>CAHIKZ030000004.1:95000-197500 GCA_903632075.3 Acanthosepion pharaonis
TATATATATATATATATATATATATATATATATATATATATATATATATATAGAGTCAAAAGTGTGTAACACTTATGGAGTATGCAACAAAAGCCCATTGAGAAAATGAGCTCAACATATATTAAATATATATTTCGAAATAAATTTTATATAAAAAGTTTCATATGCTTCCACGCAATCATCAGATTATTGGCAGCTGTCATTTTGATACCCCGATCAGTGAGTTAAAGATGTTACAATCTTTTCATCAAAACCTGATAATAAAGAAAAAATTTTTGTTGAAGTCGGTCACTCTATCTGGGAATATATATATATATATATATATATATATATATATATATATATATATATATATAGAACCTACATATCTATCACAGAAAATGATTACTAATAAGAAAAATAAAATATGTATAGAAATATATATATATATATATATATATATATATATATATATATATGTGTGTGTGTGAGTGTGTGTGTATATTTAAACAGCATATCTTATTCAAACATGTTTCAACCTAAATTTAGTATAATATATAATTAGTTTTATTTTTTTGGTGGTATACTTATTTAATATATATATATATATATATATATATATATATATATATATATATATATATATATATATATATATAATTATTTATTTAAAATATGATTCCAAATCGCTACATAAGAAGTCCCATGTTTCAAAACAAGAGCCGAAAACCTCAATATAATCATTTAAATTAAATTGGGTTGAAATTAAAATGGAAGTTCCATCTTCAAGCGAAATTTTTGTTGGAATAAATATCTGAAATTTACTTATTATAAAAATTGAAACAAAATCCCCATGGTTACAAAATTGTCAAGGCAAATGTAGGGTGTTTATAATAAGCAGTATAGAGATAATAATCAGGGGAAAGATGTCAAAATGAAACGGAAGATGTATTAGCCATTGTCACTTGTCATTTATTTATTTATTTTATTTTATTTTATTATGAAAAAATTGGGCATATAAAAAAAGAAAAACTTTCGTAACGTTTGTTTTTTTTTGACGACTTCATAAAGGGTTATCTTTTTATTAAGGTATTTAAACTACTAATTAAATGGATTATGGAAGGGTGTTAGTATGCATGTTTTTTAATTATTCCTACTATGAATCTGATGATTGGGCTATTTGTTAAACAAGTTATAAAAAATTCAAACCAAAAATCTGATTATGCCTACAAAAAACTCGTGTCTATTATTTAATAATTATTATTATTTCAGTTTAATGTCAATTTTTCATATTTAACAAAGGGCATGGGTCATGCTTTACATATTCTAGCCTTGTCAATAATTTTCCATTTAACTTTTGGTGTCTTATTTGTTTCCTTCAGGTGCCAAAAATATTTTTATAGTGAATATTTCTTTTGTTTATATATATATCCATATATTATATATATAATAGAGGGTCATTGGTATACCACAGAATTAACAACATTTATTTTCTAATGGGCAGTCTTCTGGGTTATGCAATAAAAGTCTGATTTAAGTGCAGAGTTTTTTATTAAAACTGTTTTGGCATGGGGGTTTGTTCAATCGCCATGCGTTGAAGATTAAATGAGAGTAGCTCAATTTTAATATTTGAATATATTAATAAATTTTGGGGAAGGTTTATTAATTAGAAAAGAATTTTTCCTAGTTTAATACTTCCTTTGGTTGAACGGAATCATCAGATTTCTTTTTCCTGTTTTTTTTCCAGCAGTGTAATTTTCTCTGTAGTTTTTGCATTTTTTATAAACACTATTTTTTTAGGGCAGTGTTATCTATTGTGTTGTTGATATTAAAGATGTTACTAACTATTTTTATTCATAAATTATTAAGGATGGTTTGCCCATGTACCTGATTTAATTGCGTAAAGACAAATTAGAAGAAATCTTTTTTAGTTAAATTCACTGGTAATTTTCTGATTTTTCAACTTAAAACTAGTAGAACTCACACCACCAACTTAAAATATATATATAAATATATATATATATATAATCTAAATAATCTATCATAACAGAAAATTATTAGATAAAAAATTTATATAACTTGTTTAACAAATAGCCCAATCATATTCATAAAATATATATAGAATATATATATATATATATATAAATATATATAAAATATCTTTTATATAGGTATTCTTTATATCAAAAAACAAATATATATATATTCAGAAATGAATAAAATGTGTGTGTGTGTGTGTGTGTGTGTGTGTGTGTGTGTTTCATTTGTGTGTATTTATCTCTATACCGCATATCTTCATTCAAACATGTTTCATTGAATAATACAATATTGGTTGTTATTCCAACAAAATTTAGTATAATATATAATTAAATGATTTTTATTTTTGGTTTTATGGGACTTCTTATAGCGTTTTGAATATATTTTAAATAAATAATTATATTTATATATATATATATATATATATATATATATATATATATATATATATACACACATATATATAAAGATAGATATAGATCGATATAGATAAATAGATATAATAATAATAAAGATTGACACGTATTCTATTTATTTATTTATTTACTTATGATGACAAAATAAATTTATTTTTAATTAATTATAACGATATATATATATATATATATATATATATATATATATATATATATATATATATATATATATATAATTAATAGGGAGTAAAAAGTTTGCCACTTAGCTGATTGATGTTACTTTCAGCATTCCGACTGCAGAGTCCGTTCATTCTTCAGGTGGTATAAAAAATTTTATGATATATTTATCATATATATATATATATATATATATATATATAGTTGAAATTACTCGAAATAAAATCAGTATGAATTAGCACGGTAATTTTCTTTCTCTCTTTAATAAGGATACTAACAAACTTGTCCGTAGTTACTAGAAAATCATAATTAAAAACAAGTAGACAAAATTTGTCTAAATTATTAATGAGACATGTCTTAATAAGTATATGATACAAAATTATGATAAAATGATTAACACTTATATATAAATATGTGTGTGTATGGCTGTAGTTGGAATTAAAATAAAGAATCACTTTTTTACATCATGGAAAAGAATAAGTAAATAAATAAAATAAAATAAAAACGTTAAGGCTTAAAGCCAGCTGGTACTTAATGGCACAACTTCCTTTGAAGGGGTTGGCCGCCTCTTTCTCCACCGACTGAGTGCGTATTTCGATACTTTCACAAAACCAGGATAGTGAATACACACCCAGAAGTACGAACAACCGCAACTAGTAATCAAGCTTCTCAATTAAATTCTGAACCCATTCATACTCAAGAATTCTCAGTTGATCATTTCTTCTCAGATTCAAACCTAATTTCTTTTAGTTTATTCCATTTATCAATAATAAATGAGTATTAATTTTATTCTTGTTGAGTTACACTATCTCTCTTCACGCTTCATCCATTCGTCTGTGACGACAACTTTTGATTCATATTTTCCGACAGACCAGCATGCTGATCATGACTCACTCCGTGATTGTCTTCGTGACGCCCCTTGGATTGACATTTTTAATTTTCCAATTGAGAATTGCACCATTAAGTTTTCTTATCAGGTCAAAACCGGCATGGATGCTTTTATTCCTTCTCGTATATAACAGGTGAAACCACAATCCTCTCCATGGTTCACACCAGCATGCCCGGCTGCTATAGACCACAGAAACCGATATTTTCGGCTATAGCAACGCCTATTCGTTGCTGTTCGTAATATACATAAACGAGTCCTCGAAGGAGTTAAGTCTTATTTGCCGAGAGAATGAGGTACTGCATTGCATCGAACAACTTTTCTGTGATTATTGGCGCCACTGTAATAACGTATAAAATAAGTTGTTATACCGGAACGTACCTATTCTATTGTAAATAGACTCTCCCACAGATAAGTAATAGTAGCAGTCGCCAGGGGAGCTCAGTGAGTTGTGTGAGTCAGTCGATGTCGGACATTAAAGTATGAGCCCCACAACTAGATTGCTGCGTCATTAACTATTATTTCAAGTTCCTAAGGTTTTGTACGTCGAACCTAATTTAGGACCGACTTAGTGAAATACAAGCCTCCACTGTAAAAACTACTCTACAACATAAGTGTAAGGTCTTTATTCATCCCCTATTCAATCAATTTGAGGTTTTAACTCTTAAACTCTACTCTTGACTCATCTGGAGTATCCTTGCCTAACTTCCCACTTGGAACTGAGTCTGTTGGATGGTATGCATATAACACCTTCCATGGTTTCTGCTATAATCTCTAACCTGAATCCCCACAAAATATGTGAAGCCTATGGTATCCCTGTCATAGTCATCAAGTAGCGTGCTCCCGAACTGGCTCCTGTTCTCTCTCAACTTTATAATAAATTCCTCGCTGCCTTCCACTTTCCTGTCTGTTGGAAATCATCTTCTGCTGTTCCAGTTTTTAAGAACTCTGGTGAACCGTCCTACCCTTCCAACTACTGGCCTATTAGCCTTCTACCTCTTTTTGGGAAAGTCCTAGAGGGCCTAATCAATACCGAATTGGTTCGTCATCTCTCATTGCAGGGCCTGTTTTCAGACAAGCAATATAGCTTTCGTTTCTCCAAGTCAACTGCTAATATACTGACGATAATTGCGGAAAGAGTCTATCATACTCTAGTTAAACTGTGAAGACCAGGCTGTAGCTTTGAAAAGCTTTTTATAGGGTTTGGAATACTGGTCTTCCTTACAAGCTGAAAAGTTACGGTGTCTCCGGACACATTTTTGAATTAATCCAGTGCTTCCTGTCAAATCGAGAAATGTAAGTTATCCTGAATAGCCACTCGTCTAGATCATTTTGTACTAACGCAGGTGTCCTACAGGGCACCATCATTGGCCCTACTTTGTTTTTTATTTTCATTAATGACCTTCCCGATGATATCAGCTCACAGCTTTGTATCTACGCTGATGACACAACCATTTACTCTTGTTTCGATAGTAAGGCTGATCAGTCCGACAATGTCAAAATGGCAGCCGATGTGCAAAATGACCTCAATTCCGTTGTTAACTAGGACAATAAGATGGCTTGTTAATTTTAATGACTGCAAAACTAAACTTGTCTCCATTAATCATCTGAGAGACTCCTTTTCTGCCTTCCATCAGCATGGCTGATGCTAACCTCTAGGAAAGTGATGAGTTGCGCCTTCTCGGGCTAACGTTCTCAGCTTGACATGAAGTGGAAAGACTTGAATCTTTTGCCAGGTCAGCTGCTAAAAAAGTTGGTTCGCTGCCGTGCGAGATAATTTTTCCTTCAAAATCTAACATACATATCTTTTAGTTTGCTATTCGTCCATACCTAGAATATATTCTTGGTTGCTTTATTTTTGCAATATTTTCAATTTTTTTGATTGTCCTTGTAATTCTGTTGAATTTTCCAAAATCGCATTCCTATCATTTAATAACATTACAGTATTTTGCTTCTCTGATGAGGTTACGTCTTTCTTACGACACATGGGGAACTTTATATAGGCATTTTTCAGGGCGCCCACATCGCTACCGAATGTGACACAAGGTCAAGGTGTAGAGTGGGCTTAACGGCAATACCGTGGAAAAATCCCCCCATTCGGCACGTCCCCTTTTGTTAACGTCTCGAGCACCGGACAATAAACGCAGCCCCCCCCTATCGAAGGAGAGGTACTACCTGGATAAGGCCTAGAACATGTAATGGGTATTTTTTCAGTGCCCCCGTGTCGCTCCCGAATGTGACACAAGGTGAAGGTTTAGAGTGGGCTTAACAGCAATACCGTGAAAAATTTAACCACCCTTCGGGACGTCCATTTTTGGGGACGTCACAAGCGCCGGTCAATAAACCCAGCCCCTCCCGAAAGAGAGGTACTTCCTGGGGGAAGGCCCCTTGTTACTTGGGTTTAATATTAAAAGAATATGTAAGATCCCAACCAAAGGCCAAAATACCATATATTTTATACTGGGAAACTTTATATATCTAAAATAATATTTCATAAACGTTTGTATATATTTATTTACAATTGTGAAACTATGTTTTGCTCTGTGATTTTATCTCGAGTGCAAGTGTTTCGTGTTTTATAGCCAACAAAAAATCTCTGAGATATGGTCTTCGAAGTGGTCACTCACTTGACCAAAAGAGAATAAAAGAATTAACAAATAAAATAAAACGTTTGGGATTAAATGACAACAAGCCGAACATTGAAAATTTCTGGTTGCTGGTCTATATCAACGGACACAGTTGGAACTGAGTGCAGATATGGACCGTCTGTTCACGAAGATAGACTGACCCTCGAGTAGTTCCGAAGCCTCTAGTTAGAGATGCCAGCCACATGTGTTGGTGTTGGGATAGACAGAGTGTTGGTCGTCGGAAGAGTCAAAGGGAGGATCTGATCTGTTAGCTTGACACGGCAGAAGTTATCCCAGGTATCATCATCCTACGCACTCAGACCACGTAAGAGAAGCTCTGAATAAACACTTAAATATATTGAAAACAGGGTCCAAGAGCTCTCATTTCTCGCTTGTTTTCATTTTTTCGTTTCCTTGTGAGCGCGGAACGATTTTTCCCAGTTTTTGAAGGACAGGGTTTTTCCCAGTTCATTGTGCGCACGGCCTTTCCCAGTTTTTGATGCAGAGGGTATGTCCCAGTATTTGGTGCACGGGGTATTTCCCAGTTCTTGGTGCACAGTTGTGGGTTTACATAATATGAGAAATATGCCTCGAATTTCTTATTAAGATTTCCCACCATGATATAAGTAAATTTTGTGATGTCAACGAACACTCGTTTTCACTTTCGTAATGATCGTTGTAGTAGAGACTTTGTAATCGCAGATACACCTATAGTAACGCCGTTGAACAATACTGGTGTCAGACGCCTTCGAATAACACTAGCACTAATAGTACTTGCTCGATAATACTCGCTCGAAGAGTAACCACCGACCAGAGATACGTATAGCGATGGTATTCACTAACCGCTCCACGCGGTCGGATGTGGCATAACGCCGATTTTATAGTGAGATATCCGAGCCTATAGGCTCGGTCAAAAATTCCCCGTAGACCCTGTAAAAATGGGGTCGGTTAGCTGCCTCCCGTGACGAGAATATACGCCTCGGCACAGGGATCCTCTCTGCTCGAAGGCAGAGAATTTGACCAGCACACTTCCGAAGTAAACCGGATAGTGAGTTATTCACTAACCGCCCCACGTGGTTGGATGCGGAAGAAGGCCAAATTTATTGTGGGGTATCTGAGCCCGTAGGCCCGGGCAAAAATTCCTCGTAGACCCCGTAAAAAACGGGGTCGGGTAGATGTCTACCTCCCCAGACGAGACTATGCCCTTCGACATAGCCTCATCTGGATTTCTCTTTTCCCAGGGACAGAGAGTTTGACAAGCACACTTCCAAAGTAATCCGGAGAATGTTCACTTAGACGCCACGCTAATTCCCATATATGCATTTCCTTTACCTTTATTTATTCAAAATGGAATCGCCTGTGCTTGCTCTCTTGTGATCTGTGTTCAAACCCCAGTGTCGGTTGCGACACTTTATTTCTATATAACAGTAAATATTTCGAAGAAAATTAGATGAAATTTTCATGTTATATTTATCATGTAAGCATACTCTGAAAATAATTTCGCACAAAATTGAAAGATATCTTTATTGTTTATTTTCTTTATCATACAGCAAATTAAGGAGACTGTGAAGTTATACTTATTGCAATGAACACTTGAAACTTGCAAGCAGACATTTGCCATTGAAAATTCGTTCCTGTCATACGCACAATTCAATCTGTAGTAATCAATAAAATGATATGACTTTCAGATGAGATATAAAGTAAATTTGGAGAAAGATTAAAATCAGTCAGAACGCATTGCGTTAAGCAGTCAGTAGCAGCTGCTGCTGGTTCGGTGAAAGCTAGATTTGAAGTTACTGGTTATTTTGCTCGTAAACCAAGAAGAATTCAATAGAACACTTACTTTTACAATAATATTTACGCTGTACAAGGCCAAAGGGCCACTCGAGGTAGAGGGTTAAAGATTAAGAGGCACAGTTTATGTGTGAGTAGACAACAGTTAAGTGTATTTGAAATGGTAGATTTAAACATTATTGTATGTTATTACTATTTGTTTTTAAGTTAGAAAGGGAGAAATGTCCTTCTCACCTCACGTTGTGTATAGTGACACCGCCTCACTACGCTAGTATCGCTGTGGTTTCCGTTCTAACCTGGCGTCTTACCGAAATAAGATGGTTTCCCTCTGTCTTTTCTAAAAATATTTTCATGGCAAATGTTCTGATGAGCTTTCCTTCTTGGTGCCACGCATGAGGTTAAGCTTACTACTACTGCTTTATTACATACTATTGATCATCCAATGAAAGGCCCAAGAGCAACTCAAGGTAGAATGTTACTGAAGGAGGATTGAAGGGAGGAAGTATTGTGCATATTATGAAGATATGTAGTATATATAACAGTTGACATTAGACTATTAAGTCTAAGAGGTTAAGTTCAAAGTGATCAAGGAAGCATCCTCTTGGGAGCCGGCTCCACAAAGTAGCAAATTCTGAAGTGGAAGCTGTTTTGAATGGAACTTCTTTATTACAAATGGAATGCGAAACGAATGAGGCAGAGTCGACCCTGAGTACGTGGCATGGCGGGTCCTAGCCGTGAAGGTCTGAACTGGCGGAATTAAGGAATGTAGCTCGTCTGAACATCCACAATGGAAACAGTGACAGAGAAGCGAGAAGCCAACAACGTTTCGTATGAGGGTTGCAAGGGGTGGGGGCTAATTCATCACCCACAAGGCCGCGTAATCGCTTTTGAATTCTATCAAGGCTGGAAAGAGAGGATTGGGCAGATCCAGCCCAGATATGAGAACAATTTTCGGTCTGATCTAGCCCTTGTAAAAGTAGAGCATAGCAGGAGGAGTCAGGGACTTTCTGAAGAGGTACAAGGAACTGAAAATTTTACCAGGCTCTTTAGCCATGAATCGTATATATGAGGTCAACTCGAGATCTGGAGTGAATTTGAGTCTCAATAGACGTTCAAGGCAAGGAGCCTCATTGAGAGTACAATCGTTCACCAGGACTGGAGAAAACATCTGCGTCTGTTCGATGATAATGAAACGATACGTTGATGTATGGCATGAGATTCTGAAACCTGACGTTATATAGTGGTAGGAATATACGAGTTCAACTTGAGGTCTGAAGTGAGCTTGAGTTACAATAGACGTTCAAGAAATGGAGCCTCAATGAGAGTACAATCGTTCATCAGGGCTCAAGAAAAACTTAGGTGATCAGTAAACGTTACTAACTCAAGTTATTCAATGATACAAGCCAGTCTTTTCCCCATGGAGTTTGAGGGTATGGTCAGAGGTGAGATCAACTACTCTGGTCATGTAGATTTTTGGAGGTGTACCCATAAACCATAGTATCGTCTGCATATATATTTAGTAAGATATGAGAATTATCTTAGGCAGATCCTTAATATAATATAGCTGAAAAAGTGTAATACCAAGTAGAGAGCCTTGGGGAACGCCAGCAATGCTCTCATGTCTTCACGACAAGATAGAGTTAATCAAGCTTGCCACCAGTAACGTAGAATATTTTTTTGCTGCCTTACATATATCAACTGACAAAATGGCGTCTGACACAAAAGTACGTACGAAGTATATGTGTGTCGTTAAATTTTTCAAACTGGAAAAAAAAAAATGCACCAATTAACATTCATGAAGTTTTGCTGAACGGGAGACCAAATAGAGGATGTGAACACAAGAGGTTGGTGAACGAAGTGTGCGGCAAACAACATTCTGTTTGATCGCTGGTAGAAATAGATAGCCAATAGCGCTGATTATATGGAAAATTTGTTTTGTAGTTGTAAATTTTCTGCTCTATTCAACAGCACTATTGTCTTCCCTGTATCTGTTGTCACTTTCGGGGAAATAAATAGGAGATATTACTTTTGTCGAATCCCTATACTATAATACTGGAATAATATCCGTAAAATTGATTGGGTTATTTACCTATAGATATATTATACAAAAAATAAGTCACATACGCCAAAAGAAATATATTATTATGATGATTTTCTAAAACTCGTCATATTTTCTGATATTTAAGAATTTTTAAATATTGTCCCCAGTAGTGATAAAACCAGCAGTAGTTGTCGACTTCAAGTGAACACACAAACACAGTAGAGCCCATTTTTCTATAACCCTGCATATTATCTGATATTTAATCATTTTTAAACATTGTCGTAGTAGTGATAAAACCAACAGTAGTTATCTACTTCAAGTTAACACACAAACACAGTAGAGCCCATTTTTCTATAACCCTGCATATTATCTGATATTTAATAATTTTTAAACATTGTCGTAGTAGTGATAAAACCTGCAGTAGTTGTCTACTTCAAGTGAACACACAAACATAGTAGAGCTCATTTTTATATCGCCTCGCATATATTATAATTTTAAAACACTCTCGTAGTAATGATATAGCCAGCAGCAGTTGCCTATGTCAGATGAATATGCAAACACGGTAGAGACCAATTTTCTATAACTTCATATTTCTTTTTATTTAATAATTTTAAAACATTGTCGTATTACTGATATAACCAGCAATATTTTTGTACTTCAAGTGAACGCACAAACACGGTAGAGCCCGTTTTTCAGTAACTTCATATTATCTGATATTTAATAATTTTAAAACAATATAGTAACGAAACTCGGGCATCATCTTCATCATTAGTTCTAGTAATGAGTTTACCAGCAGCAGCTGCCTACTTTAAGTGAACAGTTTATTTTTGCCTGTCTGTTTGCAGTAGATCTTACCTCTCTTGCCTTTTCTTTTAGAAAACCAACAGACAAAAATTTGACAGCGGCTTTTTGTTTTAAAATAATATATATATTTTTAATGAGATTACGTTTACTTGATTACTGTACTATTTGCCCTAAATAAGTGTTTTCTGTTAATTTTTTTTTTTGTTATAGAAAATACTGACAAGCATATCAAGTTTTTGTTTTCTATCACTATATGTCTACATAGGTTTATTTTTTAAGCCCTGTTTTATTTGACAGCACGAATTATATTGTTTGAAATTACCCATCGATTACTAAATGTGTTGAGAACTGTTTAAAACGGAAGTAAGTCCCTTTTCGACAAGTTGGTCGGTAGATTAACCTATTATGTGATTCAGGTTGAGCAACGAAGGTGAAGTGTGCTTCATTTTTTTTTTTTTTTTTTTTAAGGTGTGATCTGGAAAAAAACGAAACGGTTTTTTTTTCATAGGAATATCAGTGACCGTTATTCAAATTGTATCATTTGGGTGCCACTTGATGGCGTGTTTGGTCTGATTGTGTGTCAGTAAATGATGTTCAGTTTTTGAGTCTGGCTTGGAGATGAAGTGTTGTTTGCTAAAATATTAATTTTGTTTTGTTTTTCGTCTTTTCTTTTTTTTTAAAAATAAAACAAAAACAATGTTGCGTATACAATAAGTCCGAGTGAATAGGAAAAATAGCAATCGACTAATTAACGTACAGTAATAAAAAGACAAAAAAAAAAAAAAGCTTTAAAAATGCACTATTAATGTTTGAATCCATTGTCTGGTTCGGCCATTAGTTTTGTAATAGTCATTATGATATACGGACTGACGACTGCTTGATTGCCCGGACGCCCTCAACAATTTATCCACACATGCAAACATTCACAAAGGTAGTAAATTAAATTCAACTTAATCTGCCTCTTACAAGGCATCAGATGTGTCACACTTACTGGTTGATTGATCGAACATACTTGCAACACCTTGTGTGATGCGCTCATTAACAAACACTCTACGACTGACATGCTACGAAAAGTAGTTATATAAGGAAAATATATTTGATGGTCATGGAATTGTTTTGTGTACAGGTTCTCTTACAGGAAAAACACATCACGTTCAAGCGCGCACGTACACACATTTACACGCACATACACACGCACATACACACACAAGCCCCTTCTTCCCTCTGGCGCACACGTATATTCACACAAAAATATACACACATTCTGGAGACTAAGAATAAATACAGAACGTTATGTAAACGGAATATGAAGGAACTGGATTAGAGAAATCCCATGAGAGAAATAATGTCCTTTTTTTTTTAAATTCTTTTTTTTCAGTTATATAAATGAAGGTTTATTCTTGGGATGTATGTACAATTTATTTTTCTGACACACTCTTTATTTCTTTCTTTCTTTTTTACTTTCTTTTCTTTCTTTTCACTTGCCCGTTTAGATTCTTTCTTTCTTCTTTCTTTTCTTTTCTTTTTTTTCCTTTTCTTTCTATTCTTTTATTTTCTTTATTTTCTTTCTTATCATTTGTCCGTTTAGATTTTTCTTTCTTTCTTTCTTTCTTCCTTTCTTTCTTTCTTTCTTTCTTTCTTTCTTTCTTCCTTTCTTTCTTTCTTTCTTTCTTTTCTTTTTTTTCCTTTTCTTTCTATTCTTTTATTTTCTTTATTTTCTTTCTTATCATTTGTCCGTTTAGATTTTTCTTTCTTTCTTTCTTTCTTTCTTTCTTTCTTTCTTTCTTTCTTTCTTATTGTACATTTTTCTTTTTCTTTCTGTCTTTCTTTTTTCTTTCTATATTCTCCCTCCCCTTTCTCTCTTCTCCCTCCCTCTTTCTTTCTTTCTTTCTTTCTTTCTTTCTTTCTTTCTTTCTTTCTTTCTTTCTTTTATTAATTCTTTCTTTCTTATCATTTGCCCGTTAGATTCTATCTTTCTTTTTTATCATTTGCTCGTTTAGTTTCTTTCTTTCTTTATTCCTTCTTTGTCTCTCCTCATTTACTCGTTTAACTTCTTTCTTTCTTTCTTTCTTTTTCTCATTTAGGTTATTTTTTAAATTTTTTTTTATCATTTGCCCGTTTAGTTTCTTTCTTTCTTTCATTCTTTCTTCGTCTCTCATCATTTACCCGTTTAAGTTCTTTCTTTCTTTCTTTCTTTCTTTCTGTTTTTATCATTTACCCGTTTAGTTTCTTTCTTTCTTTCTTTCTTTCTTTCTTTCTTTCTTTCTTTCTTTCTTTCTTTCTTTCTTTGTCTCTCATCATTTACCCGTTTAAGTTCTTTCTTTCTTTCTTTCTTTCTTTCTTTCTTTCTGTGCGTGTATATACATCATTAATATTCATGAGGTCGAGATCTTCGAAAATAGTAATGAGTAATATCAACTGTAGGTGGCGCTCCTACGCTATGATAATAGCAACACGCCTCCAACCTAACAAGGCAATAAAACGTCATTCATTCTATATATAAAAAAAAGGACATAGTAGGGGGCAGAGAATTTCAGTGTCCTTTTACGTTCACACAGCGTCTCCCCTTTCATTCAGTTGTGTGATAGAAAGGCTCGTATATCACATTGTCTAACAATACTAAGACGTCGTCCTCGGGTGATTGATTTCGGTTGTCCCGCCCGCTGCTATAATCTCTGGAAGACTTTCGCACATTCACCATCTGTATACTGTAATATTTCGGATCTGAAGGGTCAATCTGCGTGTTTCCCCGACTGAAGCTGTTTCTTGAAGTAGAATTTGTTGCTGCTGGTCCTGACGACGTAGATGCAATCGGATCGTGTTGGGTTGCAGCACCGTTTCTTTCTTCCGACTCGATTCCAGAATCCGTCCCCACTGAGCTCGGTCCTGAAGAAGGATTTGTATTAATGATGAAATTTTCGGCAATCTCTTCATAGATCCCTTTTTGGTAATCGCTTTGACTGCTGACCGATGCTCGACTCCCGGAACCTCTGGATTTCGTGGTCCCTTCTTCGCTGAAATACGGCGATTTCCTGCCAGGCAGTGCTGGCAGGGAGCGAGCGATGTGGAATTTGAATTTGTCTGCAAGTGGTTTTAGGTTGTCGGCCTCGCTCTCCTCGACCTCCGCATAGGCAGCAGAGCCGCCGTAGCTGTAACCTCCGTGCATCTTGGCTGCTTCCGGAAACGGAACTTCATCGGCCACGTGACTGTATCCTTCCTGAATGGTAGGGTGCAAGTTCTCGGAATCATGAATCGACCCCAAGCCGTTTGGATCACCGCGGTGTACGTTCTCCACACGCCGGGTGGTGGGCGTCTGTACGGCTGCATCTTTTGCTAATACCGCCTTCGTCTTCACCACTTTTAGCCTTCTGCAAAACAGAAGAAAGAAAAATCAGCTACTTCTTTTTGAATTTTCTGGAATAGCAAATATACGAAACAAATTATTTAAAGACATTGATTCTTCTATTGGTTGAACATTAGTATAAAATAAAATATCGTTTACCGCAATAAGCAATAATGTCAGATTAAAAAAAAAAGCATTCATTTAAAAAGCGCAATTCTTATCTGTCATCGCATTTAATAAGCTATTTTTTTAACAGCAAATGTATAAGACAAATTATTTATTCCAATAGCAACAAATGGTCAACAGAAAAGGGTGCTATAAGCTTTCATTTGATGGAAGAGAATCTATCAAGCTGATATTTTATTTACCTTCAGTCGTTTTTTATAATCGCTTAAAGGCTGTCAAGGGCGGCCGCTAAGCTCGATGACAAGTCACTCTGACTTTCAAAATTTATTAATTTATTCTATAGTAGGTCGAAGGACAAAGTGTCGAAAGACACAACTTTTTGCCTTATTATGGTTTCTTTGTCTGCTTTTGTCATATATATATATATATATCTGCTTTTGTCATATATATATATATATATATATATATATATATATATATATATATATATTGGTTTTCATTTACACAATGTTTCGGCTTTCTTCAGTTGTCTGTTCCTTGTTGATAACACTTTATTCAATCTACTGGTGTAGATTGTTCAGCTTATTGAATACAAATTTGACAGGTGACCTACAGAAAGTAATAAATTAAAACAAATAAAAAACAAATTATAGAGTGCACCTGTGCATCTTTTCAGCTAAAGAATAAAACGAATTTGTAAACCCACGATAAAAAAAAAAAAGCTATATTTAACTTTCGACAAAATTTCTCGTAACAAATTCTTCTTCACTGCTGACCCTTTCTCGGTTCGACTTTTTATTATTATTGTTGTTACAGTGATATTCACACTGTACAAGGCCCGAGTATCACTCGAGGTAGAGGTGTACAGAGTAAGACGCATAGAAGTGGTTAAGATTGTAGTGATCGGGGAAGCATCCCATTGGGAGTCAATTCCACAAAGCAGTGGTTTGTGGGAAGAAGCTAATTGAATGGAATATGCCCATAACCACACACACACACACACACACACACACACACACACACACACACACATATATATATATATATATATATATATATATATGCAGACAAACCTCTCATCAATGGACTAATAACAGGGGAGGGAATGGTACGTTAAAGCCGATTGTCCGTAGATGGGAATTAATTATTTTTGAGTTATAAAACCACTATAGTAACTACCAGTAATTATGATCATAATGTAAATACTATAAACATGTATATGTTGTATAGATAAATATTTACTTAATATAGAATATTATCAAATATATTAATATAATATTAATCAAAATAAAAATAATAGATTTCTAACAGCTACTTTCTCAGGTACACGCTAATGACTTTGCGTCTTTGTTTACAATTGAAAGGCCCACCACCGCCACCATGCGGTCACTTTTAGAAGTAATACGACTCGTTCCACTAAGCCCGCAAATTTTGAAATACATCGCTGACGATTTGGAAGTTTTTTTTTTTTTATTTTGCCTGCATATTTTGCCCGTTCTATCGAAGTACGTTGATGGGGGCGTCCGTAGACTAGAAGTTTGTCTTTTATATATATATATATATATATATATATATATATATATATATATGCAAATATATAGAAAAATAGGAAAGAACCTTTAGGTTAATAATCCGAAGTTCTTTAGAATTCTTGTTTTTTATTAAAAAAAAAAAAGTGCTCAATACATAAGTAGAGCCTAAATCATATTTTAAAAAATAATTATAAAAAATTAATTATATATATATTTATTTAATGTATATATATATATATATATATATATATATATATATATATATATATATATATATATATAATGTTAAATATAATAAGCAGATGTTTCATCTTAGTCGAATCATATATGGATTGTCTCTGGTGGATGATGTTTTTTGGGAGCTAATATTAAGATTGACGCACTTCGCAATAGAAACAAACGCATTAATAAACAGATAAAAATGTAATTAAATAATTATACTTTACCTGTATATTATCACAACTAGAATCAGGAGAATAATTGCCAGCAACGGGGCGACGATTCCAAAGATTAATTCTAAAAAAGATAAAAGAAAATTGGTTAACATACAACGATCAAAGCTTTATTAATATATATTAAATATGTATTTAAAAATATTCATATTGAAATACAAGTATTTATTCCTGAATACTTTAATCTGTCCTTAAATTTGTTCTTTAAAGGTCATTCCACCCAAAGTTGATTTTAAAATATTCCAGGAATATATTTCTGCCACATAGTCCTGTACTCCTGCTATGTATTTAGATATATTTGATAACATCCAAAGAAGAGTCTGTTATGTTATTGATCCTGACCTGGCATCTCGTCTTCAGTTACTTTTCCAACGCCGTAACGTAACTTCCATGTGGGTTTTTCTATAAATACTTTCATGGTAATTGCTCTGATCAACTTTCCTCTATGGTACCCAGACTTTATGTGCAGTACTAGATTGGCAGCAAAATCTCACCATTTTACTGTTGAAATGGTTAGATGTAACCGTAAGTTCTATGTTAACAGTTTCTTCTCTCGCCATGTCTCGCTTGTGGAACTCTCTTCTGTATTCTTGCTTCTCAGGAAAGTTTGATCCTTAAAATAGCAGTGTGTATTTTTTTTTTATCTTACAATTCTGTTAATGTACATGTTATAAAAGGGAACAATTTACTCCGTAATATTACAAGTCATATCACAAAGGGAAGTTACACACGTGTTGTCTTCTTGACACCTCTTGGACGAAGATATTGAATATTACATCCTATGGCGGGATGTCCGTATTTCCGGCAGGAACAGTTTTTGTTGCATGCTGGGAGTAATTTTATTAATTTTATTTAATTTATTTTAAACAAGGTTTAAACGTTATTTTTTTGTTTTATTTTATTTATAATTTTCATTATTATTATCATTTTATATTTTATTTTTATTTATTTATAAAAATAATGATATCCTCTTATCTTAATAATAGATTCTCTCGATAACTCAATAATAATAATAATAATAATAATAATAATAATAATATATATATATATATATATATATATATATATATATATATATATATATATATATATATATATATATATATATATATATATATATATATATTAATCCGTGGTATTTTATTATTTTATTATCTATTTTTAGTAGATACCCATATTTCAGTAGATGCTCTGCTTATTTATTTAAATGAAACAATTCGAGACATTACAATAATATGCATTCTTCGACAGGATACGTACCAAATTTCCCCTAGGGGGAAACCGTCATTAGATCTGGTGTGCATTGACCTCTCGGATACAGAGAACCTGATGGTCAAGCAAAGCCCGAATACTGCTTTTAAACACGGTATATAGTTTAATAAATAAAGAGAGCATCTACTCAAATATTGGTATCCATTAAAAAAATCTTATTAGGAGTATTTGATAATTATAATGAAATAATTCATCGAGTCTGAAAGAAATCTCAACAGAATGCAGAAAGCACTGGACGGCCGTTTCGTCCTATATTTGGGACTCATCAGCAATGCGCATCCACTACCGAGAATTGAAACCCGGGCAGTTAGGTTATCAAACAAACATCATATTAACTGTTCCAATTGGTCTCAACCTAGCTATCCGGGTTTCAATTCTCGGTAGTGGATGCGCACTGCTGATGAGTCCCAAATATAGGACGAAACGGCCGTCCAGTGCTTTCTGCATTCTGTTGAGATTTCTTTCAGACTCGATGAATTACTTAATTATATATATATATATATATATATATATATATATATATATATTTCTCAGAGTTAACCTGTAGAAAAAGACAATATTTATAAATGTAAAAGACAACAGGAAAATTGTAATATTAGCCGACGCGTTTCGTCTAATGTAGACTTTTTCAGGGCAAAAACGAAATGAATTTATGAAAACAAAGTAACTAATAACAACAAAACAAAATGTCCTTAGCAAATGAAAGAATTTAGAAAATGCTATTATATAATTTTCAGTTGACAATATGAAAAAATAGCGTATTCTAAATTATTTTATATATATATATATATATATATATATATATATATATATATATATATACTCATGAATCAACATCAGTAGTAATATACAATGTAGGTAGAAAAAGTTAGAAATATTATACTCACGGAAATCATCAGTTTTAACTGCAGGTTTTATTGCGTTCTCTTTGTCCCTGGTTTTGTTAGTTTCCATGAATGGGTGTCCAGGGGCTTTAAAATAAGGAATGAATAATTCATAAATACAAAAAAACGTGCAGGTTGAATTTCGTGAAGGCTTCTGATGTTTGTGTGCGTGTGTGTGTGTGTTGCACCTGTTCACACACCCCATGCACACTGCATGTAAATATTATTAAAGATTTTACCAACATCTAAGTTTACGGCGAGGTTATCTCCATTTAACAACAATGGATCAAAATGTATATTTCGTATGTACACAACACATAATGAGCAAAGCACTCTGGGAAAATCTGACATTCACAGGACAAGATAAGAGGGACAGAAAGGAACATGAATAACCAATCTAATATCCCTTGCTAAGAGTTCCAGAAGTCAAAGAGGCAATAATTACTTAAAGGAAGAAAAGATGGGAAGTTGTAGAGAGCTATGATCGCCCACATCTTGACGGAATACGACACATAGAAGAAGAAGACGTACATAACATGGATATCTCAGCATAGGATAAATTAAATCGAGCTAGTCTGATTTACTGTTACTAATATAGTGACTTCAATCTACACTGCGTGCATTATATACATGGCCTTGTGCCAAACTAAAGTAAGTTTAGCAAACTGTGGAATAATGATTAACGAGCTAATCAGGCGAGGATCAAATACTACAGCGTAATGAGTTCGATACTCCCCGGGTACCCTATTCTTATGCCTGCTGTCTACCAGGGCGTGGCAGGTGATTTCTCCTCTGACCTAGCCCGAACTGCTCAGTGGGGAAAAAATTAGCTGATGACAGTCATTGCCTCGAAAACCAATATTCCAGAATTGCCTATCGGACACGGAACATTTGTTGTATCACACCTACGGACGATAATGGGAATGTCCCCATTCACATAAATACAGTAGTAAATACTGTATGTTGGTCTGCAGTTGGAGATTCGTCTCCAGCTGTGCTGGTCAAACTCTCTGCCTCCGGGCGGAGAAGATCCCCAGATGAGGTTATGTCGAAGGGCAGAGTCTCGTCACGTGAAACACCTACCCCATCCCTTTTATACGGGGTCTACAGGGAATTTTTAGCCGAGCCTATGATCTCAGATACCCGACATTAAATCCGTGCCACATCTGACCACGTGGGGTGGTTGGTAGATATCCTACAGCTAGAGATTCTCCGAACAAAGAGGATCCCCAGACGAGGCTATGTCGAAGGGCATATTCAGCTACCCTACTCCGTTTTATACAGGGTCTATGGGGAATTTTCGGCCGAGCCTGTAAATTCGGCCTTGTATCACATCTGATCGTGTGGGGCGGTAGGTAGATATCCTGCAGGATTATCATTTCAACTTAATACTTAATATCATTTCAGCTAAATACATTCTTATTGTTCAAAGTAGAGTTCAATAGTATTTTAAAAACCCCAGAGAATTCCAGTAAGATATCTTTAATCATTTCTAAGATACAGCGGTTCAAATGGACAATTTTGCTGTTACCCGATTTGGACAATTTTGCTGTTACACCCGGTATATATACATACACCTACTCACTTGCTTCCCCTTGTAAGTTTTACGGGGATATTTTAATCTTTTATCTGATAAAATCGCCTCATAAATATTCCTATTATATTGTTTATACAGAATTTTCTTCCTTGTCGAAGATCCCACTGTCAGATTAGTCAAACCTAACCTTGCCTCTCGGCTGAAATTGTTGCCTATTCTATGAGATTCTCGGCAAAGAGTCTTGGAGCTCTACATCGCGAAAACCTGCGTTAAAAGCCCCCTCCTCTTTATTTCCACTCATTTCCATTTATATTGCAGCGAAATTTAATAAATACTGAAATAACACAGGCGATGAGGCAAATGATTTTTTTTTTAGTTGGTATTCATTTAGAATTGTAATTGATTTTTACGAAGAAAGTTGCAGGAAAGAGAAGAGTGAAGTGAATAAAGATATGAGTCAAGGATCTGAATTAGTGTTTTGCGCTGAACGTTCAAGGCCTGAAGTAGTTTAAGGGGAGCTTACTAATTACGCTCCATAAGTAAACTTAAGAGGGTTCGAATTTCACTTGGAGATATATTTTTAGTTTTGACTTACCAATTATATATATATATATATATATATATATATATATATATATTTTGTGTGTGTGTGCTTGAGACAGCGATACATATATTTATATGTATTAAAGACAGTTTTATGTTTAACGTTTTTTTTTATAGATACAAGTATTTAAGTAAATGCTCTAGTATTAAATAACATTTACCGGCCTGAATGTCCGAGAAATTTTCATAGAAAATATTCGTCCTTTGAAAATTTTTCTATGAAAATTTCTCGGACATTCAGGCCGGTAAATGTTATTTAATACTGTTTATTATAAACAGAGCATTTACTTAAATACTTGTATCTATAAAAAAGAACGTTAAACATAAAAATGTCTTTAATAAATAAATTGTCGGACTTTGTCCATTTCTTAATATATATTTATATATCAAGAATAATATTATGGAAAATGTATGATAAAGTTGAAAAAGGTTTCTTGTGAGGCATTTCGTCATTTAGGACTTCAGACTAAATTTATTATGTTGGTTTTAACTACACAGGCAAAAAAAAAAAAAAAAAAAAATTAAATTCCCAGCATCCCTCATTCGTGCCCATGTGCAGTCACGCCAACATTAGGACGAAACGCGTAACAAGAAAACTTTTACACTTTCTCATATATATATATATATATATATATATATATATAAAGAAATATACTTCTAAGGTGTGCTATATTTATGGGATAAAGTGCTCAATATCAGAGATAGAGCGTATGTGAATATAAATATAAATGTAAACATTGAAGTCAACAATCAGAGGCCGTCACTGGATTTACATTGAGCTCTCTGGATGTTATCCTCCTTAGGTTTACCCATACGGATTACCTAGTTTTTCATAAACTAACTAACTAACTAACTAACTATATATATATATATATGCACAGTACTTAGTTGAAAGTGCTCAATATCAGTGATAGAGATAACATATTCAGTTGTATGGATTTTAGTCTGTGTGAACATAATCAAACACTAACACAAACACACTAACATAATCAAATACAAATAAGCAAAAATTGATCTGTTTTTAAAAAAAATAAACAAGTTTGTCTGATGATCGCAAAAGCGTTAAACCCAGAGTCACGAACCAATATCCATACAAATGAATATATATATATATATATATATATATATATATATATGTAATGGTGTATTTGAGCAGCAACCGCTCTTTTATAAAAGATTCATTAAAGACGATTAAGCGATTAAGCTTTTTATTCAATTTTTCTTAAGTTCGTCTAACTTTTTTTCTGGTTATAAAATGTGTAAAAACTGTTCGAATTAGCCATTATCCAGGAAGCGTCAACGATTTTTCTCGAGAAATTTCGTAGAGAATATGCGTTCTCCGACAGGAGTCGATCGTGAAAAATTGTCGAAGATCGCGTGTGTATAAACAGTAATTCAGACTTTGGTAACCAGACGCTTTTCTGTAGCTGAATAGTGCAGCACGTCAGGCCAAATCACGGTTTCCGTATAGGAATACAGGTCCGATTCTTGGTGGAGAACGCATAATTCCTATGAAATTTCTCGAATAAACAGACCGGTAAATGTAATTTATACTGTCTAATTAAAATCAGAGCATTTACTTAAATAAATTGTATCTATAAATATACCGTATAAGCAGAATATATATATATATATATATATATATATATATGTGTGTGTGTGTGTGTGTGTGTGTGTGTGCAGCAATCCCTCAGGTTTCATTGAAGACAACTGATTTAGCACGGTCAGCCCAACTGAGGAATACACATTGCGTTTTATATATGTAAATTATTATGCTGGTCGGTTTTGTTTAGCGACGTATCCACCTCTATGGGTTACTTCATTTCCGATATCTAAATATTTTGTCCACAATTATTATTATTTTTTTTTTACAGATAATAATGTTTTAGTGATACACGTCTTACTTATTAACCCATAGCTGGAGGGAGAAGAGGTGGATTCATATTTTTCCCAATGGTATTTGCGAGTAAATATATATAACGAACACAACTGGAATCGGAACACGGCTCTCCGTTTAACAATTCCGAGTCATTATCAATTACACCACCCGCACATCCAAGCTAACAGCACCTGGTATTCCTAAATGGTCACCCATTTAGGTACTGACCAAGCTCAACGTTGCTTAAGTTGGAATTTAAGCTAGGTCCTTCGAACTCCAATTTCGAGCCATTAATCATTACACCACTCGCACATCCAAGCTTACAGCACCTGGTATTCCTAAGCGGTCACGCATTTAGATACTGAGCAAGCTCGACGTTGCTTCAGTTGGAATTGAAACTCGGCCCTCCGAACTCCAATTTCGAGCCATTATCCATTACATCACCCTCACACCCAAGCTTACAGCACCTTGTATTCCCAAGTGGTTACCCATCTCGCTATTGACCTGGCTTAATTTGGGTGATCGTACGGGTGATGCGTAAACCGTAAATTATTATGATTAGTATGCAAAAGTAAAAGGAATTCATTTACTTGTTGGTACTTGCTTGGTTGTCGTTGTAGTACTCGTCGTCTGGAGCATCTTAACGATACTTCTTGCCGATGAACCCCAAGGCCATCGCACTACAATGGCTTCAGAATCCCTGCACGATAAATTGTTGTCGAATAAATAACTTAGATTTCGAGACGAGAGCGGCTTCACTGAAAGATACAAAGATAAGGCATAGTTTTTAATTCAATAAAGTATTTTATCCAATAATAATCGATATATAGCATCAGAAAGAGACAGTTGACATTTCTAGAGCACATAATGAGGAAAGACACCGAAATCCGTAGGCGCATTTGGAATAACAAAAGACGCCTTTCAAAACCTACGCAAAGTATTAAACAATAGGAAAATTTCGTTAGATCTCTATCTATAAAAGGCAGGATGTGTGTGTGTGTGTGTGTGTGTATGTGTGTGTGTGTAACGAATGCACGGCCGCAATTTTCGACGGATTTGCACCAAAATTTACATGCACATGCTCAAAGTTAGCAGAAAGGTCAAGACCGACTTTGCATTTCCCAACTCCCATCGATAGTGGAAATAATCGATTTTTTTCATGCTTCTACGGCAGTTTTCATTTAGTTTGCGGCCATTTTGTACTGGCCAGAGTGAGAGCCTATAGCTGGCTGCCAAGAATAGGCAAGAAGATTCTATTGGCCAGCATGAGAGCCAACAGCTTACTGACACGAATGTTAACTAGCATGCAAAAGAAATCGATAGCTGTATTCGTCACAAGTGGGAAAAATTTAAATCTGCATGGCACTTTACTCCAATTGGCTCATTCGCTTGCTTGAACTCAACGTTGATTCTTTTTTCATTCGGTTTTTCCAGTTACGAGTCCTTTTTTAAAGCTGATCGTTTTGTGTTCATTTTGTTTAGTACTTTTTTTGTAACAGATTTAATGTTTAGTATAGAGCTTAGAAAAAATTCGCAGTGTGAGATAGGCAAGAAGTAAGGCATGTAGCAACATCAGCACGGCAAAGGGCACTCCTTTAAAGGCAAGGAAGGGCAAAAATATTTTAAGTCAAGTGAAAGCGATTACTGTATGAGTCGTACGATTTTTGAATCAAGCACGGGCAACGCCGGGCCATGCTGCTAGTAACAAATAAAAGCGTCTTGAACTGTTATCTATCTATACAATACTAAAAGTCTGCGATTGCGTGTGGTCCTTGTGTGGTGCGTCTGTCCGTCCGCCCGGCACATAATGATTTACGAGTTGTTTATACAGTAAGTATTCTTATTTTAATTTTCTTCAAACAGACAATTTTTTAATTAAAATTTTTTTAAGTTAAAGACAGACACAAAGAGATCCCGCTTTGCTGTTTCGTCCAGTTGTTTGTAGAGTAATTATTTATATTTAAGCTTTCTTTAAACAAACGATATTTAAATATTTAAAAAATATTTTTTGGCATATTTAAAAAATATTTTCAATTGAATATGATTTTAAAATATTTTTTGCATATTAAAAAATATTTTTAAGTTAATCTGATTTAAACTTCAGATTTATCCCGGAACTTATATTCTTATTAAATGCTGTAAACAATCAGTAAAAAGCTATACATGAATTTTTAAACTAGATAAATGATGACACAAACAAATTGAAATATTTAAGTGAATCATAATAAAATTAACTTTAATTTCAATGGTATGTTGAAATTAACTTCAATGTTTTATCAGCTGAACTGTCAGCGACCCAATGGGCTTTGGTTAGTCTAGTGCAATATAAAACCTTTTACACGGCAGTAAATGCTAGACAATTTCCTCACAGATAAAGAGAAGATAGGATGAAACGGAAATGTGGTTCTATAGAAGAAAGCTAAGAATTCCATGGACGGAGCATGGGAACAATGAGGAAGTTTTGAGCAAAATGGAGACAAAACGGATGCAGACATAAGAGCATAATATCAGAAAGAGAGAGTTGACATTTCTGGGTCATCTAATGAGAAAAGAAAGCCTGGAAATTTTGAAATTTAAAGAAAATCGAAACAAAAGGATCACTTATACCGTTAAGAAGCAGACGAAATGTCTTGGCTCTATAATGGGGTTCTACAGAAGGATGTTGAGAATTGCATGGACGGAGAGCGTAAGCAACGAGGATGTCTTAAGGAAAATGCAGACACAAAGGACATGTATCCTCAGAATCGGAAAAAGATACCTAAAATTACTTCGAAATTATAAGGAAGGAGGGCTTGAAGAATTTGACACTCACAGGATATATCGAAGGTAAAATGGATAGGGTGAGATAGTCAACTACCAGTTTGTGTGAATAGATGGCGGAATGTGGGTTGGATAAAAAGAGAATAGTAGCTAAGTATAGAAACAGGACGTTGTGGAGAGCCATGAGTTGTGTAACGACTAACGTCGCAAAAATAGAATCGGCGAGTTCTGTAAGATCTGTTGCGTTTACTTTCATACAAATACCTTTGGTAATGGCATGAGTGTATCCCTTCTCTCCCCACTTATGGGTTAAATAGTACAGTAGATTTGGTTTTCTGTCCTTGAGTAGTAGTCAGAGTAGAATGAATAGAGAAGGCAATGGGATTGATTGTTTTATTTGTGATCAAACCATTGAAAGTTATTTAAAGCCGAAAAATTTCGGATTGCAAGAAGTTGCTTACAGCATTCGGGGTTCTCAATCCTCCTTCCATCGAAATACTGGCGGAGTTCGACGTTGCTTAACCTCGGTGATCGAATGGAAATCTGTGTTTTCAGCGTGATTTGACCATAAGCGAAGGCAATGGAAGGCCCCCTCCCCAGCCACCACTATCTTTCCCAAGAAGTCATGACTTCACGGATAATTAAGTAAAGGCAGACAGTCGAGAGCCATCTGTGCTTATGTCTTGAAATGGAATTAAAATAAATGTTTTTCGATTAGGGAAGACCTGAAGCAAGAAGCCTATATAGATATTATGCAAGTGAGGGAGGGATAAATAGATAGATAGATAGAGAGAGAGAGAGAGAGAGAGAGAAAGAGAGAGAGTAGAGAGAGAGAGAAGAGAGAGAGAGTCACACACACACACACACACACACACACACACACACACACACACACACACACACACAAGGATTTAAGATTTCCTTGGGCTTAACTCTGAATATTTTTATATATCTATATATTTAGCGACCTATCTTATTTTGTTCGTATCTATCTATCTATCTATCTATCTATCTATCTATCTATCTCAGTCTGCTTGTATCTATCTATCTATCTCAGTCTGCTCGTATCTATCTATCTATCTGTCAGCTCGTATCGATGTCGGCTCGTATCTATCTATCTATCTATCTATCTATCTATCTATCTATCTATCTATCTATCTATCTATCTATTCCAGTCTGTTTACTTCTATCTATCTTCAAACATGTATATTTGACTATTTCTTTTCAACCAGGCGAGGACATAAATCTATGTCTTTTCTCCACATCTATGGGTTAAATAGCAGGATAGACTGTGCTCTCTAGTTTAATCTTGAGTGGCAACCAGTCTAAGGGAAGAAAAACAATCGACAAAGCAACAGGAATCTGCTCCAGCCTCTTTCAAAGACAACGCGGCAATTCACAGATCATTAAGAAAAAGGGATTTGTGGAGAGCCACGATCGAGTATGTCATAAAAGGACATGGTACTAAAAAATAAAGTCAGTCGAACGCTGTTCGCGCGAGGTTGGATGGACTTTTGTGCCAAGTTATTGTTCTTCAAGACGACGCAATATGTTGTTATTCCTTTATTGTAAAAGTGTGCTTCGGAGAGCGGACTGGAAGTAAGCATAGTACTCGTTACTTTGGCATGATCATAAAACACCTGATAAAAACGTTTAGAGTTTTTGTTCCGGGTCACACGAAGCTGTGATGGTAGGACGCGTCACCAGGCTCCACCCTGGAGCAATTTACAAGTAGAAATGGAGGGGAAAAGATAAATGAACTTTTTATTTGTTTATTTTTTATTTGTTTATTTTTTATTTAATGTTAATTGAAGTTCCATTGCCAAGAGGTGTCAGATGCGGGGGCGGGTGGGGGGTGGCTTGCATGCTTCACGCATCTTTAATATGACTGTGACCAGCGGAAGTTACTACGAAATTATAGCGGCACTGAAGAATACAGATGTATTTGGATCGCGAAGTTGGGTGCAGAGCGTGAGAAAGAAGCTAGCCTCACGCCCACATCTGGCTGGGGGAAGGCAATGGAAACAACTCTGAGAATTCGTATTTAAATTCGTGCGTGTGTTTATGTATGTGTTTGTGTCTCTGTGTGTGTGCACAGGGCATACAGAGTGGGTGTAAATAAATAATATTAAATTCTCACTTGTGCGCATAAAAAAATAAAAAAGAAGAAAAAAAACAACTCTATATTCAGTTTTTCTAAGAAGTTCTGATTTTAGCTCCCTAAAGATTCTATCTTCTTTTTCTCAACAATTCTCGGACGAGTTCTAATTTTAAGTCATATTGTCTATGCAGTTCAAGGAAATTAACTTCCTGGCGTCAATATGATCGTTCATGCATTTTTCGAAAATTATCAATCTGGCTTAAATATGATCAACCATTCAGTTCTAGTTGTAATTTCAAATTATACTGTCAATGCATTTCTAGGGAATTATCGTTCTAGCTTCAATATCACCGTCAATGCATTTCTCGGGAATTATCGTTCTAGCTTCAATATCGTTGTCAATGCATTTCTCGGGAATTATCGTTTTGGCTTTAATATCGTCGTCAATGCATTTCTCGGGAATTATCGTTTTGGCTTTAATATCGTCGTCAATGCATTTCTCGGGAATTATCGTTTTGGCTTTAATATCGTTGTCAATGCATTTTTCGGGAATTATCGTTTTGGCTGCAATATCGCTGTCAATGCATTTTTCGGGAATTATCGTTCTAGCTTCTATATTATCGTCAATGCATTTCTCCTGAAGTCTCATTCTGGTTTCAATATCGTCGTCAATGCATTTCTCGGGAATTATCGTTTTGGCTTCAATATCGTCGTCAATGCATTTCTCGGGAATTATCGTTTTGGCTTTAATATCGTCGTCAATGCATTTCTCGGGAATTATCGTTTTGGCTTCAATATCGTCGTCAATGCATTTCTCGGGAATTATCGTTTTGGCTTCAATATCGTCGTCAATGCATTTCTCGGGAATTATCGTTCTAGCTTCAATATCGTTGTCAATGCATTTCTCGGGAATTATCGTTTTGGCTTTAATATCGTCGTCAATGCATTTCTCGGGAATTATCGTTTTGGCTTCAATATCGTTGTCAATGCATTTCTCGGGAATTATCGTTTTGGCTTCAATATCGTCGTCAATGCATTTCTCGGGAATTATCGTTTTGGCTTCAATATCGTCGTCAATGCATTTCTCGGGAATTATCGTTTTGGCTTCAATATCGTTGTCAATGCATTTCTCGGGAATTATCGTTTTGGCTTCAATATCGTTGTCAATGCATTTCCCGGGAATTATCGTTTTGGCTTCAATATCGTTGTCAATGCATTTCTCGGGAATTATCGTTTTGGCTTCAATATCGTCGTCAATGCATTTCTCGGGAATTATCGTTTTGGCTTTAATATCGTCGTCAATGCATTTCTCGGGAATTATCGTTCTAGCTTCAATATCGTTGTCAATGCATTTCTCGGGAATTATCGTTTTGGCTTTAATATCGTCGTCAATGCATTTCTCGGGAATTATCGTTTTGGCTTTAATATCGTCGTCAATGCATTTCTCGGGAATTATCGTTTTGGCTTCAATATCGTCGTCAATGCATTTCTCGGGAATTATCGTTTTGGCTTCAATATCGTCGTCAATGCATTTCTCGGGAATTATCGTTCTAGCTTCAATATCGTTGTCAATGCATTTCTCGGGAATTATCGTTTTGGCTTTAATATCGTCGTCAATGCATTTCGGGAATTATCGTTTTGGCTTTAATATCGTCGTCAATGCATTTCTCGGGAATTATCGTTTTGGCTTTAATATCGTCGTCAATGCATTTCTCGGGAATTATCGTTTTGGCTTTAATATCGTCGTCAATGCATTTCTCGGGAATTATCGTTCTAGCTTCAATATCGTTGTCAATGCATTTTCAGGAATTATCGTTTTGGCTTCAATATCGTCGTCAATGCATTTCTCGGGAATTATCGTTTTGGCTTCAATATCGTCGTCAATGCATTTCTCGGGAATTATCGTTTTGGCTTCAATATCGTCGTCAATGCATTTCTCGGGAATTATCGTTCTAGCTTCAATATCGTTGTCAATGCATTTCTCGGGAATTATCGTTTTGGCTTTAATATCGTCGTCAATGCATTTCTCGGGAATTATCGTTTTGGCTTTAATATCGTCGTCAATGCATTTCTCGGGAATTATCGTTTTGGCTTTAATATCGTTGTCAATGCATTTTTCGGGAATTATCGTTTTGGCTGCAATATCGCTGTCAATGCATTTTTCGGGAATTATCGTTCTAGCTTCTATATTATCGTCAATGCATTTCTCCTGAAGTCTCATTCTGGTTTCAATATCGTCGTCAATGCATTTCTCGGGAATTATCGTTTTGGCTTCAATATCGTCGTCAATGCATTTCTCGGGAATTATCGTTTTGGCTTCAATATCGTCGTCAATGCATTTCTCGGGAATTATCGTTTTGGCTTCAATATCATCGTCAATGCATTTCTCGGGAATTATTTTTGTGGCTTCAATATGTTCGCCCATTCTTTAATCGGAAACCTTTTGCTGGTTTTAGTTGCATTATCCATGTAGTTCTCGCATAACCTCTTCCTGTTTTCAGAATAGAAATAGTATTCTTAGAATACGCTGAAAATATCACCAGCAGAGGGGTATGTCGTCTCACCAAACGACGTAACATTCCGGTTGGATACTTAGAGGCGACTGTAAATACGCCAGTAATATTTACTATTTTGTACAAATCAAATCTACATTTCTATAAGTCTTCTGAAACTCGTATATAATTCTAAAGAATTAATGGATATATTTTTAATCCGAGATTACTTCACTCATTATTTTTAGTGGATATTCGTGCTTGAAATAGACGCTACGTTTTGTTTTTGTATTGTTTTTTGTTTTGTTTTATTGTTTTCTTTTAGCAGTGTGTATTACATCTATTGGCCCGCGCCTTCGAAAAAACCTAATTGAGAAAATAAGCGTTCCAATGGGGTTTGGACTTGCGCCCTCCTTTGTAGTGGGGCACTTTAAGCACTTTGGATTGGGGGTCTCTCCTAGAGGGGGAGGGGGACGGAAGATCGAGGAGTACATTTCCTTTATTATGTTTTCTCGAGTGTGCAAGCCAATAGATGTAACACACAGTTTAAAACAACAACAAAAACGGAGCGTCTATTTGAAACACGGGTTTCGACTAAACCTTTGGAGTATTATAAGAAACGTGTGATGATGATGATGAGGATGATGATGATGATGATGATGAACAGGATACTGACGATAAAGATGACGACGATAATTATGATGATGACATGGTATTGAATATGGTGATGATGCCGATGACGATGACGGTGACGACGACTATGATGATGATAATGATCATGATGATGATCATCATCATCATCGTCATCATCACAACTGTGTTATTTCTTCAAGTAGAACATCCACTGAAGAATTCACCCTGAATGACATCTCTTTAACAAGTAACATTCAGGAAAGGACCGTTTCTATTTATTCTTCCGTTGAACCATTTGTTTCTTGATTTCTAATTGTTTGTGAGAGGAAGTAGAATTTGTCTTCAGAAAGGAAAACAATTCTTCAGATCTGACACCATCACATGATCATTTCCGAGACTCCTTTAAGTCTGTTTTCTTTCATTTCCCGTCAGGATTAGTCGAATTTCCCTTTCAAGAAGCGTGCGGTAAAAATGGAGCGAGCGAGCTTTTCCTGAAGATTAAAACACTGTTGCAACTCCTACACGAAAAGAGGAGGGCCATAAGGTCGCCCAGACGCCTTTCTCCAAATAGAAGTGGAGGCTGGAGAATGTTTTTCTTTGCATGTACCCACATAATCTGGTTGATTTAGAGTGAATGCACACTCGAGAAAACTTAATAAAGGAAAAGTGTATCGGTAAAAATGTTATCAAGACATGATTTGTATCAGAATTTTATATCCTGCAAGAAAATAAAACTCTCTCATCCACATCGGGAAAATTTTTTTATGGCCGTTTTTCTGAGCACCACTTTCTTTGCAAAAAACAATTGCTATAAATTGAAACATGGTTCTTAGCTACTTGAGTAGTTTACACTTGTGTTAAATAGGAATTAAGTGTGGCTGCTGACACTTGAGTTTGAACGTAGATCGCCTGTGTGCAAACACAAGCGATCCCATTATTGAATTAAGAAGACCACGTGACCATAGAGGAAACGCATATATGTAGGAAGTAGATGACGACTAACGATCGTTATTTCTAGTCTATCCTCTATACTATATGTATCGTCATTTCTAGTCTATCCTCTATTACTATTCGAACCGCTATTCTCTACTCCATTCGGATCACTATAGGGATTGCTATTCGAGCGATTACTATAGAGTAAGTACTATTAGTGTGAGTGCCATTCGAAGTCGTCTGACAACAATATTATTCAACGGCGTTACTATAGTTGTATCTGCGATTATAAACTCTAATTGTTATGGTGGAATGCACCTATGCTATAGTTAATAGACTCTCCCACCTATAATATGTAGGAGTAGTAAGAGTAACGAGTCGGGCAGTCAACGGCCATTCAGTCGGTGTCGGACGACAGTTAGTTTAATACGAAAGTATCAGCGACCACCACGAGATTACACTGCGTAATACCAAGTTCCTAACGTTTTTGTACGTCGAACCTATTTTATGACCGATTTAGTACAAATACAAGCCTCCACTGCAAAATCACTCCACGACACTACTACAACGAGCATTACGAAAGTGACAACGAGTATTCGGTGACGTCACAAAAGTGGCACCGAGTATACGGTGACATCACAAAAGTGGCAACGATTATTCGTTGGCATTACAAAAGTGGAAACGAGTATTTGTTGGCATTATAAAAGTGGCACTTAGTATTCGTTGGCATCGCAAAAGAAGCACTGAGTATTCGTTGGCATCACGAAAGTGACACCGAGTATTTCTTGGCTTCACAAAAGTGGCAACGAGTATTCGTTTGCATCGCAAAAGTGGCAACAAGTATTCGTTGGCATTGTTAAAGTGGCAACGAGTATTCGTTGGCATTACAAAGTGACACGGAGTATACGATAACATCGCAAAAGTGGCAACGAGTATTCGTTGGCATCGCAAAAGTGGCAACAAGTATTCGTTGGCATTGTTAAAGTGGCCACGAGTATTCGTTGGCATTACAAAGTGACACGGAGTATACGATAACATCGCAAAAGTGGCCACGAGTATTCGTTGGCATCGCAAAAGTGGCCACGAGTATTCGTTGGCATTGTTAAAGTGGCCACGAGTATTCGTTGGCATTACAAAGTGACACGGAGTATACGATAACATCGCAAAAGTGGCCACGAGTATTCGTTAGCATCGCAAAAGTGGCACCGAGTATTTCTTGGCTTCACAAAAGTAGCAACGAATATTCGTTGGCATTACAAAAGTGACAACGAGTGTTCGTTGGCATCGCAAAAGTGGCAACAAATATTCGTTGGCATTGCAAAAGTGGCAACGATTATTCGTTGGCATTGCAAATGTGGCATCAAGTATTCGTTGGGATTACAAAAGTGGCACCGAGTATTCGTTGACATTACAAAAGTGGCACCGAGTATTCGTTGGCATTACAAAAGTAGCAACGAGTATTCGTTGGCATTACAAAAGTGGCAACGATTATTCGTTGGCAAAGCAAATGTGGCACTGATTATTCGTTAGCATCACAAAAGTGGCACCGAGTATTTGTTCCGATCGCAAAAGTGGCAACGAGTATTCGTTGGCATTACAAAAGTGGCAACGATTATTCGTTGGCAAAGCAAATGTGGCACTGATTATTCGTTAGCATCACAAAAGTGGAACCGAGTATTTGTTCCGATCGCAAAAGTGGCAACGAGTATTCGTTGGCATTACAAAAGTGGCAACGAGTATTCGCTGGCCTCGCAAAAGTGGCACCGAGTATTTGTTGGAATTACAAAAGTGTTGGTTGGCAATGCAAAAGTGGCACTGAGTCTTCGTTGGTTTTATGTTGTGTCATGGTAATCTTTTTAAAATGTTGTGTCATGGTAATCTTTTTAAAATCGCGTATTTCGAAGGGTTCATTTTTTATTTTAACTTCCGACACAAAAATCAAAAAAAATGGTGAGAGTATCCCTAAAACTATAGTTGCAAGTAATTAATATTTCCTTAAGAAGCAAAAGTCTTTTTGTTACTACATCGACGTTTGTTTTTTATATCATATTCTGAAGAAAGGTATTGCTAATAACAAATTAAGAAAATTAACCCGACATTTTTCTTAGTTAATCAAATATTGTTTACTTGTAAGCGTGTCTTTACGATTTAATTTAATTCTTTTTTTGAATTTTTTATTTTTCCTATTTTTATAGGTCTCAGAGGCTGAGCCAGCGGATAAAAAGGGCTACGCATGACGGACATGCTACAGAAGGCGCCACTCAAAATTATAACACTTAGCGACAGTCCTTTGCAGTTTAATAACTGTATTCTGCATATCTCATTCCGTATGTGCCTCAGAGGAAGGTCATGAAATCAAGTATGTGGGTCACTTCCTGGCAAGTTGAGGTCCACCTGATCCACGCCATCAGCACTTTCTTCTACTCCTTTCTTTCCTCGATGTCAGTTATCAGTTATCTCCCCTGTTAATTCCCCTCTCCAAGTTCTCCACTGCCTTAACCAGGTATTGAACTCATACTCTTTGGGTCCTGTGTCTGGATCTAACTAACGCCTTTCTCCACTTTGCCACGTGTCCTTGAGGGAATTAACAGGGGATAACTGACATCCATTAGACATGGCACGTGGAACTAGACCAGTCTACCACAGCGAGAGGAATAAAGGGTTCAGTTCAACATTCCAACCACCTGAAGAAGGCCGGAACGTACAACAGCAGAAACGGTGTGATAAATATGGCAACAAAGATGAGGATCATAGTCCGAACTATGTAAATAGTGCACATAATACTTCATCTCGGAAATATAGACAGATATTGACTATCCCTGTTACATAGAATCATAAAAATTTGAGCCATAGGATTGTGAACAGAATGATTGTTGGGCGGATTAAATTTATGTAATACTAAAGAATACTAAACAATGTTACTTTTATTATTTATCCTTATTATTGATACCTAAAATCTATTTCTAAGACCAAGACGCATAAGATCCAGCAAATTTTACCATTTTTTTTTCAATTTAAATCAATAATATAATTCCTAGCTTTTTAAACCTTGGTCCAGGTATTTATATTCCCACATTGTATGTGTTGTATAATTTATAGCGCTTTATTGACATTACTTTTCTTTTTATCGCCAAAAAACAGTTGTATAATAGCGTTATCTGACCTGTAGATTGTTATATCTGTATTGGCTAGGGTTGCCAGATTAGGAAATTAGAAATACGGGACACTCTTAAAATCTCTCTCCCCTCTCTCTATATATATATATATATATATATATATATATATATATATATATATATATATATATATATAAATATATATATATATTAATCAATCAGGACACTCATTAGAAAACTGCAAATGTTTATTGATAGATTCCGATTTAAGTTCTACATACACACGCAGAAAAAAAGAAACATATTGGATTTTAAAATTAAATACGCATAAACTAGGGTTGAATAGGGACTTGGGTGTTTTAAATCTTTATAAATATTTCAATAGTTAAGCAATTTTTTTAGATATAGTTAAAAAAAAAAATTTTAAACAACATTTAAAATATTTATGACACTTAGATTTAAGTTAGGAATATCCGAACAGTGACGTTCCATATCACGTGACGTCCGCGTCTCGCGACGAACGCTACTTGCTAACAAACAGTAATTTTAATTTATTTGTAACAAACAGTTATTTCTGATGAAAGATTGAGGACAATTTGAAATATCAAATATATATATAAATAAATAAATACTTTCATAAAATAAAACATTATTATTTTTTTAATTTGCAACTTTTTCTATATATACATATTAAGAAAGTATACGTGGCTTCTCATTATGCTATGCATATATATATATATATATATATATATATATATATATATGTAGAAATTTTGAAAAACAAACAAAAATCCATAAATGTAGTTAAAATGAAAATGAAAAGAATTCTATTAGGTTCTAAAATTCTTATGTGTATGCTTGTCGAGCATCAATCTCGCTAAAAAAGGGGAAATATTAAAGAAACCAGGTCTAGTATTCACCGTGCGTGAGATGGATATTATACCTGCTTCATAAATCCTCCTGAGATTTTTATTATGAAAATATTTTAATACTTTCACGGAATCGAAATCGAAATTATGATCTGCTTTAGTTGTGTGTACAACTAAAGCATTGTTAAAATTACCGAGACGAATATCTCGTTTATGTTCAGTAACATATAAACAGGTAGGTCCTTAAAATCTCGTGTTTTCGAACATTTTCTTTTTCTTTTTCATTTCAAAATAATCACAAACTTTTAGGAATACGTTATGAAAGCGTCGCCCATGTGACGACAGCGTGACCATGTTAGACGGAAGGCTGATCATTTTAAAAATTTTCAGTTATCTGTTCTGAATAAGACTTGTGTTTTTATGTCCATCGTATTTGTCATATTGAACTGAATTGTATTTTGATGAATATTGTCTTGAAAAAGGTTTAATAAACCGAAACGTCAGACGTCGATATTTCTTTCATTTAACTACATTTAAGGATTTTTGTTTGTTTTTTCAAAATTTCTTCATTCTGTCGGATTTATATCCATTTACACTTGCTTATATATATATATATATATATGCTTACACACCCAGACGAACATCTTATATAAAAGGAGAGACATAAGATAAAAACATAAAGCAATGCTTTTTTGGGTTATGAGAAAAATAAAAGTAAAATTGTTTGAAAATTATTTAGTAGCAGGTAAGAAAAAGAAATTCTGTAAAAGTGGAATCATTGGAAAATATTGAATACAGACAACAGAAAAAATAAAAACGTCAGTTTTGTGTGAACATCGAGCAGCAAGAGTTTCCTCTTTACATTTTGATTTATTTTCCCCAAGAGAAACTAAGAAAAAAAAAATATAATTACTTATAAAGTTACAACCAAGAACCGTAAGAAGATAGTAAAAATATATTTTTATTACGAAATTTGAAAATGAACTAAGTACAGGACATTTGGAGGTGTCCCTGAAAGGTCAGTGTGGGACAGGGTACAAAATTATCCAATAGAAAAAATGTCCGGCATATAAGGTACGTCTGTCACCTTGGGTACTGGTGTATGACTATGAAAACAATGATAAAAATAATCTAAATCTTATAGGGGAGAAAGGTGTGCATATTATGAGGATATATAGCAGGGGTGGCCAAAATTGCTTACGGTAAAAGCCACATACGATAAAGTTCAGATTTTTGAGAACCACAAGTCATGAACAAAATTTACACATGTGACACATGATAAGGTACAAAGATTTATCTCCTTTAACGGTTAAATCAAAATCTTCCTCCCACTGTGGCTTAAAATTTCTGTTTTTATCTTTCATATTTTAGTTTCTTACAATTTGAGGGGACCATCTTCCTTCATAAAATTTTCACAAACCCTTTTAAACAAAATTTGTATCCGAAGCGTACCAACTAGGTCTGAACAGTTCAACATCTTATGTTACACTGCATTAATGTACATGACGTGAGTGCGGTAATCTTAATCCCTTTACGCATGAGCTCAGTCTTCTGACGTTACTCTCTAACCATTGCTGACCGTAAAATTCTTTAATCTCTCTGCCTTCCGCCATTCGTTTCCTCAGCACTAAAGAACAATGTCTCACTCACATGTAGCAAATAAGGATTTGAATTCACAAATATTTTTAATAACCTTGTTTTAATCCAATGGGATCTCAATTCATACCCAGTAAATAAATAAATATAAAGCTTTCTTTTATTTAACTTTTTATATTAAATGTAATGAAAAAAGCAGCTCAGCAAATATATTTCCCCGAGCCGCATATTAAATTTCAAAGAGCCGCATGTGGCTCGCGAGCCGCGGTATGGCCACCTCTGATATATAGTAAAGATATCCAGGAGTCGCATATTAAAGATCAAATAGCCTCACGAGCCGCGGCATGGCTACCCCTGAGATATACGACAGATAACCAGGACCCGCATTTTAAATGTCAAAGAACCACATGTGGATCGCGAGCCGCAGTTTGGGAAGTCTTGGTATATAGGATAGATATCCACGAGCAGCATATTAAATGGCAAGGAGACGCATGTGGCTCGCGGACCGCGTGTTGGAGATTCCTGATATATAGGATAGATATCCACGAGTCGCATATTAAATGTCAGAGTCGAATGTGGCTAGCGGGTTGCAGATTGGCCACCGCTGATATATACGATAGATATCCACGAGCTGCAAATTAAATGTCAAAGTGCCGCATGCGGCTCGCGAGCCGCATATTAAATGTCAAAGTGCCGCATGCGGCTCGCGAGCCGCATATTAAATGTCAAAGTGCCGCATGCGGCTCGTGAGCCGCGGTTTGGCCACCCCTGATATATTGGATAGATATTAGTTGAAGAGGTTAAGATTGAAACACAATAAAATATCTTTTGTATTTTTGCATACCTTCAAAAGAAATCCAAAACCGAAAATTACTGTCCATATATTTGTTGTAGACTTGTTTCAGGCTGACATTTCCGCAAGCAACGATGTTCTGCGGCTTCGAATCGTCCTTATTGTTGCAAATGATGTCGCTGGTGAAATTAACTCCCTCGCACTGTGCGTCCGTTTCCACCTTAAGGCCGCTAGTACAGGTTTTACTGTTCTGAGATTTCAACATTGTGTCATGAAGACGTAAAAAAACGTACTCCCCCGTCGGAACAAGAATCTTCCACTCGCATAGCGTGTATCTTGACATAGAAGGGTATTTTGAACTTTGAATGAAACCGCCCTTTTGCCGCAACGGATCTTTCTGACAAGTCTTCATTATACGGTTTTCTGTAATGAGAAAGAAAAAAGGTTTTATATTTAGATTTAAAAAAAAAATTTCCAAGACGATAAAAGCCACTAGCACGTAAGTGTTTATTGAAACAGAGAAAACGTTATTCAGGAGAAAGGATAATAAAAGAAAATGTTTGGATGAGATGGAGGATAATAATTCATGTTTACACTATTCACTGTGGAAAGCCATGGTTGCATGTCTCGAAATAAAATTAAAGACTGTTTCTCGATTAGGAAAAACCTGAAGCGAAAAGCTTATATAGCTATTATGTAAGAGAGAAACAGAGAGAAACAGAGAGAGAGAAACAGAGAGAAACACAGAGAGAGAATGAGGGAGAGAGAATACGAGAGAGAATGAGAGAGAAAGAGAAAGACAATGAGAGAGAGAAAAAGAGAGAGAGTGAGAGAGAAACAGAGAGAGAATGAGAGAGAGAGAGAGAGAGAGAGAGAGAGAGAGAGAGAGAGAGAGAGAGAGAGAGAGAGAGAGAGGGACTCACACACATACACAGGGACTTCTAGAGTTTTCCTTGAACTTGACTCTAAATATTTTCATTTCTTTCTCTCTTCCAATCTGTTTACATCTATCTATGGAGATCCAAAGTTGCCTATGTTTGAAATGGAATTAAAATAAATGTTTCTCGATTAGGAAAAACCCGAAGCAAAAAGATTATATGGCTATTATGCAAGTTATATATATATATATGTATATATATATATATATATATATATTCTATTTATACATTATTACTATTAATTACATTTTCCCGGCCTGAATGTTTGAGAAATTTCGTAGAAAATGTGCGTTGTCCAACAGGAATCGAACCTGTGTCCTATACAAGCTATAGAGAAGCGTCTGATTAGCAAAGTACAAATTACTGTTTATAAACAAGAAATCTTCGACGATCTTTCCCGAACGATCATATCTACTCACGAAACATACCTTAACGTAAACATTGACAACATGAAATGTATTAAGATTCAGGTCGGTAAGTGTCATTAATATTGTCTATTTAAAAAAAAAAAAAAAAAAGAAAGACCACTGACCTAAATAAATTTTATCTATTAAAGTAAGGTTTGAACAAAAAATATATTAAATAATTGTCGGGCTTAATCCATTTCATAATATATATATATATATATATATATATATATATATATATATATATATATATATATAATTATTTATTTAAAAATATGATTCCAAAACGCGACATAAGAAGTCTCATATTTCAAAACAAGAGCCGAAAACTTCAATATAATTATTTGAATTAAATTGAGTTAAAGTAAGCTTTGTTCCATCTTCAAGCGAAATTTTTTTGGGAATAACGTATTTCTGAAATTTATGTGTTTTAAAAATTTTGATTTCAATTTTTAAAACACAAATTTTTAAAACACATAAATTTCAGAAATACGTTATCCCAAAAAAAATTTCGCTTGAACTTTAATTCAAATAATTATATTGAAGTTTTCGGCTCTTGTTTTGAAACATGAGACCTCTTATGTCGCGAGTTGGAATCATATTTTTAAATAAATAATTATATTTATGCTCTACTTTTGTATCGAGCACTATTTTTTTAAAATAATAACTAAAATACTATGGGACTTTGGATTATTTAACTAACCAGTTCCTTCCTATTTTCTATATATTTTCACACACATATATATATATATATATATATATATATATATATATATATATATATATATAAAAAGAGAGATTTCATTAATATGTTTTTAGAGATAAAAATTATTTCCAGATAACACTCCTACTTTTTAACCCATGGATGGGAGAGGTGATATATTTTTACTTTTTACAAAGGTATTTGCGCGTAAGTGAATGTTACGAACTCGACTGGAATTCGAACTCGGCTCTCTGGCTACTATCTATTACACCATCCACACATCTGAAAGTTATAACGTTTAGTACATGACATTGGAAGTTTAAATAATAAGTCTTACCTCTTACACAAGTATAACTCACAAGCAGCTGCGTCGACTGACATATACTATTTACGTCACATACAGTTCTGCCCATACAAGCATTCTTGAACATCTGAAATGCTCTTCGACTAAAGCTTTTGTTGTTGGCTGTCTTCACGCTGTAGATAAGAATTACGGTACCGGGCTGACACGTTATGGAGGCACTGTATCCGCACAGGAGTTTCACACATTGATTCCACTTGTCTGCAACGAAAAAAAAAATGGAAATTTGGCAATCTAAATACTGTATATCTGTTAAAATGAGATATCAGTAATTTTAATTTTTGCGTCATATAGACGACAATTTATCCATCGCACCCTGTATATCTGTTAAAATGAGATGTCAACGTTATTTTAATTTTTGCGTCATTTAGACGACAATATATCCATCGCACCCTGTATATCTGTTAAAATGAGATGTCAGTGTTACTTTAATTTTTGCGTCATTTAGACGACAATTTATCCATCGCACCTTGTATGCCTCTTAAAATGAGATGTCAGTTTTATTTTCATTTTTGCGCCATTAAAACGACAATTTATCCATCGCACCCTGCATATCCGTTAAAACGAGCTGTCCGTGTTATTTTCATTTTTGCGTCATTTAGACGACAATTCATCCATCGCACGCTATCTATGTTGTTAAAATGAGGTGTCAATGTCAATTTAAATTTTGGCGTCATTTGGACGACAATTTACCCATCGCACCCTGTATACTGTTTCATTCTCCGACACTTTTAATCCCCAAGCGAACGCCGGGCCATGCTAATCCCAGATTCAAATTCGTTGTGTTCGTTGCATTGAGCAAAGATAGAAAAAAAAAATGTCTCTACGTAACCTGATATCTCCGGGGCAAAAACGAAGAGAAAAATCTGACATATTTGCTCATTAAATAAAGCCACAAAACCCCTTCAAATTATACTGTCGAGTAGTAGCTTATATATATATATATATATATATATATATATATATATATATATATATATATATATATATATATATATATGTCAGGCGGAAGTAGTAAGTCTATCACTGCTTTATCGTTACTACCGTGGAAAGTGATCAAGGGAACTACATTCCGTACTTCCGCCAGGCATAACCTTCACGACTAGGACCCGCCATGTCACTTACATTGTAGCAAATCACCCGTATTCCATTTGTGAGAATTAAGTTCTAAATCAGCTTCTTCCCGCGAACCACTGCCCTATGGAACAGACTCCCAAGAGGATGCTTCCACGATCACTACAATCTTAACCTGTTCAAATCTAGAGTTAACCGTTATCTTCCCCTCCTATCCATATAAACTACCCCTTAACGTAACCATCTACCCCGAGTGGCTCGAACCTTGTACAGAATGAACCTTACTGTATATATATATATATATATATATATATATATATATATATATATGGAGAGAGAGAGAGAGAGAGAGAGGGAAGTTTGGGGACCTTGTGGCACGTAGTGCACCAGGTCTCTGTATTCGGCCCTTCAAAAAGTGTGGATGCTCCTGCACGAAGCCTTCGCCACTATAATCAAATCTCATGTGCCGTTGTCGGGCTGTCGGTTTCCTGGAAACTGATCTGCTTGACCCTCATACGTCGAATCTCGACGGGAGAGTCGACTATATATATATATATATATATATATATATATATATATATACAGGGTGTCCATTAAAAAAGCGACAAATTTATTCTTCGATAAAATATACTAGCTCTAATTCGTCCATCTCAGTGGCCCCCTAAAAGCGCAGATCTGAATGATATGGGTTACTGTATCTGGAGTATAGTCCTATTTTACTTGCAAAACCGTCGTCATGAAATCGCCGATATTGATTCATTGAAGTGGAAGTTAACTGAAGCTTGGAATGAAATTCCATTTGACATTATCCGTTTACAACTTTGTGTTGAACATTCAGGAAAACATTTCGAACATCTACGATGATTGTTCATTTTGTGCATGACTCATGATAGCTAAATAAATTTATTTCTGAATTTACTGCTTTTTACTTGGCAACCTGTATATGTCGTATATACTCGAATATAGTGCGAGATTTTATGATAATTTTTTTTAATGTAAAACAATATAGTGTCGGGCGATACACGTAACTTTTTTGATAACCTGTTGCACTATACACAAGTAAATTTTTTCTATATGCATTAAAATTCATGCATTTTTGGCGACCGTAATCTACCTGCTAGGGCTAGATTCTCACGGTAATTTTGTCAAAATTTAAACAATACAGGTAAGTTCCTTTAGATTCCTTCCGATAGTATGGATTATTTCTTAGGAGACAGACTCCCAATAGGATGTTTCCCCCGATCACTACAATCTCAAACTGTTAAAGTCTAGATTCAATCGTTATCTTCTCCTCCATATAAACTACCCCTTAACATAACCCTCTACCTTTAGTGGCTCCGAAACTTGTACAGACTGAACCTTACAGTAAATATATATATATATATATATATATATATATATATATATATGTGTGTGTGTGTGTGTGTGTGTGTGTGTGTGTGTGTGTACAGGGTGTCCATTAAAAAAGAGGCAAATTTATTCTTCGAGAAAACACACCAGCCCTAATTGGCCCATCTCAGTGGACCTCTAAAACCCCAGCTCTGAAAGTTATGGGTTACTGTATCTGGAGTATACTCTTAATTCACTTGCAAAATCGTCGTCGTGACATCGTCGATATTGATTCCTTGAAGTGGAACTTAACTGAAGCCTTGGAATGAAATTCCTTTTGACACTATCCGTAAAACTAACGCCTCCTTGGTTACCACGTTTACAACTTTGTGTTGAACATTCAGGCAAACATTTCGAATATCTACGATGATTGTTCATTTTGTGCATGACTCATGACAGATGTAAATAAATTTATTTCTGAATTTACTGCTTTTTACTAGGCAACCTGTATATGTCGTATATACTCGAATATAGTGCGAGATTATATGATCTTTTTTTTAATGTAAAACAATAGAGTAACTCGTAACTTTTTTTGATGACCTGTTGCACTATACGCAGGTAAATTTTTTCTAGATGCATTAAAATTCATGCATTTTTAGTGACCGTAACCTACCTGGTAGGTCTAGATTCTCACGGTAATTTTGTCAAACTTTAAACGGTAGAGGTATGCTCCTTTAGCTTCTCTCCCATATTATGGATTATTTCTTTCTACAGGAAGACAGTAGGTGGATTTTGATCACCATTTTGGGATAGCTTTGTATTCAAAATAAATGAAGACCATTTATTTGTTATGAAATATGTTTAAGATGATGCCCCGTACTGCAATATTTGACTACGGTAGGCTTACTAGTATTGGTTGGAAGCTGGGGTCGGATTATACACGAGCTATATGGACAAATTAGGTTTTTTTTTCACAAACTAATTTAGGGGCCACTATTTACATTATTCGGACTATTGCCCTCATCTTTGTCGTCATATTTATTACAACGGCCTTTTTCGGAATTTTTGAATTTCACTCACTGGGGTAGACTGTTCTAGTTCCCCGTGCCATGTCTAATGGATGTCAGTTATCAGTTATCTCCCGTTATAGGCGGCTTACTAATCATCGAGCATTCTGACACCTTGGCCAAATCGCCACTGTACGCTAGATTAATGGAGAGGAATGGGCCATTACTCTACAACTGCTGTTGGTAGGGGCAGATGTGACACGCCTGGGCAATCATGTCTCTTTTCGATTCTTGATCGCCCAAGGTTATTTGTGCATGAATGAATATAACGAACCTGACTTGTTTTTTTTTTTTCTTTCTTTATTGCTTATTAACCTTTTGGAGGTTATTTAAAGCAAGAAAATATTTTTAGATTGTATGAATATTTGGAGCTAATAATGATTTACTGATAGATGTTCTACTAATTAACCCATATTTGGGGGTATAAGGTTTAGATTCATAGCTTTGGATTGCGCGTGAATATAACGAATTGCAACTAGTCTCTCCGATTTCCAATTCCGAGCCTTTATTCATTCCACCACCCGTACATTCAATCTTACAGGACCTGGTATTCCCAAGCAGTCACCCATCTATGGACTGACCGGTTGATTAACGAAGTTATTAACTATTCTCGAGGTTTTGGGTTGCCTGGTTTTAGTGCAAAACGTAATGTTATTTAATATCCCTCTTTGTAAAACAAAACAAAACAAAAAATGAAAGCGTATGTTAGGCTAAACGGAGAGGACACATGTAGTTAAGTACCAGACGAATAAATTACAAGCGAAAACAATTCAAACTTCACTTATTAGTTCGTTTCCTGTATGTCAAAAAGGCGGTTCTTTTCACCACTTTGAAACATGAAGCGAATTTAATTATAGTTTCCTTACTCTAGTGTTAATCTGATCTGCTGCTGACAGCATGTCACTAATAATAACATTTGGTTTGATCACTTACTAATTCTTTTGGAAACAAACCATCGACTTGTGAAATTTTTTATATATATATATATATATATATATATGTAATTATTTATTCGAAAATTATAACATAATATATTATAAAATCACTACAAAAATAGCCATTTTGTTTCAACACTTCTGGTGTCTTATCAAGTGATGGTGTTGAATCAAGAAGGATAAGACACCAGAAGTGTTGAAACAAAATGGCTATTTTTGTAGTGATTTTATAACATATTTATGTTATAATTCTTAAATAAATAATTACATTTGCTCTACTCTGTATTGAGCACTCTTTTTAAGAATAGTATTCATTGGTTATTGGAGTTTTATTCCTATACACCAATCCTATACTTGGGTTTATATATATATATATATATATATATATATATATATATATATATATATATATATCTCCAAATGTAATGAGAACGAAAAGAATTCAAACGTTCATAATATTAATTTAAAAGAGGGCTCAATACAAAAAGTAAAGCCATAGTTATTTATTATATAATTTATTGCATAGGAATAAACAAATAATCACTACAAAGTTGCCTATTTGTTTCGATGCTTAAAGGTAAGCATCTCATCAGGTGGTGAACAAAGATGCTTCTGAAGTTATGAGAGGTGCAGTGTTCAAATTTTTGAATCCATATGTGTTAGCTGGATTGGAAACCTCCTGGTCTTTAATAAATAAGCCTTCCATCTCATCCTTCATATGAAGTCTTCAGTTTTAAAGACTAATGTCTAAAAGTATTTCCGTTTGCTTTTTAACCATCTTTGTTCACCACCTGATGAGATGCATATATTAGGTATCGAAACAAATATGCATCTTTGTAGTGATTACGTGTTTGTTCGTATGTAATAACTTATAATATATATATATATATATATATATATATATATATAGGAAGTATGTGGTGCAGTTCAATTTACATTACATGAATCATTCAAGCAAAAAACAGATATAGAAGTTAATGATAAAAATGGCGAGAATACATCTTCGCAAAAAGATTTAATAAAGTACATTAACCCCGAACCTGTAGATGAATGTTATGATCACTGTTTATAAATTCCAGTTGCATAAGGTCTTTTTTTAGTTTTTTACAAGCTTTCATCTGTGCATACAGACATCATCAGGTATGGAAATAGATTTGTTTTTTACATCCAGGTAATAACAGGACAACGAAAGAATAGATATAATCCGAAATATGTTTTTAGAAATGTGTTTTTTGTATTAATGATTCATGTAATATATATATATATTATTGCAATATATATATATTATTGTTATTGATGTAACAAGACAAAGATATTTCAATGTAAACAAACAATCAGATTTGACAGAATTTTTCATCACATTATAAAATAATATACTGAGTCTCCCCCCCCCCCCCACCAAAATGTATACACCCTTCAGGAAAAAAACAAAATTGTCTTTCGTATCTTTATGAAATTGCGATAACACTGTTTACAGTAGTACGATATTTTCTCGACAGACGGCATTACCCTCATAAATGTAGCATCAACAAGTGACGTCTACAACATGGTGGACGTACGTTTGTCATTTGAGGAACGTAAGATTATTTTAAAATAGTATTTTAAATTTGAGAATGTTGCTGAAGTTCAAAGACAATAAGGCTTTGAGTTTAAGACACAAATTCCAGCACATTTGACAATCTCGTGATGTCTTAATGAATTTAGTATTATAATATCTGTACAATTTCTTCCTTTACTGAAGTGTGTGTACTTTTTTGGCGGATTCTGTATTCAGCAACTTTTTTTTAATGAACTTTCTCCTTTATTTTCTTTCCGTTTTTAAGTGGTTAAGCCACGCTGAGATCAAGAGCACAATTGCTTCAGACAGTAGCGTAGGAAAAGGCATCTTTGGGTCTATTGTATACGCCTGTATAAGCTGCTTTGAAATAAAAGTAGTTTTAATATCGGGACACTCTTCACAGTTGCAGGACTTTTTCATTTCGAGTAACTTAAACTATGACATATGTATTTATGCGATTATTATCTGGGCCGAACAATAAACATTATCCAGTGATGTATTCAGGGCCGTTTTATCATTGTTGATAATATGAAACCAGTAAACAGAAACAGTGCACGTTTTTTTAATGCCGCAGCACTGCTATGTGTGGGATACAATTCACATAAATTTCAGTTATTTTACTTGCTAGAAGTTCGTTTGAGGGTATATTTTGCTCTATGAGACGTATTTTTTGGCCTGTTTATATCTATCTATATATCCATATGTATATATATATATATATATATATATATATATATATATATGTGTGTGTGTATGTATGTATTTTTTTCATCATGGCATTTTGTATATTATGTTTTGTATGTATTTTTTCATCATGGTATGCTCCTTTTTCAACAAATCAGTGAAGTACGTAATATACATATATATATTACGCATATATATATATATATATATATATATATATATATATATATTACGTACGAATTAGTGAAGTACATAATATATATTCATCTTTCGTTTCATTAGTGAAGTACGTAATATATATTCATCTTTCCTTTCATTTTTTGAAAGTGTTATCTGATGATCCAGCGTTCCTTAAAAGGGTTCTGGTGAAATAAATTATTATAATGGAACTTTAAAGTGGTCTGTTTTTCTTTTATATATATATATATATATATATATATATATATATATATATATATTACGTACTTCACTAATTCGTTGAAAAAGGAGCATACCATGATGAAAAATATACCTAATCTTGATAAAAACAAATTTTTATCGTAAAAATGTTTATGCTATTGCTAAAAGGAAAGACGAAAGTATTTTTTGGTTATTTAATTAAATTTTTTAATCCCTTCTTGCACATTCGAAACTTTAGTTAAAAATCTTGTTTTTCTTGCGTCAGTGATGGACCAAAGATTAGTATAAGAAAGCTTAGCGTCTTTTTTCCGGTAAAAAAAAACACACACACACACACATTTGGAAATTCTTGCAAAAATTAAACAATTGTCGAATTTTAATGAAACATTCAAGACTTATTCACAAATGAAAAATTAATTTAGAAATTATTTTTCTTAGAAAATCTTCGTAAAAATATGTTTTACATCTTTTACCCCACATCCACATACTTAATTTTAAGAAATTTTGAGAAATTAAATTTCAACCCCTTAATATTTATATTAGTTAAAAGCAGAATTCCTTGGAGAATTTAAATCATTTTTTTTTTTTTTTGTAAAACAGAAACACCATTTACTAAAAATCTGATCTGAATCGTAAAATAAAAAATGTAAAAAAAAAGCTAAGACATTGTTTAATTAGAAAAAAAAATTAATTGCTTTTATGAATAAGATTAAGGACCCTGTTGTCTTAAGAAAAAAATCGATGAATAATGAAATTTTACATTTTGTTTTAATTTTAATTAGAGTAATTTACTAAGTTTTATTTTTTTTTTTAATTCTGTATTAATTTCATCTTTTTAGATGATATTATTATTAAGTAAAAACTATATTTACTAATCATAAATTGAAAAGCTTAGTACAATTCATCAATCACCAATATTTTTAAAAGAATTTTGTATTTGTGTGTCTGTGTGTACAAGCTTGCCATTTTTTGTAGATATTGTTGTTCAAACGCAGCATTATCAGAAAATAAAAGCGATAACTAAAGGAAATTTAAAACCAAAGTATCTAAAATTCAATAAAACATTACATTACTGAATTTTTAAGACTCCTGAATACTTAAAAATTATATAAAAAAAGGCGCTCACCTTATATTCGTCAATTATGTTTTACAGATAAAGCCCCCGTAGAATAATATTAGATAATTATCCGTCTGTCATTAAACTGTCAACATACCAGCATATTTTTCTTATTGGAAATATTAAATAAAATCTATTAGCTTGAAATTAGAACTAAAATAAAAACTACAAGAACGATTTTTCATTTAAAAATAATTTATAACCTTAGATATCCCGAATATGTTGTATGTTTTGTAGTGGGCCGCTGTAGTGGGAGAGGCGGCAAACTCAAAGGCTGCCCTGGCTGACATACATACTGACCCGGACAGCACACGCACTGCCCCGGGCATCACACACTCTAGCTACGACATTGGGTTTAGATTTAGTAAAAGTTGAATACTCTTTCTTATAAGCGAATTGTTTTAATATAAATCATCCAGCATTTTCTGCCATATCCAACGATTGATATTACATTGCGGTTCAGTAGTCTTTTCTTGGACAATTACGAAAATTTCCTGTTTCTTAATATGTTGTTTAGCTTTTGGAAGGCATCTTTTGTTGTCCAATGCACTAACAAAATTCGGTGTCACATTTCCTGTCGTCAATTTAAATTTCTGTACTTGTTTGATTTTAGCATCTCCAGTTAGTAGCCCCACCCACCGTCGTGGGTGGTTTCTCTTGTTGTCTTCTTACAATTCATAGTTAGTCCTTTCTTCTCGCTTTCCTTTACTATCTTGTCTACCATCAGACAAGTTTGATTTGTTTTTTTACGGTTTATTAACTCTTTGTGTGTTATTTAAAGACGAAATATATTTATTAGAGTATAAGAAAAAAAAGGTTAATACCTTTTTTTTCAAGTGTAAATTGCATTAACAATTTTTTGGAGATAACTGATTTTTTTTCAGATATATGTCCTATTTAACACATACGTGGGGAGAGAAGTGATGGAGTCATATCTTTCCCAAAGGTATTTGAGCATAAGTGAATATAACGAAGGCGACTGGAATTCGAACTCGATTCTCCAATCTTGCATCCCGAGTCGCTATCCATTACACATGATGAAAATAAGAGATACAATAATTAATGAAATTTCAGGTCAGCAATTCTTATAGAAGAATGTTTATGCAGGTCTTAAAATATCTCGAATTTATCGTATGGGATTCCTACTTTAAGCAAGTTTGGCCACTTTGGAATTTAGATACTTACGATAATCAAATGGTATCTTTTTACCGAGAAAGCTAACCAAGAATAAAGTAGGGTTGGTATGTTTAGGGAAAGCAAAAGACTGCTAAGTAATGCATACGCTCCGTTTGGCTTTAACGAACAGCGAAAAGTTGTCTTTTATTTATAAAAACACGTTTTTGCCTTTAGGTCCCAAGAAATATCTTCATGAAGAGACTACTTCTTATGTCTTTGTCCAGATGAAATAAACGATGCCAACCGTTGACCTTGCGAATCAGCTGCCCTTCCCTGTTTAAAAAAGTAGAAACCAAATAAACAACAGATTCGTGTATTGAGTGGATGCGGGAGTTTACAAAAGAGTTAATGTATAACATCAATTCTTGAAAGAGAAGGTTGTTCTCTGGATCAACGCCGCCAGGAAAATTCTAGACATCATAAAATCTTGATTTTCTTTATCCTAAATGACAACTTCCCAATGCCACACATCACCTAAGTTTCCACTTACTTCAAATGGTATATATTTAAATCCACGCACGTCGTAGTCTTCTGGCTTTTCATATAGGTTGTCTTCTTCAAAGATTAGAAAAATGTGAGATCAAGAAAATGTTTTCATATTTTCAAGCAGCTCACTAATAATTATCGTAGAATTCCCTAAAAATATTTTGTGCGGTCAAAGTAATTCCTTCGATCTCGCAAAAAAAAAAACAAAACAAAAAAACAAAAAACAAACAACAAAAAACGGAATGGCAAAAGGAAGCTTTTGCTTTGACACCGCGATTATTTTAACTATATTCATTCCTCGGTAATGTTTATTGTTTTAAAAACGATGGATGAAATTTTAATAAACCTAAGTAAATATATACATTTTCTTTGTTCTTGAGAACTGACAACAAAACTTAAACACTGTTTATTTATTATATTATATATTAGAAGGGTTATTATCGATTAATTGCCAATTGAATCGAACTTTATAAAATGGTAAATAAGAAGGATTCACTTATAATTGGTCCACATATTTTAACAATTTAGTAAATGTTTATAAATTTATGAATAAAATTATTTTCATATCTATTTCTTTATAAATTGGTATATAATAAATATTGTATTGCATTATTTTTAATACAATTGTATTTATTTTACAATGCTGTAAATATAAAATTATTCTTGAAAATAAACAATCTAATAAATAAATAGTGTAGCCATTATCCGTTACACTGCCCATCGTTAAAGACAATGACAATGAAAATGACACTGGCAATAAAAATGAAACTGATAAAACCTAAAAGGCTCAGTTTTAAATTTTGTTACATCAGACATTAATATTTAAAGTTACATGTCAACCATCTTCTTACTTTTAATGTTTTGCTGTTAACTGTTTTATGTTTGTCGTATTATCCGCACTTTTATCCCAATAACTATAGTTTAAAGAGGTCGATTCATATATTAGGTTGATTCATGTATTAGGTTGATTCATGTATTAGGTTGATTCATATATGAGATTGATTCATGTATTAGGTTGATTCATGTATTAGGTTGATTCATATATGAGATTGATTCATGTATTAGTTTGATTCATGTATTAGGTTGATTCATATATGAGATTGATTCATGTATTAGGTTGATTCATGTATTAGGTTGATTCATATATGAGGTTGATTCATATATGAGGTTGATTCATGTATTAGGTTGATTCATGTATTAGGTTGATTCATATATGAGGTTGATTCATATATGAGGTTGATTCATGTATTAGGTTGATTCATGTATTAGGTTGATTCATATATGAGGTTGATTCATCTATTAGGTTGATTCATATATAAAGTTGATTCGTGTATTAGGTTGATTCGTGTATTAGGCTGATTCGTGTATTAGGTTGTTTTATATATTAGTTTGATTCATATATTAAGTTGATTCATATATGAGGTTGATTCATGTATTAGGTTGATTCATATATTAGGTAGATTCACGTGTTAGGTTGATTTATATATGAGGTTGATTCGTGTATTTGGTTGATTTATATATTAGATGATTCATATATTAGGCTGAATCATAAACTATTTCCGGTTTGGGGAACGAATTGTAAATAACCGCTCCTTAAAAATCTTAAAATAAAGTTGATGAATAATAAGTTATATACAACGGTGTACAATACAAAAGGCAGTGCATTGTCAATCATAAATCTCAAAAACCGGCCCCAAAAGCTGAGCTCTGTGGAAGAAAGGTAATGTTGTGCGTGTGGTGGAATCATCGGGGTTTCATTTAGAGTTGTTAAAACGCGGTGAAACGCTAAATGCACATTTATACACCCAGCATCTGCAACATGCCCATAAACGTTCGGTTGAAAAGCACCCTGCTCTCGTCAATAAGAAAAATATTATTCGCTATAACAACAAATTTTGGAACTCGGTTGGTCTTTTCTATCCCGCCTTAGTCATCTGATTTTGCACCCACCGATTATTGAAACATTTCATCTCAAAACTTGCGGAATTTTGCTCAAAGGATATCGAAGAGTGGCCTGGAAAGTGACAACAACTCATTGCAAATAATGGTGAATATAGAAATGAATAAAATGTAATTATTTACACTATTTACATTGTTCGGACTGTTGTCCTCATCTTTGTTGTCATATTCACGATGTTTCGGCCGTTGTACACTCCAGCCTTCTTCAGGTGATATACGTCGAAATTTCGAACCGAGCCCCTTTTTTTTAGTTCATGGGATTGATTGTTCCAGTTTCAAGTGCCATGACTTTTCAAGATATCTTAGTTTCAGTTAATTCGCATGGCCCAGTGGATAAAAGCGCTGGTTAAAGTAATCCAGTGACTTGCCCCAAAGAGTTGTGAGTTCAATACCTGGCCACAGCAGAGGAGAACAGAAACTTGGAGAGCTGAGTTATTAAAGGGAGATAACTGGTCGGATATAGGTCCAATGTGAAAACAGCCATTTTTTTTAAGGTGAGTGAAAAGCTTATACTAAATATGTCACTTATGTCATTTAAATTCTAGATCTAGGATAACCGTTCTTTGAGCGTCAGACAACCGATCTTTTTTAATTATATCACTAGAAGACAGCGAGGTACTTCAAAGCATTCCTATAGCACCCCGAGAATAAATGAAGAGATGTTGTAATCCACCCCTTTCAAAAGCGGTAGGGTGACACAGTTCAGGAGATGTATCACCTCTGGCAAGGAGATAAGCTAGACTGATGTAGAATATGGAGAAAGTTCAGTTGCATAAAATGGGTCATTTAGCAAGAATAACCGTATCTACACTATCAAGTATATTAATTCGTTAAAAAAGATTTTATAACCACACGACAAGTAATTTTCAGATGTCATAATTACAATAAAAATATTACTGGTCCCGTGAATAGACTAACTAGAACAAAAATGTGACCGTACGAGATGTGTAAGGGAAAAATGTTTGTAGAAAATTTGAAAATAAGGCAAACACACACACACACACACACACACACACACACACACACACACACACACACACACACATATTACATACATATAAAATACCGTTTATTTTAAATGCCAAATATAATTTTTAACATTAAAAAATGTAATCCAAATATAATGTATAACTGCACAAACATTGCGATAATCAGATATATTCTTTAAAATTCAAATATATATATATATATATATATATATATATATATATATATATATATAATCAAATCCGTAAGTGGTAAGAATAATCCAAATAGGTGTTTTTTTAATATAAATATGCAGAGAGCTCAATGTATCCAAATACAGAGAAATATGATATATATATATCAAAGGAAAAACTCAATACATCATTAAATAGATGAAGCAGTTATCTGTCTGAAATAAATTATTACCGAACTCTTTAATTATGTATAAAATTTTTCCTTTGAGACTTATATATATATATATATATATATATATATATATATATATATATAGTATTACACAAAAAAAATCCAGAATTAACTCATATTGGGTGGGGATAGATCTATTTCAGCCGACGAAAACTACGTAAGTCTTATTCAACCCCGGTTTATAGACTGAATTCGCATTGGAATTAAAAATTTAACTTTGACAGCCGTCGAAAAATTGATACAGAATTTTTTCCATTTCGATATTTCAGAACAGACGAAATGCCTGAAGCGGTGATTAGGGGAGGGTGGAAGGTATTAGCCTTAAAGGGAAGAGGTTTTATAAAATTAAACCCGGATATTAACCATATGACATTAAATTGAGGTTATATGAAGAATGAGGTGTTAATTTGAAACTAAAAGAAAGCCGAAAAGGGAGTTTTATAAAAAAATCATATACATAAAAGGTTAGGTTTTTACTTCAAAAAATAATAAATTATACTTAAAAATAAAATATATTTAAAAGCATAAAAAGTCATATTTAGATAATCTATTTTAAATTTAAGTAAGAATATATTTTAAAAAAATATAATAAAGAATAAAAATATATTAAAAATAAAATTATAATAAGATAAAATAAATTATACATTTTTAACTTAACAGTTAATACAAAGTTATATTTACAAAAAACCTAAAAATCTTTAATATATATATATATATATATATATATATAGTTGTATATTTAGGCAGCAATCCTTTATGCATGTTTCATTAAAAACGACAGACAAGGTACTACGGTTGAGCTTTTTATTTAATTTTTCTTGTGTTCTGACAAGAGCTTTTTTTTCTGGACAAAGGGTGTGTAAGAACTGTCCGAATGTTTTGTATTTCCGAGCGCTTTCGGCTATACCTTTAGCCATTATCAAGGATGATTCGATTATCAGCTTAGTAGAGTGTGTGCATTCTGTGTATGTTCAGTGTGTGGTAGTGATGTTTTTAATTTCCGAATACGGTTAGCACATTATGGCTTTGTTCATAGTTAATATTGTTAAGAGAACAAAGCCATAATGTGCTAACTAATTTCTTACTGTTACATCCCCGGGCAATGCCGGGCTCTACTGCTAGTATATATATATAAAGTGGTGCAAGTGATAAAAGGAAAGAGAGTTCTTAGAATAGGGGACAATTATAAGACATAATTAATATGGGGAAAAAATGAAAATATAGTAATTAGAAATAGCTATATATTTGACATTTGAAGGGTTAGAGAATTAAAAAGTAATAAAGTAAAATCTATATCATATAAGTTTAAATTTGTTTTTGCGTCGACATTTTAAAGCTAATTCGTTCCTTTGATTTAATAGTTTACTTTGATTATTGTATTTTATTATTCTAATTTTTTCTTCTAAACACAAGTTACACCTACCTCTAAGACTATTAGGAGTATGTGCGAAACCTATAATTTTCCAGTCTGCCTGTGGGTTCAAACCTTTCTCCTTCAATTCCCCAAATTTTATTTGAAACAGCTGACTGGTGTTTTAATTTAGGGTTGGTAAAAGAGTGCCTATGTGTATAAAATCTATTCCCCCCGCAGAAATTCCAATGTAAACTCTATAATTTGACCTATTTTCTTTGGGGGAAATGGTTGCTTAGTATATAAACCTAGTAGATCTGAACATTTTTTTTATCTCTACAATTACAGAAGGTTTGTCGTCTATCCCATAGAACTTAAAGTATAGTTATTATGAGAGTGGATAATTTTGTACATGTTATTGGTGAAGGAATAGCTAATTTTAATCGTTTTTCTATTGAAGATCTTACTTAGACGGTTCTATTTGTGAAAATGTTTACTTATTAACTTTAGAAAATACTGTCCGATATTAATATTTGACAGTTTGCAGAAATGGGCAGAGTTTGAACCATATAATTTTTCTTTTTCTATTTTTATGCCTACATTTCACGTTAGATATTCCAGTGTTACTTATGGGGGTTAGACAAGATAATTTATTTTCAAAACCACTTTTAAGGAGAGCAATTTCATACAGTGCTTTATTTTTTTTATTAAAGATGTTTATCTTGGAGGATAATCGACTAATCCTAGTTCCGGCGGTGGTGCGTATCTGTCTCACAATGGCATCAGACTGGTTAGAATTAACATTAATACGGGCCAAGAACCAAAAATTGCCATATCCACGGTACCACTCATGCTGGCGTTGATATTACACCGACACAACATTTCTTAGTGTAATGAGGAAGGTGCTGTTGCAGGTTTGGAATCCCCGAAACCGGGTGTCTTCTACAGATACTACGCTTTGATCTCGGTCAAAAGGCCAAGAAGTGATGCGCTGTTTTGTTCTAATCATGAAAGTGGGGACGCACAGATAAAATTTAGCCTTCCGCAAATTTATAAAATACATTTGCCCGAACCTTCCTAAATATACGCACACATAAGGATTAGATAGGATCGCCTATCGCCCGGTTCATACACTTTCTCGTTGTTTTTTTTTTAACAGAAGTAGAGGTTTATCCCTTGTTTTCTGTTTAGGATTGGGTTTACGGTTCCCTTTAAAATCTACTTCAGCTTTATACTCCTAACATTTATCCTTTCCTACGCCAATATAAGTCCACACAGTAGCCCTCTACCTTGAGTGGCTCTTGGGCCTTGTATTGGGTGAATATTAATAAAAAATAATTATGCCAAATCCCAAATCCTCTGGTTGAGAAAAATCTCTCGTCGACATAAACACTATTTCTTTTCTTTATTTTTTTTTAATAATTTCACGCCAAGCAATGCGCAAGGGGGTTAATAGGAGTGAAAAAGAATCAGAAAACTTTAGCAGAAAACAGGAACCCAAACAAACAAAAAAAAAACAAGTGATTTCAGTCTCGATTATCCCGTTCTTTAAGCATACCGTTAACCAGAGTCACAATGAAAACAAAGTAATTTGATCTTTTGTGAAACGGCGAAAATTTGTCGGCTGTGAGTCTATCGTATTTCATTTTCCGAAAAAAAAATTCCTTTTTCTACTTTAAATTAATCCACTCTGGTGATTCCCACCGTAGGCAGTAACGCTCACTTGGGACATTATGAACTCTCAAGTGGGTAGTAAGTGTTCATGAAACTTTAGGGGCATTTTTAATTTTAACAGGCCAGAATTAACGTTTTGAACTCTGTAACAAATCATAACATTTTTCATATATGTTTTTAGTTTTGTCTTATTTACGGTTGTCACAATATCCTCCTGGTATTTGGCCACCTCGACGTGGTATTATGGTTAACGAGCTTGTCTCGTTAGAACATTTACGACTGCGTATTGAGTTCGATCCTCACTAGATACCCCATACTTTCGGCCTTGTGCCACAACTAAACTATACTTGGGGAATCATTTAGGACACCTCGATGTGGTGTAATGGTTAGCGAATTTCACGGGACCATACACGAGTAAGTAGTTAGTTCGGTCCTCACGGGTACTCCATACTTTTGGCCTTGTACCATATAGAAATTACGCTTAGTTAATTAGTTTACGTTGATGTCGTTCCCTTTCCCATATATCTAAACTAACTGATTTTTATGTGATTATGTCCTTTCAGGACATGGGTGACCACAACTTCCCGTCTTTTTTCCTCTAAGTAATTATTGTTCCTTTAACAGATTTCGTTATCTTTGCGGTCCGTGTTCTGACACTTGGCTTTTTTTCCTTTGCTTCTCGTGTCTTTATTAAACCCAGAGAGTGTTAAATTCGCCAATCCATCTTTCTTTCGCAAAATCGTAACTTTTCTTTTTTTATTTTTTTTATATTTTTTTTTTTTCTGAGGCGGGGGATTTCAAATTCCCTTGCGGGATTTTAACGCCCGAAACAACGTAACTCGCAACTTGATTCTATTTTGCTGACAATCATTAATTCCTTATTCTTTTAGTTAGTAGTAAGTCCTTTCTTCTGGCTCTCCATGATTACGTTCGCCAATAGTTCTTTCGGTTTTCTGAATGTGCCATCTGCGTTGCTACGATTATGCCCATCGATAATAAATCCTGGTAGGCCTATTGGTCTATATATATATATATATATATATATATATCAGCATCCTCCGGTAAAATCACATTTCTGGTGCCTTGGTCTGAGGGAAAATTGTCCAGCATTCACTGTCATATAGGCACAATTTGTTTCTAACGAAATTTTCTTATTACTTTGTTTCGTTTTTGAAAAGCATCTTTTGCTATTCCAATAGGTCTACTGATTCCAGTATCACATTTTTTTTGTTTTTGTGACTTCCTTTCAGGTCTTCAGTCACTTTTCCACAGACGCAACGCTGAAAGCTTATCGCTAACTCCATGGAAAATATTCCGATGATTTCCCCTCTTATGTATCAACCACTGCAAAAGGTCTTAAAAGTTGCCACATCTGCACAATGCAATGTAAAACCCTAGCAGGACTAAAGAATCCAAATTCACACTACGCATATCTGACGGCGAATCAACCGATTAGTATTGCTCAAAATCGAATCGTGGTCATATGTCGGTAGGATGCATGGAACTTTTTCTTTTTTAATCCTTTCACTACAAGCAAGGCAGGACTGCCACTAGTACACAGGGGATTACAATGAATGGAAGTGAGAGAAATGACTGAGAATAGGGAGGATTGAAGAAAGGACAAAAGATGAACCGGCTTCAAGAAGACAGAAGATGGCGACGACGCAAAATGAAAATAACGCTGATATCGTATTTTAACAGATCTATTTACCAAGATTATACAAAATATCTTGAAATACTAAATAATAAATTTATTCAATTTTCCCACAGATGAAGGCACAAGAAATGTGATTTTACAGCAGGATGCTGATATTATGGATGACACATTTAAGCAGCGAGTAAGTTTGAAGGAAAATGCAAACAAAAATGAAAATTATACATAAAATCAGAAAGCGACAATTGAAATGTCAGTAACACATAATAAAAAAAAGATGGCCTGGAAAATTTGATTCTTTAGGTTCATTTTGTTTAACCGCATATCATATATTTAATGCCGAAATCTAAATATTTTGAACACAATCTTATGGCTTCAACTAAATATATTTTGAACGCCATTGTATTCCTTCAAAATGTATTGCTAGTAATTCTAATATAAAATGTGTTGATTATTTTGCTATGAAATATCTTGTTGGTAATTCTAATATATATATATATATATATATATATATATGTGTGTGTGTGTGTGTGTGTGTGTGTGTGTGTGTGTGTGTGTTGCTGGTCATTTTCCCTTTAAAATGGGTATTGTTGGTAATTTTACTACAAATAGGTATTATTGGTAATTTATTTTATAAAAATGTATTACTGGTATTTTTTACTTTGGAAATGTATTTATTCTTTTCTTAAATGTATTGTTGGTCATTTTGCTATAAAATATTTCGTTGGGCATTTTGCTATGAAAATATATTGTTGGTCATTTTAGTATAAAATGTATTGTTGGTCATTTTACTATAAAAATGCATTGTTGGTCATTATATTATAAAATATATTGTTGGTCATTTTGTTTTAAAAATGTATTGTTCATTTTACTATAAAAATGTATTGTTGATCATATTACTATAAAAATGTATTGTTGATCATATTACTATAAAAAATATATTGTTGGTCATTTTGCTATAAAAATGTATTATTGGTAATATGTTTTTTATAAAAAATGTATTGCATGTAATTTCACTGCACAAAGTTGGAATTTTTTTTTAATAAAAATGTTTTGCTGGTATTTTTATTATATAAAATGTTTTGATTTTTGTCTGAACGTTCACTATTTGCTCATAGCTGAGACCCTTACAACTGCTACCACTCCACTGAAGGCAATGCGGACAGAGTAAAACAGCGAGTAGTCTACCTCACGAGTAACGTGCAAATATGTGACAGAACAGGGAGTGGGATGAATATTAAAAAGACAAACATTTCTAATAGACGGATAAGAAGTTGTGGAGAGCCATGATCGTAAACGTGCTAAAGGGAAATACCATATAAAAGTATCACAAACCATTAATACAGTTGTGATTTAAATCCTCTCTATGACCTTGTGTCAGACTAACCTACTCTATTTGATGACAGACAAATCCTATATTTTCCCCATAATGAATTAAAAAAAATCTCTCAAATTTTATATGCGGTGTCGAGATATGCGGAAGGCTAATGTTTACTTATAACCCAAAGTCGATCTCAACTCAATAATTTTTAAATACTATGTCCCTTTCTTAATCTAGAAAATCATGGTTATCCACTTACTCCTTTTATTTTATATGAATTTTCAAGACATCAAGAAAAAGATAGAGGACTCTTTTATTCTCCGAGATTTGTAATCGTTTTCCCAGATGGGTTACCCCACAAACCTTAGATCAAAGTTCACACAGCTGTTTACTCTCAGATGAATGGGGGAGAAGAAATAGATTTACGCCTTTTCCAAGAGTATTAGTGCGAAGTGAACGCAACAGACCAAACCGAGACTTGAACTCGACTCGTGATGCGATCTTTGGCGTCAATTCTTCAGGTCCCAACGCTGCATCACAGACCGAATGAACAACGGACAATTTTCTTCAGATTTCTTTTCAATCGCATTATTTCATAGGTGTCTGTAACGGCAGCAGGATTTCATGGGGGAAGCGAGAGGGAGAGGTAAAGGGAGAAGATGAATGTCACCGGGTTGGAAAACTACCCATCACAACCTGGTGGCTAGTCTCACTGGGAAATCTGAGTGCGGCGAGACATATTCACCGTCTATTCTTGCACCTGTACTGACTGTCTTCGCGTGTTTTGGGTTATATATTTGGTTGTAAGAAAAGTTCTACAAACCATGAAGAATGTCCTCCCAACCAGATATTAAAATTTAAACATGGGATTCTACACCCCACGGGCTTCAAAGCATCTCCACTTTGTTTGGATCGTCAGAGTTCTGGCCAGTACAGTAGGATAAGACTACATATTCTGTAACACTTGTCAATTTCACTCCGTAGTAGTAAATCCGAGTGGGGTGCTTATATGTCTTCAAATTCGGTGTATAATTTTGTGTGCTTACCGTAGCACAGTAGTTAGCAAGCTCGTCTTGCAGACGAATTCGAAAGCGTGGGAAATTTGATTCTCATCCTCTGTGTCCTTGTGACCAACTAAGCAAAACTTGTTAGGCAATTGTTACGAATCAGATGGCTTTGTTGCTTTCGGAAATATTCGTAAACTATGAAAGTTTGCTTTCAATGACGCTTTTGTGGTTATACGAGCAAGTCTGTATTCAACGCGGTAGATGAAGAATTTCGCGCCATCAAGAAGACGTGGGGGTATTTTTTCCACCCGAAAAAAGAAGAAAGAAAAGAATTTTTACATTGCTCTATTAAACTTTCATTGTGCATATGATAACCCAACAGTTGATCTCGGGTTGTAAAATATGTTTTTATGTATACAGCCGTGAGTACATGTGCGCATTATATGCCTAGATGTGTGTAGATTGCAATGTAGGACAAATGTGTTTTCATTTTATTGTGTTCAAAACAAACGAGGAAAGCAAGAATGCGGCAATATATGTCAGTGGCAGTATGATGCAAAGACATCGCTGGAAAATCTACAGTTACAGATATTTTTATTATTATTATTATTATTATTTGTGTATGTTATATTTCCTGCTTTGTATCCTGTAGAGCGGGGTCCAAACTAGGCCCTATAGGAGAATTGTCATTTAATTGATAGCACTTTTCTTAATAAATGGGATTTTCCAAATAGGGCGACTTTCTGGGCAACTTGTATGTTGATGTTACCTGAGACGCTGTTAGTAAAATTGTCCATTCTTTTTCTCAGGAGGCCCTGAACTCCGATTGCTATTGGTACACTGTCAGGCTTCATTCCCCACATCCTGTTAATCTCGATCTCCAGGCCCTTGTATTTGGACAATTTCTCGATAATTTTCATGGTGGTGTTTCTTTCAGATGTTACTGTTATATCAATAAACATAGACTTTCTGAATTTCTTATCTTTTATCATAATATCACGTCTGTTGGCTTTTATTTCGCTGTCAGTTTGAATTGACATGTCCCACAGGATAGTTACATTGTTATTTTGGGTAATTGTGTCTGTCTGGTGCTCATATCATCTCTCAGTGGTTTCGACTTTGTGCTTCTTGCATATCTTCCAGTGTACATATGTCATTACCTTGTTATGTCTGTGGATAGATTCATTTTTTGCTAGTTCCGGACATCCTGAGATTATTATTATTATTATTATTATAAAACAAAATGATTGACGTAACTTTTTCAATATTTTTCAACATTTAGAGAAGATCGCGATTCAAGAAAAGAAAAGACAGTGTTTAGCAATATTGAACGAGCAGTTGTAAGGGTCCCAGCTATGATATTGCCTGTCTTCATCAAGTTAGGTTTAAAACAGTTTTAAACAAGTACAAAAATATTTTAAAAAATCTACAAAAAAGTTCACGTATTGTTTGAAAACTTTTTGTATTTTTATACTTGAAATTTTTTTTTTAAAAAAACGTAACTTGAACAAGAAAGACATAGTGTCGAAATAATGTTAAACATTGTCGAATACTGTGCCATTTTTAATCTTTTCTATTATTATTATTATAATAATATTAATAATAATAATAATAATAATAATAATGATTTTTTGCATTTGAACAGCACCAATAACCGGAAGTAAGCTTCGGCAGGAGCAGCCAAGCGTTTTTCATCGTGTCGGAGAACAGAATCTACGAGATTGCAGTCTTTTGCTACATGCACATATTGCAATTGCAAGCAAATATATTTTTTCTAATATGTATAACAATGTAGATTTATAGACAAAAGGATAAAAAGAATAGGTATATAAGATGGGGCTTATTCCACTCAGGTCCGTTGATGCAACCACACCTAATATCCAGTAGATTATCATCTATTATGGGTTTTTCTTCACTATTCATGTTCAGTGAAGCCATTACTATCATATTCGGATTGCTTAAAAGTAATATAATATTTTAATATAATTTGCAGTTATTTATTTTATTTCATTTCTTATATATATTATGATTATCATATTTATTTGAAGTTATATATGTATTATTTATTATTATTCCTTTCAAATTTTCCACACTTACCAGGTTTTTCTATATATTTATTTGTTTTTGTACAACAAACCTGAAGAATATCTTTTTTTTATTTTTACTCTCTGTTTTTGTTTACCTAAAGTTATATTTATCATCTGTGCACTTTCTAAACTCGTTAATTTTTATCAATTGATAGTTTTAATGTTAGTACAGACAAACCTCTCATCTACGGAATCCCCCCATCAACAGACTTCAGAGGCAACGGACAAAATCTGCAGGAAAAATTTAAAAAAAATGGGCAGGAAAAAATTCTAAATCGTCAGCGATGTATATCAATCTAATATTTTTGTTGTTTTGATTAATATATATCTATATCAAGTATATATTTATTTATGCCATATATACATGTTTATAGTATTTACATTATGATCATAACTACTGATAGTTACTATAGTGGTTTTATAACTCAAAATTAATCCCCTCCCATCTATGGACAATCAGCTTTAACGGGCCATCCTATCCCCCTGTTGATGAGGGGTACTTTCAAAAAGGCAGTATAAATTAGTAAATAATATAAAATTATTTATAAATAAATATTAATATTATTCTTTAATAGATCACATTTTTCAATTGAAAACACTACTGGCTGCTTGGTCAATGAATTCCAAATGTTTCCTTATAGGGAAACAGCTAATATTACCATTAGAATTATCATTATTTTTAATGACTTGCTGCTAATTGTTTATTATTTGACTCATTCGGAAACATAGTTTACATAATTTATAGCAACAACTTCAAGATAAATCTCTGAGAATTCAAACTTATTGGTTTTTCTTCACTATTCATGTTTAGTGAAACCGTTGCATATTCCCCCTCTTTTTTAAAACACTTTTACAGCATCACCATTCACAATTTAAATTCCTAACTACGATACCATATTTTTTTATGCATTCTTGTTCTCATGACAATAATATTTCATTTCAAAACAAATCATCAAAACCTTTAGAAAATTTGTAAATATTAAGTTCACTTGTAAACATGGTGTTCTTCACTAAAGACCAAGTTATAATTATATATTCACCATGCTAACATTGCACACTATTTCAAATAGGAAGTTCAGACGTAAACTCCAATTAATACTGGAAAGAACAATAAAAGCTACTGGACTTAAGAAACTTGTTTTCTTAAAAAAGTGTTTTAATAGAAAGATTTTATAAATTTCAATGGAAAATAGTATTAGCTTCTTGGTCAATGAATTTCAGATGTTTCCTTATAGGGAAACGGTTAATATTACCATTATTTTTAATGACTTGTTGCCAATTGTTTATTATTTAACTCATTCAGAAACACAGTTTACATAATTTATAGCAACAACTTCAAGATAAATCTCTGAGAATTCAAACATGGGTTTTTCTTCATTATTTAGATCCAGCGAAGCCATTGCATTTTCCCCTTCTTTTTTTTTAAAACACTTTTATAGCATCCTCATTCACAATCTAAATTCATAAGTACGATGCTATATTCTTTTATGCATTCTTGTTCTCATTTATTTATTATTTATTGTTAAATAACGATTTTCATAATCCTCAAATATTTTAGGCTTAAATCTCAATATATATCTTTAGTTTTCATTTCTGCTATCTCTTTCTAAAACTAACAAACTTTTCCATATTTGTGTTTCTTTATTTATGGAATATTTCCTAATTTATCTCTGCTTTCTAGTGTTTTTTTTCCTACTTAATGTTTTATATATTAAAAAAAAAGTTAATTTTTTAGAGCTTTGAAAACACGTAATGTATATAAATGTTTATATATCTACATTACGTTCCAAAGGTTGTCATAGCCGGTTGTGATAGTGAGGACAAGCTCCCACTGTCTATAAAATGTTTCCGCAGCATGCGTCTCAAATAGCCTCTGACAACTAAGTCCACCTCCAAGCCAGAAACTGGGCAAAGACGGAATACTGCCGCCTCATAACCAGCTGCTTCAGGTATATGGGGCTCGACAACCCAAGAAGGCAGTCCGTCTAAGGGAAGGAACATCCTGATTTAAAACCTTCCCTGCCTTCCGGTTATATCTAAAACTCATGAATGGCTATGGAATTAAATCCAGACAGAAAATCCGGAGTGGAGTCCCGAAAGCGGTTGGGTGTCAACACTGACAACTCTCCGGCAACTCCTGCAGCCAAGTCGTCCTCAAATGTAATACCTTGTATTCATTTGGATCTTGTCAGTACCTCCGAGAGAAATGTGGTGGTGGTGGGTATTTTGTTTGGGCAGTATATATTGGAATACAAATATCATCGGCTATCTATGATAAGGAAAACTTAGCGCGTAAATAAACTTTCTCGACTGGAATTGCAACTCGGCTCTCCGATTTCAAATTCCAGACCATTATCCATTGCAACACTGCCACATCCAAGCTTACGGCACCTGCTATTCCAGAGTTGTCAACTATCTAGGTACTGATCAGTTGCGACCTAACTTAACTATTTATTATCCGTGAATCGGTGTTTCAGTGTGATAAGGCCGTAAGCAACGCCACGAAGCTTCATAAACGTTTTAAAAGAATAAAACCCGATAAAAAGGAATAAACAAGATGAAGATATTAGGAAACAAAAGATAAATTTAGAACAAAAAGAAATAGAAAAATAAAAATAAACTAATAGGCAAACGGGAGAGGGAAGACGAAGAATGAATGAAGTTAGAAAATGGAAAACTGTTGTGAAACATTTTTGGACGGTAGAAAATAATGTGTCAACCAGATGTTGAAGAATTGGTGCGAATGACTGAGACAGTTTGCCCAGTGGGAATCAAAATTGAAGGAAGACAAATGGATTGACTTGGGGACGGGAAAAAGACGGGAAGGTTTTTTTTGTTGTTGTAATTGGAACAGTAGGCGTGAACATTTTTACCGGATAATAGTTGTGGAATGATTCTTACATTGGCGCCCACAAATGAAAGAATCAGACGATAAATGAAGACATTTTGTGTAGGGTGTTCAAGAGGAGTGGTTATCAAAAAGCGATTGGGTGTCTTTGTTATTTTTACGTCATTAGACGTGTGCGTGTGTACATGTACGTCTGGGTTTTTGTTTGTATACCTGTGTGGATGTTTGTGCGTATGTTAGTGTAAATATACATTAGAAAGTCAATAACTTCGTATCTTGCTGAAAAAAAAAAACGAAGTAAAATGTTGCTCGTGCATTATATGAAAATAATACCAGTAATGTAGAAATTCACGAAGAATAATATTAATTTTAATAATGATTATATATATATATATATATATATATATATATATGAATAAAATGACAAGTGGAAAATGTCAAATGTTTCTTAGATGACGAAACGCGTTGGCTAAGAATAGTTTTTCCTTTTTTATTCTAATTCATTTTGTTGCTCAACAGACACACTCAATCTGAAAATATTCCACACACACACACACACACACACACACACACACACACACACACACACACATATATATATATATATACATATATATATATATATTACTTCAGACGTTATTTTTAGTGGATACCTGCATTTGAGTAGACGCTCCGTTTTATTTTAAACAGTTTACCGGCCAGTGTCTACTCAAATACATGTATCCGGTAATAATATCGTTTGAAGTAAATATATATATATATATATATATATATATATATATATATATATATATATATATATATATATATATATATATGATATGTCCGGAAAGGGATATATTTGAAGGAAGTAGCTAAGTGGTTTTGTCTACTATAACCAAGTAGAATACGGTGGCAGTAATCGACTGGTACGCGTCGTAGTCGCAGGTAAGAAGTGTAGATCAATGGCGTAGTCCAGTGGGCGTCGTTACAGACTTAGCTCTCAGACTAAGGCTCTCTTCTTTCTCGTACCTACACGTCCGTCGGTATTTATGACGGACACCAGCCAATCTCATTCCAGTGAGGGGAACACAGGTTTATGCATATTCCAATATATCATATATATATATATATATATATATATATATATATATATATATATATATATATGTATATATATATATATATATATATATATATATGTATATATATATATATATATATATATATATATATATATATATATATATATGTATATATATATATATATATATATATATATGTATGTATATATATATATATATATATATATATATATATATGTATATATATATATATATATGTATATATATATATATATATATATATATATGTATATATATATATGTATATATATGTATATATATATATGTATATATATATATATATATGTATGTATATATATATGCATGTATATATATATATGTATATATATATATATATATATGTATGTATGTATATATATATATGTATGTATGTATATATATATATATATATTCACATGTATATATATATGTATGTATATATATATATGTATGTATATATATATGTATGTATATATATGCATATATTTATGTATGTATGTGTATATATATACACGTATGTATATATATGTATGTATATATATATGTATGTATATATATGTATATATATATGTATGTATATATGTATATATGCGTGTGTGCGTGTGTGGGATATAAAATGGGATGATAAGGTCAAGAATAGTGCAATACTGAAGAAATGTAACAACATCACAGGCATTGAAACCATTCTAGCAAAGATACAACTTAGGTGGGCTGGTTATGGTGTGAGAATGGATGAGCATAGGCTTCCAATGAAGGTGCTGTATGGACAACTACCAAACTCCAAGCGTTCAGTTGGACGTTCACTTTTATGCTACAAAGACAAATTGAAAGACAACTTGTAACGTCTCAACTTTGATCTGAAAATCTGGGAAGCCCAAGTATCAAACCGAAAGGAGTGATGTAAGACAAGTTTCAGTAATTTAAATGGTTTCAAAAAACAGTAGACTGAAGCACCGTGATCAGCTTTGTCGTGCTCTGAAGCCGAGAGACCATCAAAATCCTGCTTTAACAAATTTTATCTGTTAGTGTGGCTAGGCTAGTATCGGACATAAGAAAGCACAAATGAAATATATCTTTCCCTTACCTGATTTTCTCCATAGTAGGCCCTGCTAGCATGTATGTGTAAAACGAAAGGCACCATCCACCGCATCTCAAATCATCGTTCACGATAGGATAGTTCACAATATATTTAGTCTATTGGGGCAGCAGATCATTATTCAATCATATATTGTTAAATACAACAGACAACGAATATCTATTATGTTTTATCATGAGACGTTCTAAGCTTCGCATAGTTGCTTTAATTTCGGGAGATATGGTTATATGAACATTACAACAGAGATGTTCACCATCAAAGACGACATCCTGTTATGCTTACATAAACGTTTCCTCTGCGACGATAACGGAATAGCAGACGCAGATAGTAAATTCGTAATGCAGTTCTATGACGTCATACATGACCACGTGAAAGAAAGAAATCTCTGTTGTAATGTCCATATAACCACTCTGATGATGGCTCATGCGAGTCGAAAGTTTAGATCGAGGAACAGCATAATATAAAATATCCAAATGTAGTTTTTGTCTTTATTTTTTCTCGAAGCTAAAGTCACTATACGAAGTTTAGAACGTTTCATGATAAAACATAATAGACATTCGTTGTCTTACATAATTTCTCTTACCAGCTTTATATTTCAAAAATAAAGTACATTTTATTCAATTATATATTCACCTTTATCTGCAATGATTGTCACCACGTATCAGGCAGCTCTTTGTTCCTTTTGGAATAAAGTTCCGCAGGTTTTGACGCGAAATAGTTTTCGACGGACTCTTGAGTCTATCTTTCATTAGAGGATGTTTGCGCCATCAAAGTGTTTTGCAGCGATTACAATCGTTAATAATCGATGGATGCAAGGTCAGGTGAATATGGTATGTGAGATAGAACAGACCAACCGAGTACTTAAGTTATTTTTTCTGCGGTTCCTGCTGCATGCGGGCCTCCATAATGGAAGACAACAACCTTTATATATCCGCTGTTCTCTGTATGCTGCCACGGCCGTGCAAAAAGTTAGCTATATGGGTGTACCCGAAATTTATTCTTAATTGCCACGTACGATTAGGAGTTACAATGATACGTTCGCCATTACAACTGGTTCCCATAAAGGGAAATGACTTAACGTAATCTATCTATCTATCGACTAGCAGCATGGCCCGGCGTTGCCCGTGCTTGATTCAAAAATCATACAACTCATACAGCAATCGCTATCAATTGACTTAAAATATTTTTGCCCTTCCTTGCCTTTAAAGAAGTGCCCTTTTCCGTGCTGATGTTGCTACATGCCTTGCCTTGCCTATCTCACACTGCGAATTTTTTCTAAGCTCTATACTAAATATTAAATCTGTTACGAAAAAAGAACTAAACAAAATGAACGCAAAACGATCAGCTTTAAAAAAAGGATTCGTAACTGGAAAAACCGAATGAAAAAAGAATGTTAACAACAAATACTTTCTCACACCCAACCCAGTTCTGCGGAATCAGAATCAACGTTGAGTTTAAGCAAGCGAATGAGCCAATTGGAGTAAAGTGCCATGCTGATTTAAATTTTTCCCACTTGTGACGATTTTTTTCCGCAAACTATATGAAAACTGCCGTAAAAGCATGAAAAAATCGATTATTTCCACTATCGATGGGAGTTGGGAAATGCAAAGTCGGTCTTGGCCTTCCCGCTAATTTGGAGGATGTGCATGTAAATTTTGGTGCAAATCCGTCGAAAATTGCGGCCGTGCATTCGTTACACACATCCTGCCTTTTATAGATAGAGATCTATCTATTAGTGTACTCCGTTTAACTGCAACGATTGATCAATAGTTAGGATGATACATTCACCATTACAATTGGCCGTCATGGGGATGACGATAAACTACATTTGACAGCAAGACTTTGATCAGGAGGTTTTGAGGAGCATAGAATCACCTCTTAATTGCTGATGTTCTCAAGTCCACCCTGACGCGGGGTGGTAGCACCTGTCAGGGTCCCAGCTATGGCCAAATAGTTACACCCTCACCCCCAAAAGTAGTCAAAACACGATAAAATTATAAAAAATAGGTTTTACTACCAGCAATACCTTTTTGGAATTATTATTACCAGCAATAAAAATCTTATCGGCTTTAAAATAACCCATTGAGGTTGATATGACGTAAAACAAAACAAACTAAACCAAACCAAATTACAATTGGTTCCCATAAATGGAAATGACTTATGACTTAACCCTATCTATCTATCTATCTATCTATCTATCTATCTATCTATCTATCTATCTGCCTCGCTCTCAATCTCTCTCTGTATATGTTTCATTCTATCTACTTTTCTCTCATCTATCTATCTATCTATCTATCTATCTATCTATCTATCTGCTATATGTTAATATGCTCCATATAACTGCCACGTATGATTAGTAATTTAGATAATACATTCGTAATTGCAAAACGGAAATTACTTATGATTCAACCTAATATTTAAACCCGACGTCATTAACAATATTCTAAGGAATTATAACAATATTCATTACATTTTAGTTTTTTTTTTACGAGTTAAATATATCTATAAGGAAAGGACTCTTTAATTTTGTTTTAAATCTTTTGTGTATGTGTGTGTGTGAAACATTATACAGTGAAAGTTACAGATCTAAATTCAGCTAATTTTTTGTTTAATGTTATCAGTCAGTTATTGTTATCAAAACCAGTCACATTTTTACTTTATTTAAAATGATTTTAAAATTATTCGTTTATCAGTACTGGGTAATTTTTTTTTCATAATTCAAAGTTGTTTATAACAAAGAATTTATAACATGAATAAGAATTGTACAATTTTTTATATTCTTTCCTGAATGTTATCAGCTGGTTGTTGTTATCTAAAAGATCCTGTTTAAAATAAACTACCTCTATACATTTGCGTGTATGTGGATTATTATCAGTCAGCCATACGTGATACACGCTTGGGCGATCATGTCTCTTTCGATTCATGATTGACTAGGCAGAAGATTTTCCCACAGTAAACTGCCGTTTATATATACGGTAGACCGGTTGCCAACTAAGGCTATAGAACCCAGTCTTCCCTGCCATTCAAAGCATAGGTGGGGGGGGGACACAAGATGGATACATAACTTTCCCAAGGATATTTGTCGTCCTGGGTAAGACGCTAAACTACATCCACGTCCTGGATAAGACGTTAAATTACATCCGCGTCCTGGGTAAGACGTTAAACTACGTCCAGCAGCAAGGCCTCTGATCAGGAGGTTTTGAGAAGCGTGGAATCACCTCTTAATTGCTGGTGTTCCCAGGTCCACCCTGACCCGGAGTGGTAGCACCTGTTAGGGTCCCAGCTATGGGCAAATTGTTAACTATTACCAGCAATACTTTTTTTGAAAAAAAATATTACCAGCAATACAATTTTGAAGGAAAAATATTACCAGAAACAGATTTTTGACAAAACAAAATATTACCAGCAATAAAATTTTTTGTTAGCATTAAATAAGCCATTGAGGTTGATATGCCATATAACAAAATAAACCAAAACCGAAGGATATTTGCGCGTCGAAACATTATCTGAAGCGAAATTCAGAGTTGCCCTTCTAAGCTGACAAAAGAAAAGCTAGCGTGCCCTGCTATTAAACCCGAGCCGGGAAGTGATTAGGGAAGCGATAGATTCATGCCATTCAGGGCGAAAGCAAAAGCAACGGCTTCGATTAGAATTTGATCTCAACATGCCAAATCCCACATCTCGTGCTAATAACGGCTATGCGCTTCTAGTTCGCATATTTGATTTGATTTTTTTTCTTTTTCAGAATTATTTACAGCCCATCAACTAAATTATTTACAGCGGAACGTTGTAAATAATTCAGCCGGGATTAGTAATAGGTAATGATTATTTTTCCAATGTGTTGTTAAGCAAAGTTCAACAATCGGTGTGTATTCTTAAAACGGCTTCAGTTCGTAACACAGAATGTCATTTCTCGGAAAACTGGTTTCACCGAAAGCATTAAATTCGAATCTTCACTTCACCGAACGTGGAAAATGAAAGGTAGGGAAATGTCATATCTGAATGCTGTTTTTTTTTCAATATAAGCATCGTTTAAAATTATACTCGTTAATTTTGATTGTTGATAATAAAGGATTGACAAGTCAGAGGTTGAAACCAGTGAAAGCTAGGAAATTATTTACGTTTTTTTTGTAGAATAGAATTAATTAAACCTTCCTGAATTTTTGCAAATTATCATTCATTGGATCTTCCTTAATTTTGTGAATTAACATTTATTAAACCTTCCTGAATTTTTGCAAATTATCATTCATTGGATCTTCCTTAATTTTGTGAATTAACATTTATTAGACCTTCCTGAATTTTTGTAGATTTGCATTCATTAGACATTCCTTAATTTTGGGGGGTTAACATTCATTAGAACATCCTTAATTTTGGTAGATTAGCATTCATTAGACCTCCCTGACGTTTTGGACATTAACATTCATTAGAATTTGCTTAATTTTGTGCATTAACATTCATTAGTCCTGCCTGAATTTTGTTAGATTAGCATTCATTATACCTCCCTTAATTTTCGTAGGTTAGCATTCAATTAAACCTTCCTAAATTTTGGTAGATTAGCATTCATTAAACCTTCCTGAATTTTGATAGGATAAAATACATTAGATCTTTCTTAATTTTGTGGATTAACATTTACTAGACCTTCCTGAATTTTCTAGATTGGCATTCATTAGACCTTCCAGAGAGTTTTTTTTAGTGTATTACATCTTCGTGTAAATAATTTGGGTTGCATATTCTGAGTGCTCTGGTGTAGAATCCGATGATTATGCCAGATTTATTTTGTTATGATGAGGATAGAAATTCATTAGATCGTTTTGGTTGGTAGATTTTCGGCCAAGGCAAGATTAGAATTACCTATTAAGGAAAGCAGATATTGCAATAACAATTATAAATATAAATGCTGGTCGTTATTTTAAGAGGTGGGTATAAATGAAAAGATTTGAAATTGATAAATTTTTTCATTTCACTGAACCAGCGGTTAAACATTTGTATTTTCTTTCTTTCTTTCTTTCTTTCTTTCTTTCTTTCTTTCTGTTAATGTCATAAATCTGATCTCACTAACAATTAAACTGTATATGGACTAAGCCTAGTCTGACACAAGGATTGAGTATTAAAGAACTTAATAAGGCTCCTATGAGCTAACAAGATATTGGAGCGTTTAAACATTGATATATCTGTCGTTATGGGGAAATAATACATCAGCTAGACGGGAGTTTACATAATAGTGATTTACAATAAATATCGTTATGGTTATATAACAAACTAAAGGAATTCACCAATCATTCTTTATCGTTTATATCACGTGATCATCGACAGCTGTCAGTTGTTGATTACACAAGCGTCTCCTGGGAGGTAGTCAAATATATAACTGCCAATCAAGGTAAAGTTATTGACACTTAAGGCAAAATGGCGTGTAGTCGCCATGACAGACATCATAATGTCTTGAGCCCGACTACAAATAGAAAAATAATAAAGCACCATGAGCGTTAATGAGACTAACCCAACACAGACCAGAAGTCGAGTTTGTGAACTGTTTATTGATATTTTTCTGATAATAATACGGTGTTTTTTTTAAAAAGAAGTTATTGATTTTTCGAAAAGTGTCATTTTCAGAAATTGGGGACGATGTTAAAATATCTTCATTTCCACTATGTCTCTTTCAGCATCTTGTCTATCATTAAAAATTAACAAAAAACTTTGGCCTTAATTAACAGAAATAAACCACGTATTGGATTCATGCCTTTTAAAGATAACGGCGCAGAAAGCCATATAAGATCCGTGACCAATATTTAATTATTCTAAAAACTAAACAAAGAATTAAAAAAGAGGAAATTTTCGTTAGAAACAAAAAAAAGAGTGCGGAACTTTTACGTAATATTAATCCTTATATTTGGCAGTGATAATGACTTGATGCAGATGGAGGCCTAAAGTAACAGAGTTTGACCAATCATTAGATTGAATATACATACTAACACACATACACGCGCGCACACGCACACGCACACGCACACACACACACATGTATATGTATGACGCGTTCAGCGGAGGATGGGCGTATTCAACAAAAATTCGAAAATTACTTTATTCACTGCAAATTATTCATTGTATCTTATCCAAGTATTCTACAAAGAATTAGAGCCAATTACACAATATTTACTGCAAATTATTCATTGTATCATATCCAAGTATTTTGCAAAGAATTAGAGCCAATTACACAATATTTCAAGCTCAATTTAAGTTTATAATTCATAGCCATGGAATGAGGAAACATAAACCGTAGATTTGTCTGAAGAATTTCATTATATTATTGCTACATAATTATCGTGAAATCATTAAGGTTTTTTGTCAAACGCATTTTATTTTTGGTTGAATATTAATTTAAAATATTCCTTTTTACAAGCTTTAATTTTGAAATGGAATAAGATCATTCTAAATTTCAGAATTTCGCTATTGCCCATCAAATTGACTGGAAGAAAGCGATCTAAAAACAACAATGGAAAAGAGAGGTAACAAAGCATAAACGAATTAGCACCAGTTTGTTCAACTTAAGAAACTTAGCATTGAAGCCAAAGTATTCTAAAATGCTGCCAATAACAAAGGAGAAAATGAAAAAATACCGAACAACAAATCGAATATAGCATCAAAATTTATATTATTCTTATTTATTTGTTATGTAACTAAATAGTCAACAATGTTTCCGTAAAAAATTGATATTTGCTTTAATAAATTGTTAGTCACTATCATACTTGTTATTATTTTACAGTGTGAGGTAGTCCTACATTTACAATTCCTTACGGTTAACGATGAAAAGAAATGTTGGTCAAAACTGCCTAAAACCTTTAGGCGCTTATTGCCACAAAATTATGAAATGTTGAATACGCACCTCCTCCTCGCAGAACTCGTCATATATACATACGTGCATATATATATATATATATATATATATATATATATATATATATAAGGTCGAGATTCGACGTATGAGGGTCAAGCAGAACAGTTTTCAGGAAACCGACAGCCCGACACCGGCACATGAGATTTGATTATAGTGGTGAAGGCCTCGTGCAGGACCATCCAAACTTTTTGAAGGGACGAATACAGAGACCTGGTGCACCGAATGCCACAAGGTTCCTAAAAGACCCTCCGCAGGTTTTGAATTCAGAGTTGTCCTTCTCCTAGACCAGTTGCCATCCAAGGCTATAGAACCCAGTCTGTCCTGCTATTTTACCCATAGCTGGAGGGAGAGGAAGCGTATTAGCACGTAAGTGAATGTAATGGATTCGTCTGGAATTCGAACTCGGCTCTGCGATTCCTCAATCCAAGCCGCTATCCATTACTCCACCGTGCCTCCGTATATATATATATACATATGTAAACTGAGAACAAATGGAGTGTAATTCCACCGTACGTAATATTTAATTTAAAAGAGGGCTCAATACAGACTAGAGATAAGTATTCTTTATTTTAGGATATTAAAACGTTAAAAATTGCTACATAATGGTAATTATGTTAGAACACTACAAATGTGTCTACTCGGGCGATGTTAAACTACTGGAGAGTGAAAGATTAATTTAATTTCAAAAGCAGAATACTTTTAAAATATAGGCATGTGCGCTTTGTCGTGATTAACCAATCAAATGTGACCTACGCTAAATTCAAATTCACCGGAAGAAAATTTTAATATAGGTCATGGCATGAAGTTGTCTATATATAAATTCTAGACAATTTCCTTATACGTAGATACATGTTACATTATTCCGTAAGATATATCGAAGTCAGACGTTCAACTTTCCTCAGAAGTAAAAATGAAAAGAGGTGGGGAGGTCATTTAAGAAGAATCTGCAATGTTATTATTAGAAAAGTTTTCGTTTAAGTTTCCCTTTTGTCTTTTATTCATATTTAAAATTTTTTTTTTTTAAACGGTATCACCCCAAGCAAGGCAGTGCACCCACTAACAAGCAAGGGGTTACAGGGTGTGGAGGAATTAGGAACAGAAACATTAGTGAGTAGAGTAGAAAAAGAAATGAGCAATCAAGAGGACAGTAGATAGCGATTTAAATGCAGATTAAAGTTGGCTGGAAAGCATAGAGCCGGAAGGGAGTTCCACAGATGCTAGAGAAGGAACTGTCATCATAGAAGTTACGGCGACATCTAGCCAGCTTAGTTTTACATTGATATCTCGTCGCCTTTCTGGTATTTCACTTAAATTCATACAGTCTATGTACCATTGCGAAGAGCTCATCCAAACAATTACCATGAAGGTATTTATAAAAATATTGTCCTTACAGATAATTTTTTTAAATCTATATCTGGATCTCTCTCTCTCTCTCTCTCCCTCTCTCTGTAACGGCATTCACCCGGGGTGGGTTGAGCCGGCTCCAATATTGCTAGTTTCATGGGAATTTGGAATTCACAAGCGGTCCCCAAACCCGCATGTATAGCACTTGAGAATTGATTATGGTGGTGAAGGTTTCGTGCAGGACCATCCACACTTTTTGAAGGGCCGAATACAGAGACCTGGTGCACTACGTGCCACAAGGTCCCCAAATGGTTTTGAATTCAGAGTTTTCCTTCTCCTAAGCCAGTTGCCATCCAAGGCTAGAGAACCTATTTTGCAGGGAGAAGAAGAGGATTCACATCTTTCCCAAGGGTATTAGCATGTAATTAGAATGTAATGGATTCGACTGGAATTCGAAATCGGCTCCCCGATTCCTCAATCCAAGCCGCGATCCATTATTCCACCGTGCCTCCTCATATATCTGAATATATATATGTGTGTGTGTGTGTGTGCGCGCGCAGGGGGGGGGGCGAAGTTGGGCTTAATCTGCTGTCGACTCTGACTATTGGACACAGTGGCTGCAATCTGCGATATGGGTTTTGCTCGGCGGCAAGCGCCCCAAGTCAGGCGCCTGGATTTGGCGCGCCTCTCTAAGTCGAGCGCGTGAATCTCGAAAGTGGAGTGAACGAGAAAATGAAAGACGCGTGAATAAATCGTGAAAGGCGATGAAATACAGAAAATTAACCGGCGCTCTGCTACAAGTCGCGAAGAGATGACAAGACTTTAATGATGGCCAGCAGGTGATAAACAAGTTCCTGGGGGCTGATGAAATGACAAGGTCGATAAGATAATATCATTGACTATCTATCTATCTATCTATCTATCTATCTATCTATCTATCACACTCCGTTCAAATCTATCTATCTATCCACACACACACACACACACACACACACACACACACACACACATATATATATATATATATATATATATATGTAAGCAAATATATGGATATAGATCCGACAGTATGAAGAAAAATATACGGAAAAAACTAACAAAAATCCTTATATGCAATTATGCTGTTTTAATGTTAATATAATGTCAACGTCGGACGTTTCGGTCTAATAAACCATCTTCAGGACATATTCATAAAATATAATTAACATTATCAATTCAACATCTGTTTGGATAAGTCTTGTTCTTATGTCCATCGTCTTTGTCATGTTGAAGGTGCCTCGAGGTGCCTAGTAGATACGGTATATATGCGCATGTGGCCAGTCAAATATTGTGATTATTATAGTACTATATAATAGCACACATACCCACTAAAATTATGTTTATAATAATATATAGCAGAATGAGTAAACTGAGAGCCGAGTTCGAATTCCAGTCGGGTTCGTTACGCCGAATACTCTTGGGAAAAGTATGAATCAATATTCACCCAACTATGGGTTAAATAGTAAGAGTTGTTCCCAGAAAAATCATTGTTATTCTAAATAAATCACTTCCCCGCCACCGTAAGGTTGGCTCTCAGTGTCTTTTCTATAAATTCTTTCATGGTAATTGTCCAGGCGAGCTCTTCCCTATGGGGACTAGTTAGGATTTTCATAGAGACAATGAGGTATTATGGTGAATGTAGTAAGAAAGGTAAATAAGAATGTGTTGTTCTGGTGTTAGGAATATTGTTTGTATGTTTGGGTCAGTGTTTGTGATTAGCTAAGTTTAAATTTAAGACAGATGAAGACCGCTCTTTTCCCCATTGCCCAATTTTGGCCTTGTACCACATTTTGTACCATTGTACAAATAAATATCGCTCTTTCCTATGGGAAGTAGTTTTTTGCATGTTTGGGTCAGTGTTTGTGGCTAGCTCAATTTAATATTGGGACAGAAGAAGAGCGTCCTTTTCCCCCGTCCCCCATTTTTGGCCTTGTGCCACATTTTCTGCATTAAAGCGGAAATAAATATTGTTGTTCCCTATGGTACTTAAACATTTGAATTTAAGCTCAGTACTAGACTGGCGTCGAGATCTCATCAATTTACAGTTGAGCTGGCTAGATGTAACAGTTTCTTCTCTCGCACTTCTCGATTGTGGAACGCCCATCCGGCTCCACGCTTCCCAGCCAACATTAATCGGCTAAAATTTAATTGCAATGTCAATCACTATCTCCTGATTACTCTTTTCTCTTTCCGTCCATTATCAATGTTTCTGTTCCTAATTCTTCCCCACCCAGTAACCGCTTGTGTCTTTACTGCCTTGCTTGGGATGAAATCGATTAAAAAAATATTAATGAAATATTTAATGGCAATGAAAATAGAATTATTCTGACAATCAAAATATGTTTCGACTTTTAATGATCTATAAATAGTTGATAAGAAAAAAAAAAAAACAAAACAGAATCAGTTACCGTATTTTCTGGCTTACAAGACGCACTTTTTTTCTTAAAAAATACCCTGAAAAATATGTATGCGTCTTCCAAGACGAACGTAAGGCAACGTCTTGGTTTGGACGTTCACCTTATTGGCTTCACAGATAGGGACGTGGATTTGTATGTTGAGTCATAATAACTATAATGTTATCTATCTATCTAATTCAGCCTTTTATATGATGTAGCCTCAGTACTTAGCTGTTACAAGTATTTCCAAGACTATAAACTTTCCTGGAGCCGAGCCACAAGCTTAGACACGCTCTGTTTACTAGCAGAGGCGGGAGCCTTTCTGCCCTTGACTAGTATGTCATTGCCATACAAACAAAATCGGCCTAGACATTAATGTAAACAATACGTGGCGCCAGTATGTGAGGGACGGATGGTGAATGTGTTGTATGAGAATGACTTTTTTTTCTTAGAAATTTCTTTCCAGTATTAGGGTGCGTCTTCCAAGCTGCAGCGTCTTGTAAGCCGGAAAATACGGTAATTAATATTAATATATAATAGTATAAAGCGTAACGGGTTTATTTAATCTATAGAAGTATGCGTACTCTTTAAATGAAAATTTTTTTTTTTTTAGCAATACGAAAGAAAGTTATGTATAGATTCGCACGTGAGCGTATGAATGCGCCTGCGCCCGAGAAAGAATAGTTAAGGTGATAAGATTCCCCGAAAGTTTGATATTCATCTGCCTTGATTGTTTGTAATTATTTTGAATCTGCTGCGCTTGTATTTAATAATCGCCGTAGTCGCCTAAACCTTTGTCGATTGATGCGTTCATTAGCCTTTTTTCCCCGCCGTTTCTAAACGGAAAGTCTGCAACTTCACAAGCAAAACATGAAAGCGCGAATTGTAGATCAAGTGACAGAGAGGCGTCAACAGTTCTTTCCACGTCTCTAAAAGCGTGCGCGTGTGTGTGTGTGCGTGTAAGGGAGAGAGAGAGAGAGAGAGAGAGAGAGAGAGAGAAGGAGAGGGGTGGGCCATAGTTCTCAAGGCAACGTTTTCCACCATGTTGCTTAAAGGTATTTGTTCTAATAATGTATGTTCATATTTTCGCTAACACACACACACGTACGCACACATACACAAACACACGCACACACAGAGACAGAAACACATGCGCACGCACACACACACATACACATTCTAAAAAAGTAATATATTTTTTACTTATTAATCCGACCGATTTTTATCATTCTAAACGTTTTTTTTTTTGTTTTTTTTTTAGTGAATCAGAATATCCATATCTTCTTTAATAAGATTTCACAAATATTCAGGCAGGTAGATTAAAATAAATATACTGTTTAAAATAAACAGGGCGTCTACACAACTATGGGGATCCACTAAAACGTTTCAAGTGATATATATATATATATATATATATATATATATGAAGAAATATAGTCTTAAGATGTGCTATATTTATGGGATAAAGTGCTCAATATCAGAGATAGACCGTGTGTAAATATAAAAGTGAACATAGAAGTCAACACTTACAGGCGACAGTCTGTTTCATGCTAGATGTAATCGTCAGGCCAAGAGTGCTGTTATTATTCTCGGCTATATATATATATATATATATATATATATATATATATATATATATATATATATACGGATCAGTAGTGCATTGTGGGTAGTCTATTTTGGCGGTTATTTTACCGGAAGTCGTTTATTTTATTTATTTGGGTTAAATTATTTATTATTTATTTTTTATTTTTATTTTTATTTTTTATTTTTATTTTTATTTTTATTTCTTGTCTTATATATATATATTTATTTTGTTTTTAATAGGTGTTTTTATTAACGTAGTAAGAATTTGTTTATATCGCTTATTTAATAGTTTTGTTTTGGTTTGGGAAGATAATTAAAGCGATTTATTCAATTTTGGGGTTGATTGTTGTAGTTTATTTTAACTATTATTTTGGCAGGAACAGTTTTATATTATATATATATATAGGCAGCAATTTTTCATTAATGCATGTTTCATTAAATAATATAGAAAAGTTTTGTCTATATTATTTAATATTATTATGTCAGTCACACTACAAACTCGCTTTCACGGCGCTTGACTCTACATTTGAATGATAACTTTAACATTTTTAGGCATTTAAAACAACATGCCTGGCCGCATACACAATTCCGGAAAATCCTTGTTGAAAACACAACTATACTTAAACATGAAAACAATAAACAAAAATTAAAAATTATTGAAGCTTTATACGTAAAACAGTTGAAACCTAACCTGAACAAAATAAATATTTCATGGAGCAAGGGCGGACTATCATTGTTGTTTCGTCGTGTGTTGTTTGATTTATTGAAACTGTCATCTTTGATAATGGCTTGTGTAAACCGAAAGCTTAGATTCGATTTAAATGTGTATCAATATGGTGTTTTCCTTTCGTCTTTCAACGATAATGTGATTAAGCTTATCAAACAATATGAAAGGAGCTTACTTAAAACAAATAGACAAAACTTGTCTATATTATTTAATGAAACATGAATTAATATATATATATATATATATATATATATATATATATATATATACACACACAGACACACACATATATATATACTTGAACAAAACAGACGTCATTACTGTACCTTTTGTACCTTTATTGTACCTTTCAACCTATGATTGTGCCCGTATATCGCCAACGAATACCTTTTGAAAAAGTGTTGGTCGAAAGGATCCTAAAGGTACAATAATGACGTCTATTTTGTTCAAGTCTATAAATGTATATTATAACTTCATATTAATACGCATACAAAAAGAAATTCTACTAAAGAATTATCGAAAATCCAACAAATAATAATGACATACACTTTTACTCCCACCACAACAATAAAACAAAATGCGGAGTGATCATAGGGTTTTTTAAGAGCCCTCAGAATCTGTAGTATCCAATTCCTGACGGGAAAAGAGGAGTACATCGAAAAAACTTCAGACACTTCCAATATCATAATTATTTCCTGAACAAAGCCAAACACAAAGCCTACAAAAGACACAGTAGAAAAATACAAAAAGACAATGATATTAAAAGCCTAAAATACCCTATATATATATAATAGTTAGTATACAATAAAAACCAAACAAACATATTAAAAATTTTTTTTTGCTTTTTTTAATTTTTTCATTCCTCTTAGTTCAAAATCATATTTATATATATTTATATATATATATGGGTTTATATATATCTTATATATACTGTCTAGCCTTTTTTGGCAGTTGTTATCGGTTAAATTTCTAATTCCAAACTATTTCGGGGTTGATTAAGACTGCTGAATCTCGTCCGTTTTCCCCATATGATTAATTTTGGATTTTATTTTACTAATTATTTGCTCTGTAATAATAATAAATACATTGACCTCTTTTTGTTTGTAAATATTACTAGGATCCACTTGGATTATATACCAATGGATTTTTGCCTTTTATATATATATATATATATATATATATATATATATATATTATATATATATATATATATATATATATATATATATATATATATAATTAATTTTAAAATAATTTTTTATCTTTTTAGGCCAGTCATAAAGTTTTTGGCAGAAAACATATATATATATATATATATATAATGTTGAAACAACGACAATTTGCACTGCCGAAATCCTGTTCTTCGACATAGAAAACATACAATATATATATATATATATATATATAAAAATGGACGTGTTAACAATTTATTTATTGAATTTTATTTATGTTTAACGTTGATTTAGAATAGATACAAGTATTTAAGCAAATGCTCTGTCTATGATAAACATATTAAATAACATTTTTGAATGTCAAGAAATTTTGTATAGAAAATATTTGTTCTGTATGTTCGAACCGAAATACATGTCGGAACATCTTTTGCCTTGGATCAGACGATACGAACCTTATTTTATCATGGAAGATTTATTATAATCCAATTTCCATGATTATAATATACCAAGGGATATACATGACGTCATATGATATATATATATATATATATATATATATAATAAAATAACAACGTGTAATATGTTATTTGTTTTTATCTTTTAGTCCATTTCTTAAATATGTTTTGTAGAAAAATTAAATAAAAAACATATATATATATATATATATATATATATATATATATATACGAGATAATTGTAGTTTACAGTTAATTCGACCTTGTCTACCATAAGGTTCATGGTGCGAGTGGTCAAACGTCAGCGTATATGACGGTTCCGTAAATCCTGTCCTGTCTATGAACGAATATTTTCATGAAAATTTCTCGGACATTCAGGCCGGTAAACGGATTATTTAATACTGTTTATCATATATATTTATAAATATGTATCTATAAAATAACAACGTTAAACATAAATAAAAATGTCTTTAATAAATATATATATATATTAACCAATTAGTGATATACAGAGCTTATATTAATATATTTCTCCCATATAATATATATATATATATATAATATGGGAGAAATATATTATATAAGCTCTGTATATCATACTAATGTTGGTTAAGTTAACAAAATCGAAATTAAATGCTATGTAACGTGTTTCGTCCTTCAAACTAAAATAATATTCTTGTTGATAGAATAAGAAAAAGAAATTCTGTTGAAGTGAAATCATTTGAAAATATTTAATACAGACAACAGAGAAATAAACACAACTGTCTTGTGTCTTGTGTCAACATATAACAGCACGAGTTTCCTCTTTACATTTTGAGTTATTTTCAACAAGAGAAACTGAAAAAAGAAAAGAATATACTTATAAACTTACAACCAAGAATAGTAAGAAGGCAGTAAAAATATATTTTTTATTACGAAATTTGAAAATGAACTAAATGGAAGACATCTGGAATGTCTCTGACAGATCAGTTGCGGACAGGTGACAATATTATCCAATTATCCCAAATTATCCCAAATCATCCATGTGCGTTATATAAGGGACGTCTGGTACCCGGGGTACTGTCATATGACTAAATTCCTAATCTAATGAAAATAACAATGATAAAAATAATCTAAATTTAAGATCTTATAGGGGGATAAAGGTGTGCATATTATAAGGATATATAGCAGGGGTGGGCAAACTGGCTTAAGGTAAGAGCCATATACGATAAGGTTCAGATATTTGAGAGCCGCAAGAGATGAACTAAATACGGGGTATTTGGGATGTCTTTGAAATATCAGTACGGGAGAGGGGACAAAATTATCGAATACGAGTCATGTCCAGTATATAAGGGACGTCTTGCAATCCTACCCTAATCAGGCGAAATGACTTAAAAAGAATCCACAGCTGTACGTCTAGAAGGAACGGTAATTTAAAATTAAAATTCTATCGCGACGAAAAGTGCACCTATCCAAAATCAGTATTTTGATAGCCAAACATCATAAATACTAATTTTTGCAACTGAGAACCTTTCAGCACACTTACATAGCTTTACTTACGTACTCTTTAAAAATAAGATTGATAAAGAAGAAAACTTATATCTATTACTGGGTGTGGTACTTCTTGAAACACGAAAGAGATGCATATGATGCGTTTGAAACACTCGTACTAGTGTCGAGTTTATTTCCTGATATATTTTTTTTTAAATTATGTCTATTATGCTTGAGGTGGGATCATTTTGTATCGTTGCTGAGCATTGAGAATGCAGTTGCCTTCGTTCGCTGAAGAAGAATCCTCATAGCTTTCACCCACTGAATTAGACTTGAAGTTGCTTAAACGGCCTCCACCACAAAAGTAAGCTCCTAATTCGCTATCTGACAAAATCGCTAAATCCATTTTTACCTTCTTCAGCCATTACAAGGCGGAGATCTTTCATTAACAATAAATTTCAATGAAAGAAATGAGCTAAATTTTCACTGGTAACAAACTCCATTGAGCGAAAAGACGAGTGACATTCTACAAAAGGTAGATGCTCTCTCAGGTGTACTTAATTACTTTGTTGTTGACTATCTAAGAGCAAAAAGGTAAGAATGACCATATGAAACGCAAAATTATAGGTCTTAAAGAAGACATTCCTTCATCAGACTCAATAGACTGGCGCTACAAAATCACAAAAGAGATTTATCAAATATCAAAAACCACACCACTTGAAGACTTCCAATAGAAATAACAAAAACAAATAGGCTGATGATATAAGTGTTCATAGTTGACTATAAAAATAATCTTGAATATGATTTCTTTGCATCAATCGTACTGCTTTTGTTATGGAGTGGTTTCACAGTGGAGGCTTGTATTTGTACTAAGTCGGTCCTAAAATAGGTTCGACGGACAAAACGTTAGGGACTTGATATAATAGGTATGACGCAGAGAAATCTAGTGGTGGTCGCTTATACTTTAGTATCCGACTAACGGTCGTCCGGCATCGACTGACTGACGACATTTAGTCACCTCCCCACGTGGGCATCATGTGGCACAATGCCGGTTTAACGTGGGCTCTCCGAGCCCGTGGGCTCGGCTAAAAATATGCCCATTGAACCCGTATAAACGGGTTCAGAGTCGGTTTACCTCCCCGAAAGAGAATCCGCCCTTCGGCGTAACCTACTTCGGGTTCCTCCCCGCCCGAAGGCAGAGAGTTCAACCGTTCAGCGGGTCGACCGAGATCGACTGACTGACGATATTCAGTCTCCCCTCACTGGGGCAACATGTAACACAAGGTCGGTTATTTATTGTGGGTTTGCCGAGCCCGTGGGCTCGGCCCAAAAATATGCCCATTGAACCCGTATAAACGGGTTCAGGGCCGGTTTACCTCCCCGAACGAGACTCCGCCCTTCGGCGTAGCCTCGTTCGAGTTCCTCTCCGCCCGAAGGCAGAGACTTCAACCGAACAGTCGCTCAGGAAGTGAGCGACTGACTGACCCACTGAGCGACTCCTACTAGTCCTACTTATTATAGGTGGGAGAGTCTATTAACAATAGAATAGGTGTGTTCCACTATAACAGCTTTCGAGTTTATTCCTGATATATTTTTTTTAAAATGATGTCGATCATACTTTAGGTAGGGTTTTTTGTACCATTGCTGAGAATTGAGAATTGGGTTGCCTTCATTCGCTGAAGGAAAATCCTCATAACATTCGACCACTGAATAAGACTGATGGTTGCTTAAATGCTCACCACAAAACTAATTCACTATCAGAAAAAATCACTAAATTCATTTTTACCTTCTTCAGCCATTTCAAGGCGGAGATCTTTCATTAACAATAAATTTTCAATGAAAGAAACGAGCTACATTTTCATTGGTAACAAACTCCATTGAGCGAAAAGACGAGTAACATTCTACAAAAGGTAGATGCTCTCTCAGGTGTACTTAATTACTTTGTTGTTGACTGTCTAAGAGCAAAAAGGTAAGAATGACAATATGAAACGCAAAATGACATGTCTTAAAGAAGACATTCCTTCATCAGACTCTATAGACTGGCGCTACAGAATCACAAAGACTTTTATCAAATAACCAAAACCACACCACCTGAAGACTTCCAGCAGAAATAAAAACAAAAAATAGTCTAATGACTGTAATAAGGAACAGAACTAAAGAAGTACCTTGACGAAAGCTTTAATAAACAGAGTGGCCAACGACGGTGTTAAGAGCAGATAAGGTTATTTAACTTACCTCCCCTTCTCGCGTGCTTACTGCGTCTTTTGAACGGCAAACGAAAATATTGGTGGATATCGTGCGTTAAACAGATTTTCTTTTGAAAAGTTTCTCGCTGGTAATTTATTACACCTGCGGGAGCTTTTGCAGAAGGTCTTTCGTTATTTCGTTCAACTTTAGTACCACAAGGCCTTTTTTAATGAGGGTTCAAAACCAAGCCCATAGGCTCGGGCAAGAATTCTCCGTAAACCCCGTAAAAACGGGGTCGGGTAGCTGTCTACCACCCCAGACGATACTCTTCCCTTCGGCATAGCCTCATCTGGGTTCCTCTCTGGCCGAAGACAGAGAGTTCGACTAGCTTAATTGGAGACGAATCTCCAACTAATTGCCAAAGCAAACTAAGAGAAGGTAAGTTTATTTACCTTACCTCCTCACGTGGCAGGATGTGGCACAAGGCCGTTTTTTAATGCGGGGAAAACCGAGCGCGTAGAGTCGGGCAAAAATTCCCCGTAGACCCCGTAAAAACGGGGTCAGGTAGCTGTCTACCACCCCAGACGAAACTCTGCCCTTCGGCATAGCCTTGGTTCCTCTCTGCCCGAAGGTAGAGATTTCGACCAGCTCAGCTGGAGACGAATCTCCAACTAATTGCCGAAGCAATCTAGGAGCAGATAAGAATACAAGTAAAAGTATATATATATATATATATATATATATATATATATATATATATATATATATATAGTAAAGCAAAAGGTGGATAATCCTGGAAGAGTTCAAATTAATGGAAGTTAATGCTTATGACAATGACATTGGTGTTTCATAGTTGGCTATAAAAATAATCTTTTTTTTTTACCAAGTGTTTCAAAATGTCGGACATTAGATAAACATTTCCAAAACAGAAACTGTAATCGAAATGAAAGTGCTGACGTCAAATATCCTGAATGTATCATAAACATTGAGAAAGTGGAATTAACAAATTCTAAACATTTCATATGCCTTAAAATATGAAACAGTTATAAGAAATTTAGTATAGCAGATAAGGTGACTGAACACAGAATAGGTTGCGCTAAGTGTACATAAAATATTCACCTTAGATCTTGAGTCATGTTCTTAAATAGGATCGCCAGATCTAGACTCTAATATGGGTGTTATGCATGGCGTCCAGCTTGTTCAGAATTGTCTAAACTATAATCTGTATAGAACTGCCTCCTCATATCAATGATTGAAAATGGCTTCAAGCAGATGAATCATTTAGGGCATAGTTGAACAAGAGTACCAACAAAACTCCTTGTAACACTAAAGATGAACTGAACGTAAGGATTATGGCAGCATTCACCAACTTAAACAAGGAGACCGTTCAGAAAAGTTGCAGGAGATTCCGAATTCGTCTGGAGGCCGTGATTGAAGCCAATGGCGATTTTATCGAATAAATTTACTCTTTCGTATTTCAAGATATTTTTGTGTAATTCGTGTAAATATATCTGTTAAAATATGTCAATGTTATTTTTATTTTTTTGCGTCATTTAGACGACAATTTATTGATCGCAGCTTATATATATATATATATATATATATATATATATATATATATATATATACAAGATTAATACAAAAAAAATTATCACTTAGTTGATTGATGTTATATTCACCACTACGACTCAAGCAGGAGAACCCAGTGATGGCTATCAGACAATTTCTGCAACCACATCACTACTAACATCTAGCCACCCATACTGCGACCACTTTATTATGTGTGAGGAGCAGTTGATTGAGAAACCAACAAAACTTCTTGTAACACCAAAGATGAACTGAAGGCAAGGATTATGGCAACATTCACCAACTTAAACAAGGAGACCGTCTAGAAGAGTTGTAGGAGATTCTAAAGTTGTCTGGAGGCCGTGGTTGAAGCCAATGGCGAATTTATTGAATAAAGAAGACATTCCTTCATCAAACTCTATAAACTGGCGCTAGAAAATCCCAAAGAGCTTTAGCAAATAACAGAAACCACATCACTTGAACAATCACTATCTGACTGACAGAAAAATAAAATGTCTCCATCATAAAATTAGATTCCTAATTCATTCATCTGGCAAATCGCTAATATTTTAACTTAGCTCCGCCATTGAAAGTCGACAGTATTTCATTAACACTAAATTTCAGTGAACGAAATAAAAATAAATTTCCAAACTACAATGGACGAAATAACGAAAGACCTTCTGCAAAAGCTCCCGCAGGTGTAATAAATTACCATCGAGAAACTTTTCAAAAGACAATCTGTTTAACGCACGATATCCACCAATATTTTCGTTTGCTGTTCAAAGGACGCAGTAAGCACGCGAGAATTTTCTAATTAACGTCTTTAATGGTTGCCCCTGTTTACTAACAACAGCCCACTCTTTCCTTTTTTTGATGATTAGTCCCTTTGGCCAGATTTTCTTTACTAACTTGTTTCGGAGATCCTGTTTTAATTTTTTGTTTAATTAATCAACTCATTATGGGTTATTTAATGCCGAAATTTAATTTTCTTTGGCGCTTTAAAGTAATAAAAATATGCTGTATGTTATTCTGCTTTCACAATTGAATACATGGTAGATGATACTCAGCTTTTGTGCATATACATGTTTGTGTGGACATGATTGCTATATGTGTTTATGTTATCGTTATGTTGAAGTTATTTTTTAAACACAGTTTGATTTCTTTAAGAAATTTTAGACTATTATATGGATTAATGTCATGAAGGAGTTCTTTCATGTTGGCTGGTTGGTTGGTTTTGTTTATCGGCATTTCAACCTCTATGGGTTATTTAATGCCGAAATGTAAATATCTTGAACACAATTGTATACCTTCAATTACTGATAAAATGTATTGTTGGTAATTTTATTTACATAAATGTATTGCTGGTATTTTTACTATAAAATATATATATTTATACTTTCCTAGAATTTGGATTTTTGTTTGGGTTTTCGTTATTTGCCCATAGCTGGGAATCTAAAATGTGCTACCACCCCGTGTCAGGGTGGATTTTGGAACAACAGCAATTAAGAGGTGGTTCCACGCTCCTCAAAACCTCCTGATCAGAGACCTTGCTGCCGGATTTAGTTTATCGTCGTACCCAGGACTCTAGTTCCTGCAGTTTTCTTTCTGTGAGCTATCTTATAAATCAGGTGAATCAATCGAGCTCTCTGCTTAGTGTAGGAACAGACGACGGAAAGAGTGACGCAAAAAATACGAAGGCACAACGAAAAAGCCTTTCAAGCAAAATAGTAAAGGATCGAAAAATAACACGAGAAAGGAAGAAACAAGTTTCTATGTAATGTCTAGCATCCGAAACGACTGTCAATGCTGGATAATTAGATTATAAATGACGAAAACACTCGAGGCCGCCAGTTCTTATAAATTGGGTGCACGAGCAAAGACATGCCTATGAAAATTTTTCGCAAAAAATCCTCTTTTAGTGATGGAGTCCATTTTCATCTTGGTGGATTCATTAATAAGCAGAATTCTCGCATTTGTGCTAATGAAAATCCAAGGAAGATTGTTGAAAAGTCATTGCATCCACAAAGAGTCAGTCTTTGGTGTGCATTTTTTGTTAGCAAAATCATTGGGTCGTATTTCTTTGAAAACGATGCCGGGAATTCTGTTACGCTAACAGGCGTGCGATACCGTGCCATGATAACCAACTTTTTATGGTCTGAATTGAATGTTATGGATATCTAAGATTTGTGGTTCCAACAGGAACGGCGTCAAATGCCACACATCCAATGCAACAATGGCTTCATTGAATGAGAATTTCCCAGGTCGCATCATCTCTCGAAACAGCGAAGTCAACGCCTTTAGATTTCTTCCTTTGGGGCCATCTCAAAAGTAAGGTCAAGAAGCCAACAACGATTCAACAACTGAAGGATGAGATAATAAGGCATATTAGTGAGATCGAGAAGCAACTATGCAGAGACATCATCAAAAATTTTGACCATCGAGTGGAGGTGTACCGCCAAAGCCTTGACGGACATTTGGGCAATATTACTTTTTACACATAATTGCCATGACTTAAATAACATGATCCAATAGAGAAATAAATAATTTCTCACCAATAACACTGATTTATTTATTGCTGACTTTGATCCGTCTTAATGAAACACCCTTTAAATGTGAGTTTTATTCTAAAAGTCTTTTTTCTCTCTCTCGTATCTCTCGTCTATCTTCCACCTTCTTAATATCCTGTCAACTATAATCTACAAAAAATTAAATGCAACGTCAATCGTCATTTTCTGTCGCCTTGAATCACCTTCTTTTTATTGTCTATTCTCCTCACAAACGTTTTCTTAGTTTCATTCACTCTATCGTCTTTCATCTTCAGTAACCCTTTGCGTCTTTGTGGCTTTATCGTCATACTTGGGGAGAAATGATTAAAAAGACAAGAAAAATGCCTTGGGATATCTGGGGGTAAGTGGGTATCAAATCAAATTAATTACCCTAGCTTATCACCTTCCCAAAGAATTTTCCTCACACACAGTTTTAAACTGATGAAACCATAGAGGACATACGCTTGTTCGGTGAAACACGTCTTTAATAAAATTCTCCACTTTGTTTCATCCTTTTCAGATAGATATCATTGTAGTTGACAAGTTCAGGTTCTAATTCGGCTGTGCGGATCACCTTCTATTCAGATTTTTGACCACGCATACAAATTAGCGATAGTTTTAAAAGCAGTAGAACCATGCATGCGCTTTGCCTAAATTGCAAATGGTAACACTGACTGAGCAGGCGAGACATCATGGCCTATTAGCCACGGGTAGGTAAGAATTCCTTGGTCTTATTTCCCCACAACTGTTATAGGCAACGTTTCATAACACTTATATCAACAAAGATGGGGACAATAGCTCGAAATAATACAAGAAGATTGACAATTACTCATCTCAGAAAGGAAACACTAAATTATAAACAGTTTAAATTGGCATTATTTACATTATTCGGACTATTGTTTTCATCTTTGTTGCCATATCTATCACAACTTTTCGGTCACTGTACGCTCCGGCCTTGTTCAGGGGGTTGGAATGTCGAACTGAACCCTTTATTTCGCTCGCTGGAGTAGACTGTTCTAGTTGCACGTGCCATGTCTAATGGATGTCAGTTATCAGTTATCTCCTGTTAATTCACTTCTCCAAATTCTCCACTGCCTTAACCAGGTATTGAACTCACAATTCTTTGGGTCCTGTCACTGGATCTAACCAACGACTTTATCCACTGTGCCATGTGGTTCGACATTCCAACCACTTGAAGAAAGCCGGAGCGTACAACGGCCGAAACGTTGTGATAAATATGGCAACAAAGATGAGGACAATAGTCCGAATAATGTAAATAGTGTACATAATACCTCATCTCAGAAATATAGACTGATACAGGTTAAATTGGACCGAAAACTATGAATGTATTTTTTAAAAGCGTGCTCAAATCAAAATAACAAAAGCGAAAACGGGAAATTATTTTATACGGAATTACTATTTTTTTAATCAATATCCCCACAAGTAAGGCGATAATGACACTAAGATGCAAGCGGTTACTTGGAGTGAAAGTGTTGTAACGTAGAAAGGGTTACTGAATGAGGAATAACCAAAAAAGAGGTTGGTAATGGAAATGAAACATCAACAAAATACAATACTCGCCAGCGGCGTGAAGTAGGTAAACCACTGCTAGTGGTGCACTACTTAGACACCATATTACCCCCCTACAATAGTGTCCAGCGTATTTATGATGATTGGGACATACTCATAAGTGTTTATAGGTAAGGTATATAGCAGAAAGAAAATGAAAAGGAACCGGAAACCCAATCCTAAACAGGAAACAAGGGATAAACCTCTACTCCTGTTCAAACGACTGGTAGGGGTATGAACCGGGCGATAGGTGAATCTATCTACTATTCGAACCTAGCTGTTAATTGAAAACACGTTTGCTGTTGTTAATTTACATTTCAAAGAAGCATAATGCTATCAAATACAGAATAGGAGAGTGCAATCTTTACAAATCACAAATCACTCATAGATTTTAGAAACAATGGGGTTCCTGCCGCAGAGAGGTAATTAATAAGTTAGTCTTATTAAACCTTTGTTAGTGTTTTTGATTCAATTGTATTTTGAACTTGTAGCAAATAAACTAGGCTTAACATATATCAACAATCTTTGAACATATTTTGCTAATATATGTCAACCTTTTTCTTTATGTAACTTGTCTCTTTCGGACGTAGGCGATCATAGCTCTCCACAATTTCCTGTCATTTGTAGCTTTTAATAAATTTTGTCTTTTTATCTCTCCTGAACCTTGTTACGCCATCCATTTACTCAAGCAGGTTATGCATTGTTTTCCTCTGTCCCTCTTGCCTTCAATCGATCCTGTGAGTATCAGATTTTCCAAACCCTCTTTCCTTATTATGTTCCCTATAAATTTCAACTGTCCCTTCCTTTTGTTAAGTATACGTTTGTTCACATGTTCGCTCTATGGTATCCTCAGCATCCTTCTGTAGAACCACATTTCTGTTGCTTCAAGTCTCTTCTTCATCTTTGAGGAGATTGTCCAGCATTCATTGGCATATAGGAGGACAAGTTGTTCAGTACTCTTTTCTTTGTTTCTAACGAAATCTTTCTGATTGCGCCCCCACCAAAAAAAAAAAAAAAAACAAACACCCCCCCCCAAAAAAAAATAAATAAAACGGCAGATTATTTGAGATTTCATTAAGAAGAAAATGGAATTCTCGTCAAATTGCCAAGGGTATGAATTCCTCTTTTGTGTAATGGGGAGTGAGTCGAAGACAGATTAGAAGAAGAAAAAAAATGAGTGTTTGAAATTCAATCTGATTCAAAGTAGATAGAGAAAGTATCTTATCAGTTTGTTTACTGACCGGACTGACGCAGACACGTGAGACGAGACGAGACGAGACGAGATGAGACGAGATGAGATGAGATGAGACGAAAGGACGAAAATGGATAGAAGATGGAACGAAAAAGGTTATCTGAATACAGAGAAGAAAAAAGAAAATGAAATGGGAAGATGAAACTAAAAGAAAGAAAAAAAAGAAAGAAAATAAAAGGGGGCAGAAGAGTAAGGGTAATGAACGGGAGGAATGCAGATTGGTAAATAATAGGCGGGATGAGAAGAGAGACGAGAGGAAAAGAGAGTAAAGAAATGATTAAAGAAAACGAAACAGGAGAGAAAGGATCTGTTTTCAAGAAATTAATAGAAGTGTGAATAGGAAAAAAAAAGAAGGGCTAGAGACAAGTGATAGATTTTATGAAAAGAAAGAAAAAGAAGGAGTTAAAAAGAGTGGTGTTAGAAAGAAAGAAAAAAGAAAGAAAGAAAGTGGAAATAAATAGGAAGAAAACAAAGAAAGAAAGATGGAATGAACATAGCAAAGGAGGATAAAAAAGAAAGAAAAAACGAAAGAAAGTAGAAAGGAATAAGAAAGAAAAGAAAGAATGAATGAACGTAAAAAAGGAGGATAAAAAAGAAACTAAAAACGAAAGTAAGTAAGTCGGAAAAAAAGGAAGAAAAGAAAGAATGAATGAACCTGGAAAAGAAGAATAAAAAGAAAGTAAAAAACGAAAGAAAGATAGTAGGAAAGAAAAAGGAAGAAAAGAAAGAAAGAAGAAATTAACGTAGAAAAGAATGATAAATATGGAAGAAAAAACGAAAGAAAGAAAGTATGATAAAAAAGGAGAAAATAAAGAAGGGATAAAAGTAAAAAAAGATTAAAAAATAAAAACTCTAGGAAAGAAAGAAACTAGGAAAGAAAAAGGAAGAAAAGAAATAAAGAAGGGATGAACGTGGAAAAGTAAGATAAAAACAAAAGAAAAACGAAAGAAAAGAAAGAAGGAAGGAATGGGCGTAGAAAAGAAGGGTAAAGAAGAAAGAAAAAACGAAAGAAAAAAGAAAAGAAAAGAAAAAAGAAAATAAGGAATGAACGCAGAAAAGAAAGATAAAAAAGAAAGAAAAAACGAAAGCCAGATAATAGGAAGAAATGGATGTAGGAAATAAAAATAAAAATAAAAATAAATGAATGAATTGATTTTTTTTATGGCTTATCAACCCTTTGTGGGTTATTAAAGCCGAAACATATTTCGGATTGTAGGAAATTGCTTACAGAGCCTGGTGTTCCCAAACGGATCCGCATCTAAGTACTGACCAGGCTTGACGTTGCTTAACTTCGGTGATCGAACGAGAAACGATGTAAGAAAGAGAAAATGATAGGAAAAAAAAACGAAAGAAAGAAGGAAGAAAAGTAGGAAAGAAGGGTAAAAAGAAAGAAAGATGAAAAGAAAGAAAGAAAGAAAGATGGAAAGAAAGAAGAAAGATGGAAAGAAAAAGAAAAGAAAGATGGAAACAAAAATGAAAGAAAGATGGAGAGAAAAAAGAAAGAAACTAAAAGAAAGATGGAAACAAAACAGAAAGAAAGAAAGAAAGATAGATGGAAGAAGAAAAAAAGGAAAAGGAAGATGGAAGCAAAAAAGAAAGATAGATAGAAACAAAGAAGGTGGTATTTTAGCAGAGACATGAAAAAGGAGATTTCGTAGATAAAATAAAGAAAATACCGAACTGCTATGTAATATATAATCTCCAATATGGTAGTGAATATTGGACAATCTACTTACAGAAACTTGACGCAACAGAAATGAGATTTAACTAGACAGTACATGCGACCAACTTGGAAGCTCGAAAGAAAATAGGAACTTCAGCCCAGTCGTCAGGTGGTATGTGCAATTGTCAACGCTTATAAGAACTAATTTTAATATATTTGAATTTCTAAAAAAAAAAGCGCTTTTTTCGAACGGGGTCAAGCGGTTTTGGCTGTATTCAGAAACTGAAATGATATTGCTTTCTTAGGTGCGTTGTGGGATCCACGCTTTTCTTTTCGATTCATGACTTGGAAGAAGTATTCCCGCAGTAGGCTGCCGTTACTTTCTGCGAATGTTTGCCAACCAAGGCTATAGGACACCAGTTTGTATTACTATTTAACCCATAGCTCGAGGGAGAAGAGACGCACCATGAATAGTGATGTTATTTGCGTCTAAATGAATGTAACGAACTCGACTGGAATTTAAACACATTTTTTTTATTTTTCATCCCGAACCGTTGCCCACTGCACCACCTGCACATCCAAGCTTACAGCACCTGGCATTCACAAGCGGTTACCCATCCAGGCTCAACGTTGCTTAACTTGATATGATTGTAAGCTAAAAATATTAGTACTGCAAAAAGTTCTCACACAGTACAGTACAGAAACAAAATATACTGACAGTCCTCGTTTCGTAACTGTCTATATTTCTAAGATGAGGTATTATGTACAGTAAGGACATATGGCACAATGGATAAAGGCGTTGGTTAGATCCAGTGACAGGATCCAAAAGAGTGTGAGTTCAATACCGGGTTAAGTCAGTGGAGAACCTGGAGAAGGGAATTAATATAAGGTAACTGACATTCATTAAACATGGCACGTGGAACTAAAACAGTCTATCCCAGTGAGCGAAATAAAGGGTTCAGTTCGACATTCCAACCGGAGCGTACAGCGGCCGAAACGTTGAAATACATCTGGCGACAAAGTTGAGGACAATAGTTTGAATAAATGTAAATAGTCCTTGTTTCAACAAAAATTACCCGCCACTTATCGCTTAAAAATAGCAAAAGTATAAACCGGAAGTGCTCGGTGTAATAAATACTATTGGTTGATTTCTTAGCACAAGTCTGCGAAAAAAAAAAGAAGGATATATATATATATATATATATGTATGTATGGAGGCACGGTGGAGTAATGGATTGAGGAATCGCAGAGCCGAGTTCCAGTCGGATCCATTACATTCACTTACGTGCTAATACCCCTGGGAAAGGTATAAATCCTCTTCTCCCTCCAGCTATGGGTAAATAGCAGTACAGAATGGGTTCTATAGCGTTGGATGGCAACTGGTCTAGGAGAAGGACAACTCTGAATTCAAAACCTGCGGAGGGTTTGTTTGGGAATCTTGTGACACGTAGTGCACCAGGTCTCTGTAATCGGCCCTTCAAAAAGTGTGGATGGTCCTGCACAAAACCTTCACCACTATAATCAAATCTGTGCTGTTGTCGGGCTGTCGGTTTCCTGGGAACTGCTTGACCCTCATACGTCGAATTCGGCGGGAGAATCGACTATATATATATACAATTTCCCAGATCAATTCTGTGGACAAGACAAAAAGGCAAAAGCGAAATCAAAATGTTTTTGTTATTATAGATACATTAAAAATCCAAATTTAAAAAAAAAGAGAGACGCTTCTGCGTAAGACTCTCTCTGGTTAATGTAATTTTCCTTTATACTAAGAGTTTTTTCTTTCCGTATTCACATTGTTCTGTACAGAATTGATCTGGGAATTTAACTATATTGTCGACATGGAAGAAAAAAAAACTCCAATTGTTATCTTATACCATATATATATATATATATATATATATATATATATATATATATATATGAGTTGTGTACTGGAACGTTCTTGGACGATAAACAAACTATTCTCGTTCCCAAACTCATTTGATGTTTAGTCATTGCTCAAATTTAGGGAAGTGGGTCGATCAGGTAACTTTTCAGCACTCCATCCTACACGAAGGGCTGGTTGATAAATAAGGTAACGAGGTGATTCTGAGAGAATTAAAATGCCTATCAGGATACATTATTGGCGGCCACAATTTTAACAACATAAGATATGTAGATGACACAGTGCTGATAGCAGACACGGAAAGAAAACTACAAAAAACTCCTACAGAAGGTAGTGAAGGAAAGTGAGAAGAAAGGATCAAATATCAACTGCAAGAAGACAGAATGCATGCTTGTTAGCAAAAGAATGTGCCTAAGGTGAGAATTGCAAATCGGAAAAACAAAATCAAATAATTACAAGTTGAAATATGTAAGAAGTGTTTTAACAGAGGACGGAAAATACGACATTTAAATCCGAAGTTGCCTTGGGATAGCCAAAGATGCATTTCAAGGCAGGTTATTGAGAAACAGAACAGAAAACTTCCTTAGAAACAAGGAAAATATTACTGAACTGTTACGTGATATCTGACCTCCTATACGTCAGTGAATGCTGGACAATCTCCTCAAAGATGAAGAAGAGACTTGAAGCAACAGAAATCTGGTTCTACGTTGAGGATAACATGGACGGAACATATGAAGATTGACGAAGTTTTAGAGAAAATAGAAACAAAAAGGACACATCAGGAAAAATCAGTTGAAATTTCTAGGCCACATAGTAAGGAAAGAAGGCTAGGAAAATCTGATACTGGCATGGCAGAATGAAGGCAAGAGGGACAGAAGAAATCAATGCATAACATAGTGAGCTTGAGTAAAATAATGGCGGAACAAGGTTGAGGAGAGATAAAAAGACAAAATTTATTGAGAGCTACAAAAGACAGGAAGTTGTGGAGAGCCATGATCGCCTACGTCCTGAGGGGACACGGCACATAAAGTAGAAGAAGAATCCTACGAAAGAAACTCTCAACCAGACGAAATAAATAAATTAGTATAGAAGTGATGCAAATTTATTTCCCTTTAAAAATACGAATTTATTTTCCAACATACATCCCGTCTGAAGTTATTAAGCAAATCATATAAACTTCAATAATTCAAATTTGGTTTGAAAGATAATTGTCAAATTTTAAACAATCAATCTAGACGTGTAAACAAAGTCTGGGCTAAGGTTTTATGTAATATCAATATGCTTTTTGAAGTTATTGAAATTATTTGATGCATTATAAAAAAAACTTTTATCTGAAGTTATTAGGCAAAACCAAATAATTACATTATACTTCAATAAAAAGGTAATAAAATCATCAAAAATTGATCAGCACCTATAATAGAACAAATCATACTTATTATAAAACCCAGGTTGTGTGTGTGTGTGTGTGTGTGTGTGTGTGTGTATGTACGTTTATATATTGGATCGGATTTCCTACATTTTTCAACCGATTTCAACAAAACTTCACAGGACTACGTAAAATTACCTTGCGGTGGTTCTGACAGCGCCCAAAATTGGAAAAACACAATTGTTTTTGCACGAAATCAATTTGAAAACACGATTAAGAGGCATTAATGAAAGAGGGACAACTCATATCGAGTTATACTTATTATAAAACCCGGGTTGTTTGTTTGTTTGTGTGTGTGTGTTCGTTTATATATGGGATCGGATTTCCTATTTTTTCAACCGATTTGCAACAAAACTTCTTTTTTTTTTTTTTGGTAGGTAGTGTTTCTTATTGTCTTGCACACTTTTTTTTTATTTTTACATTCAGAATGCTTTAAAATTCCATTTACAAGACAATTGTTTATAATAAAATTCTATTCAATCGGTAGACTCATGACGATTGAAAAACAATGTTTTTGTTTGAGTTTGGGTTTGACCAAATCGTAAAAAAAACAAAAACAAAAAAAAAAAAAAAACAACAAAAAAACAAAAAGAAAACTAATTAAGACATGCGTGTCCGTCAACCATAAACAATAATCTTTGTCAATTTTATTTTTCAGTCTTTATGATGGTCGATACTTGATTTATCTCTTACTGTTACATCCCCGGACAACGCCGGGCTCTACTGCTAGTAACATATAAGCCTTTGAATCTTTTACAATTTAATATAGTGACCCTTCTTCTCAATAACAGCCAGTATTATCTATTATCTATTGATTCTGTTATTTTTTTTTTTTACCTTTAGCAGGTTCAATTTCCGACGTGGTAGCTTTAATTTCTTCCCACAGGACTTGCATTGATATTATATTGGTTGCTACCTTCATGTCATTTCATCTTCACCATAGATTTTCGATCGGATTCAGATCAGGACTTGATGGTAGCCATTCCATTATCTTCTCCCCAGTAAATCTTTTATGTTCAAACAATTCATGGGTAAGCTTAGATACATGAGAAGGAGCATTGTCGTGTATAAATAAACACTTCACTTTGAAACTGCGTGACTGGGACTTGAACCACGCAAAGAAAATCTTGTTCATAAAATCTCAATAGTTAGCACTGTCCAGTTTAATTCCTTCATCAACTTTGAATGGCCCAATAATGGTTTGAATTACAATTCCAGCCCATATCATAATATTACCGCCTCCTTGTTCCTTTCTTTTAGCCACAGGGACGTCTGAATTGGATAAAATCTATCCTTTCGCCCATCCATCAGGTGCATCAAATGTCATTCAAGATTCGTCCGTGAAAATTACTTAAGAAAAATCAATTTTCATGTATTCTTTGGCCAAATTTTGACGCTTTAAAATATTTGCTTTAGTGAGAGGAGGTTGCCTAGATTTTTTACAGATTCTATTTCACAAAACATTCTACACCTTTTGTCCTTCTTGACTCCCTCAATTCCAGCCTTTTCAAATAACTGAGCGCTATTTAAAAGTGGTTGTTTAACTATAACTCGCTTTAGTTTACATTCATCTCGCTGAAGCAAGTTCTTAAAGCCTTTTCCTTTACATCGAGTTTTCAACTTATATTTTCAACAGCTTTCTTTATCGCTTGATGATCTCTGCAAAGCTCTTTTGATATCTCCAACGTGGACATTTTCTCACTCAATAACTTTGTTATTTTCCATTTTTCAGCAGTTGCTAGATCCTTCCCTTTACCCAAGTTTCAACATGTATTATAGACAAAAAGAAAAAAAAAGAAGTTTTTATTAGATTTCAGAAGTCTTAAGCAAATATTAGTTTAATCTGCGTACTAACTTCAGTCAGTCCATTTTCATGAATTCCAAATATCTGAAAAACTAACCATTAAAAATGGCAAAGAATTTAATTAAATATTTTGCTTAGGGCGGGAATAAACGAGTTTAAAGTTGACAAATATTGCTTCAGAACTTTTTGAGTTATTGAGGTTTGTTTGATCTGCATAACAATTTCAGACAGACTGTAGTTAATGATTAATGACACATATTCTCATAAACGCTCTATTCCTTTCTTTCACGAAAAGAGATTCAAAACACCCGGAAGGAGTGTGAACAGGACGATAGGCGAACCTACTCCTGTTGAAGGAAAAATTTAAAAAAATGAATCGTAGATACAATTACAGAGTTTAGGCGTTAGAAATCTAGAGTAAGCATTAGCAGGAACCGGAAACCCAATCCAAAACCGGAAACAAGGCATACACCTTTACTTCTGTTCAAAAAGCCGGGGAGGAGAGGAGATGTTAGAGGTATAGAGTTGAAGTAGACTTCAATCCTAAACAGTAAACAAGGGATAAACCTCTACTCCTGTTCAAAAGACCGCGTTAGTAGCTTAGTGTTGAAGTAGATTTTAACAGGAACCAAAAAAGGTAATCCGAAACAGGGAACAAAGGATAAACCTCTACTCCTGTTCAAAGGACAGGGGAAGAGACATTAGCAGTATAGAATTGTAGTAGACTTTAGAAGGAACCGGAAACCCAATCCTAAACAGGGAACAAGGGATAAACCTCTACTCCTGTTCAAAAGACCGCGGAAGAGGCGTTACTAGCTTAGTGTAGAAGTAGATTTTAACAGGAACCAAAAAAGGTAATCCTAAACAGGGAACAAAGGATAAACCTCTATTTCTGTTCAAAAGACCGGGGAGGAGACGTTAGAAGTATAGAGTTGAAGTAGACTTTAGAAGGAACCGGAAACCCAATCTTAAACAGGGAACAAGGGATAAACCTTCTACTCCTGTTCAAAAGATCTGGGAGAAATGTGAATCGGACGAAATACATAAACAATGATTAAGTGGAATTATTCTTTGAATTTTGTAACCTGTGTTTGATGAAAACTTTTTCATCATTTTTAATCATTGGCGATTTTCTTCACTATGGAAGGTCATACGTGCAAACTTCATTTTCTGTAGAAACAACTGACAGGTGAGCTTATTAGATGTATAGTAATGATATACTAAAATTACAATTATCTAGCACAAATAGAATTGACTATCTTAGAAAAAGTCTCGCAGCTTTTGGAATGCACTTCGTACCTACGCTATATAAGTAAGTATGTCTTTCTGTTATCTTTGAACGTTTCTTGTTATTTTAATCAGCCGTTCTCATCAGAGACAATCGTCTGTATGCGTTCCGGATCAATGCTACATGTGGCTAATGTGAAAGATAACAGTAGGTGAAGGTTAAAGCAAGTAGGGCATGTTTATGAGCAAAACTTGTTAATCGCAGTACGTTTGCCATCGGTATTCTGTGCATGCTTTCGTCGTGGTGAGACGGAGAGAAATAGGCACATAGAAAATAAATACCGTATATACTCGCGTATTATACGACTTTTGTAGACTTAATTTTGAAGCTAATTTTAAGAGGTTCGCGTCATACACTATATAAAATTAGCGTATGTACTGCTGGCACTGGTTACGCAGTTTACCAAAATATATATCCATTTACTGTAGTCAAATTAGCTTCAAAATAAGGTCTTCAAAGCTGCATGATTTGCAAGCATATACGGTACATTTTTAGGACTCTGAAGCAACAATATAATCGAGGACCCGACTGCCAAAATCTAGATTATGAATAGATTCTGGCGAACTGAATGAACCCATACACTGGGGGTGCGGGCGATGCAGACACACAAGAAAAAATTTGAAATTAGACCAATTACAGGGGAATTATGAGGTCATATAAAATGGGTCTTAGAGCATATTCTAAGGCCAACATTAGCCATTTCAATCCATTGGCATATGATTACATTACAAAAAATGAACTTACCGTATATGCTTGTGTAACATGCGAATTTTGAAGATCTAACTTTGAAGCTAATTTTTAGGGGGTCGCATACACGAGATATAAAATTAGCGTATATACTGTTGGCCCTGTCTACGCTTTTTACCAAACTATATATCCACTTACTGTAGTTAGCTTCAAAATTAGGGCTTCAAAAGTCGCTTGATACGCGAGTATATACAGTAATCAATCTTTAAATGCAATCTCGTATTTAAGAGTAGAAGCACACAAAATATGTTAAAATTTTCTGGCTTTTAAATAACCGGCAATGCGCTTAATAAGCCGTAAAAAAAAACGAATCATATACCGAAAATACTCGCGTATCATGCGACTTTTGAAGACCCAACGTTGAAGCTAAATTTAAGGGGGTCGCATCATACACGAGATATAAAATTAGCGTATGTACTTCTTGCCCTAGCTACGACGTTGACCAAACTATATATCAATTTACTGTAGTTAAATTAGATTCAAAATTAGGGCTTAAAAAGTAGCATGATACGCGAGTGTATACGGTAAACATTTTTAGGACCTTGAAGCTTGAACAGATATCTAGGCCTCGTCGCAACCAGTAACAATTTAATCGAGAATCCGACTGCCAAAAGGTAGGCTATGAATAGACTCCGGCGAACTGAATGAACCCATACAGCTAGGGGTGCAGGCACTGCAGACTCCAAAGATAAATTTGTAATTTGACCAATTACAGGGGAATTTTGAGGCCATATAAAATGAGTATTAGAACATATTCTAAAGCCAGCATTAGCCACTTCAACCCATTGGCTTATAATTATATTATAAAAATGAATTTAACCGTATATACTCGCATATCATGCGACTGTTAAAGACCCAACGTTGAAGCTAAATTTAAGGGGTTCGCATCGTACACGAGATATAAAATTAGCGTATGTACTGTTGACCCTGTCTACGTTGTTTACCAAACTATATATCAATTTACTGTAGTTAAATTAGCTTCAAAATGAGGGCTTCAAAGGTCACATGATGTGTGAGTGTATACGGTACATTTTTAGGACCCTGAAACTTGAACAGTCTTCGTCACAACCAGCA
>CAHIKZ030000004.1:202500-260000 GCA_903632075.3 Acanthosepion pharaonis
AGTTAAAGACAGACACAAAGTGATCCCGTCAGTGATCAACAGTTCACGTGTAGACTAGTCTATCTACATAATTCTGTAACTTTTGTTAGACCGTCGTCCGTCCTACCCTCTAAAATAGACATACATTGGCATATCGAAACCAAAATTTGGGGAGAATTGCAAACAAGTAAGGAGGTACAAAGTACATTTGGTTTACCTATGGTGCGTAGCTTAGTATAATAAATTTTCATGAATTTTTTGAAAAAATAAATGTTTTATTATTTAACATACAGAATACATTATATTTAAAATAATCTAATGATTAAAATAACAAATACTTAATAAAAATGCAATATTGTTTTTGCATATCTTTTCTTTTAGTTATATACAAGAATCCAGTTTCCAGTTCGCCCTGCTTGTGCTAGAACTATAAACAAATCACAATGCCAAACGCTTCAAAAAGTTGGAATCTGGCCCCAGAAAAAAATATTTACACATGGCCAGTTGTATGTTGCATGCTCAAGAGTAAGAAATCCTAAGAAATTATTCTTCGCTGTTAAAAAGGAAAAACAGAAATTTTCTTTAAAAAAATATTGTTTACCATAAAATCCAATAAAATAAAATAAATTATTAAACCGCAAAGTAGGGTTTTAGTCAAAATATTTTCCCAAACGAATCAGCTGATTCAAATTTCATCGATTGTTTTGCGAAATTGAACGGAACTTTGAACGGATGTTTGTAAATCTTGACAAAAATGTTAGTGACAACTTCAACAAGACTAAATAATGTGAGGATTTCAAATCGCGTCATCGTGTTGCAAAAAAATTCTCGTCTAAAAATATTTTCGGCTTTGAACTAATCTTCAAAAAGATGATAAACCGTAAAAAAACAAGTCAGTCAATAAATCTAGTATACGGATACAGTGAGAATCAAATACACGGTAATTGTTAATCATTCATCATGAGGGGATGTCAGCTCCTCTCCGAGCAGCCTTTGTAACCCCAGCCCCATCCCGACCCCTGCTTAGGCATGATGTTTCCGATTCTTGAGTAAACATCGCGGTTTCACTCTGGGCGGTATGCCTGTAATTACTTCTCAGACCCGGACTGTTTGTCGAGTTTCCGGTGAGGTCTCTCGATGCCATGCTGAAGCGCACAGATACAGCTTTGATTACTGGCAATTAATCCAGGTAGGTATTTTATATGTACCACTTGGGGTGTTACTCTTTCGCTACATAGTTCCCTCCCCTCTCGTGCCATTGACACCTTCTGCCACGGTCTACCTTTACGGGATCCTGATCAGACCAAAAATAAGGTGTTGCTGTGACGTTTGAGCTAGAGCTGCTCAATCCCCGCCCAGCCTTAACAAAATTCAAAATCATTTGCGCGGCCATTTGGGTAATGAACCTTTTTCCACTCTACTATCCTTTTCCATAGATGAAACATTGTTAGCCTCTCGTTACTCCATCGTTATTTTAATGGCAGATATTACGGCCACCTACATTCCTCGGTTCCACCAGTTCAGCCATAGGCACCTAGGACCTTCCATGCCGCGTACACAGGACTAATTATCTTCATTCCTTTCGTATTCCATTAGTAAGTTACACTCAGACAGATTTTTTTCTCAGGACTGCTTCATTTATTTATTCAGTGTTTTGGGGCTTCTTTGTCATTTTTTTGAAAAGATGTTTGTCCTCACACGCAATCCGAACCTAATTTTGAAAAAATGTTAACATATTTTAAGGAAAATTTTTATGTTTTTTATGTGGGAAAGTTTGACTGTTTTCAAACATAGGTACAATATCAGGTCTGTGCAGTAGTCTCCGGTGGTTTCTGTCGGTACCATGTTCAATTGCACAGCTACGGCTTCACTTTCTGGAGATTAATCTATACAGGTTGTTTTTTTACATGTGCCTCTTGGAATGTTACTTTTTTGCTACCTATCTTCCTCACCTCCCATATAAAAAATATGAGTAAAGCCAACACACAAAAGGTTTGACAATAACTATACAGTTATGAAATTTCTTGAAAAGCCCTTACAATACTCAAGTTCATACTATATTGAAGATTAGTGGCGAAAAAGACGTAACTTTCTTGAACAGAAAGCAGGTTATATATACTTATTTATATAATATTCTTTATATGATATCCCTCTAATATTTAACTCTCGCAACACGATAGAAGGAAATGTGTAACGTTCAATATCTTAAAAACCAAGCTAGCAACATTTCATCATCACCAAGAGCAGACCCCAGTCACGATGGATGAACGCACTTTCAACGAGTATTTTTTCAATGAATGCCTTTTGAGACGCGAGTTCAAACCAGACTTCAAATATATGATCCATCGCTAAAAATCTGGCTCCTTATATCGCTCTAGAAATCACCTGACCCCACCTGCCATGCACTCTCTCTACAAGAGTCAAATCAGACTAAAAAGGGAGTAGGTAGGTCCTTGAAGAGTGTAGCTGATAGCAAAACTTCTGAAGTTTATGTGATCAATTCAAGCATCTCACAAGGGTCACTGCTCAGACCAATCCACTTTCTGGTTTAGATCAACGATCCCCCGAAGAATATTTTCAGATCATTTGTAAAGGCCTATCATTCGATTCACGCTCCTCTCCGGTCTTTTGAACAGGAGTAGAAGTTTATCCCTTGTTCCCTGTTTAGGATTGGGTTTCCGCTTCCTTCTAAAGTCTACTTCAACTCTATACTTCTAACGTCTCCTCCCCTGTCTTTTGAACAGGAGTAGAAGGTTTATCCCTTGTTCCCTGTTTAGGATTGGATTTCTGCTTCCTTCTAATGTCTACTTCAACTCTATACTTCTAACGTCTCCTCCCCGGCCTTTGAACAGGAGTAGAAGGTTTATCCCTTGTTCCCTGTTTAGGATTGGGTTTGCTTCCTTCTAAAGTCTACTTCAACTCTATACTTCTAACGTCTCCTCCCTGTCTTTTGAACAGGGTAGAAGGTTTATCCCTTGTTTCCCTGTTTAGGATTGGGGTTTCAGTTTCCTTCTAAAGTCTACTTCAACTCTATACTTCTAACGTCTCCTCCCCGGTCTTTTGAACAGGAGTAGAAGGTTTATCCTTGTTCCCTGTTTAGGATTGATTTCCTTCCTTCTAAAGTCTACTTCAACTGTGTACTTCTAACGTCTCCTCCCCGGTCTTTTGAACAGGGGTAGAAGGTTTATCCCTTGTTCCCTGTTTAGGATTGGGTTTCCGCTTCCTTCTAAAGTCTACTTCAACTGTATACTTAACGTCTCCTCCCGGTCTTTTGAACAGGGGTAGAGGTTTATCCCTTGTTCCCTGTTTAGGATTGGTTTCTAAAGCTTCCTTCTAAAGTCTACTTCAACTCTATACTTCTAACGTCTCCTCCCCGGTCTTTTGAACAGGTGTTGAAGGTTTATCCCTTGTTCCCTGTTTAGGATTGGGTTTCCGCTTCCTTCTAAAGTCTACTTCAACTCTGTACTTCTAACGTCTCCTCCCCGGTCTTTTGAACAGGAGTAGAAGGTTTATCCCTTGTTCCCTGTTTAGGATTGGATTTCCGCTTCCTTCTAAAGTCTACTTCAACTGTGTACTTCTAACGTCTCCTCCCCGGTCTTTTGAACAGGGGTAGAAGGTTTATCCCTTGTTCCCTGTTTAGGATTGGGTCCGCTTCTAAAAAGTCTGCTTCAACTGTGTACTTCTAACGTCTCCTCCCCGGTCTTTTGAACAGGGGTAGAAGGTTTATCCTTGTTCCCTGTTTAGGATTGGATTTGCTTCCTTCTAAAGTCTACTTCAACTGTACTTCTAACGTCTCCTCCCCGGTCTTTTTGAACAGGGTAGAAGGTTTATCCCTTGTTCCTGTTTAGGATTGGATTTCCGCTTCCTTCTAAAGTCTACTTCAACTCTAACGTCTCCTCCCCAGTCTTTTGAACAGGGGTAGAGGTTTAACGTCTCTTCCTTCTAAAGTCTACTTTCTATAACTAACGTCTCTCCCGGTCTTTGAGGGGGTAGAGGTTTATCCTTGTTCCCTGTTTAGGATTGGGTTTCCGCTTCCTTCTAAAGTCTACTTCAACTGTATACTTCTAACGTCTCCTCCCCGGTCTTTTGAACAGGGGTAGAAGGTTTATCCCTTGTTCCCTGTTTAGGATTGGATTTCCGCTTCCTTCTAAAGTCTACTTCAACTGTGTACTTCTAACGTCTCCTCCCCGGTCTTTTGAACAGGGGTAGAAGGTTTATCCCTTGTTCCCTGTTTAGGATTGGGTTTCCGCTTCCTTCTAAAGTCTACTTCAACTCTATACTTCTAACGTCTCCTCCCCGGTCTTTTGAACAGGGTAGAAGGTTTATCCCTTGTTCCCTGTTTAGGATTGGGTTTCCGCTTTCCTTCTAAAGTCTACTTCAACTCTATACTTCTAACGTCTCCTCCCGGTCTTTTGAACAGGGGGAGAAGGTTTATCCTTGTTTCCTGTTTAGGATTGGGTTTGCTTCCTTCTAAAGTCTACTTCAACTCTATACTTCTAACGTCTCCTCCCCGGTCTTTTGAACAGGGTAGAGGTTTATCCTTGTTCCCTGTTTAGGATTGGTTCCGCTTCCTTCTAAAGTCTACTTCAACTCTATACTTCTAACGTCCTCCCCGGTCTTTTGAACAGGGGGTAGAAGGTTTATCCTTGTTCCCTGTTTAGGATTGGGTTTCCGCTTCCTTCTAAAGTCTACTTCAACTCTATACTCTAACGTCTCCTCCCGGTCTTTTGAACAGGGGTAGAAGGTTTATCCTTGTTCCCTGTTTAGGATTGGGTTTCCTTCCTTCTAAAGTCTACTTCAACTCTATACTTCTAACGTCTCCTCCCGGGTCTTTTGAACAGGGTAGAAGGTTTATCCCTTTGTTCCTGTTTAGGATTGGGTTTCCTTCCTTCTAAAGTCTACTTCAACTCTATACTTCTAACGTCTCCTCCCCGGTCTTTTTGAACAGGGGTAGAGGTTTATCCCTTGTTCCCTGTTTGGATTGGGTTTCCTTCCTTCTAAAGTCTATCAACTGTGTACTTCTAACGTCTCCTCCCCGGTCTTTTGAACAAGTAGAAGGTTTATCCCTTGTTCCCTTTTAGGATTGTTTTCCGCTTCCTTCTAAAGTTCTCTTAACTGTATTATAACGTCTCTCCGGTCTTTTTGAACAGGGGTAGAAGGTTTATCCCTTGTTCCCTGTTTAGGATTGGGTTTCCGTTTCCTTCTAAAGTCTACTTCAACCTATACTTCTTAACGTCTCCTCCCCGGTCTTTTGAACAGGGGTAGAAGGTTTATCCTTGTTCCCTGTTTAGGATTGGGTTTCCGCTTCCTTCTAAAGTCTACTTCAACTTTTTTATACTTCTAACGTCTCCTCCCCTGGTCTTTTGAACAGGGGTAGAGGTTTATCCCTTGTTCCCTGTTTAGGATTGGCTTTTCAGTTTCCTTCTAAAGTTTACTTCAACTCTATTGTTCTAACGTCTCCTCCCGTTCTTTTGAACAGGTAGAAGGTTTATCCTTGTTTCCTGTTTAGGATTGGCTTTCCTTCCTTCTAAAGGTTTACTTCAACTGTATTGTTCTAACGTCTCTAACGTCCTTTAGGATTGGGTTTCGGTTCCTTCTCTCCGGTCTTTTGAACAGGGTAGAAGGTTTATCCCTTGTTTCCTGTTTAGGATTGGGTTTCGCTTCCTTCTAAAGTTTACTTCAACTGTATTGTTCTAAAGTCTCCATTGTCTCCTCTTTTCTGGTCTTTTGAACAGGGTAGAAGGTTTATCCCTTGTTCCTGTTTAGGATTGGGTCTTTTGAACCGCTTCCTTCTAAAAAGTTCTACTTCAACTATTGTTCTTCTAACGTCTCCTCCTTTTTCTGGTCTTTTGAACAGGGGTAGAGGTTTATCCTTGTTTCCTGTTTAGGATTGGTTCCTTCGCCCTTCTAAAGTCTCTTCAATTGTCTGGATCATCTTTTCTGGTCTTTTTGAACAGGGTTTATCCCTTGTTCCCTAAAGTTTGTCTGGAAGTCTTTCGGTCTAAAAGTTTTCCTTCTAAATCCCTTTTTGTTTCAGTTTAGGATACTTCAGCTTCTAAATTTGTTCTAAAGTCTCCATTGTCCATAGTCCTGGTCTTTTGAACAGGAGTAGAAGGTTTATCCTTGTTTCCAGTTTAGGATTGGCTTTCCGGTTCCTTCTAAAGTTTACTTCAGCTGTGTTCTAAAGTCTCCATTGTCTGGATCATAGAGACTTTTCTGGTCTTTTGAACAGGGTAAGGTTTATCCCTTGTTCCAGTTTAGGATAGGGTTTCCGGTTCCTTCTAAAGTTTACTTCAGCTCTATGGTTCTAAAGTCTCCATTGTCTGGATCATAGTCTTTTCTGGTCTTTTGAACAGGGGTAGAGGTTTATCCCTTGTTTCCAGTTTAGGATTGGCTTTCCGGTTCCTTCTAAAGTTTACTTCAGCTCCTATTGTTCTAAAGTCTCCATTGTCTGGATCATAGTCTTTCTGGTCTTTTGAACAGGAGTAGAAGGTCCTTGTTTCCAGAGATAGGCTTTTCGGGGCTTTTGTTCTAAAAGTTCCATTGTTCTAAAGTCTTTTCTATTCTTTTGAAGGAGTAGAAGGTTTATCCTTGTTTTCCAGTTTAGGATTTTCTGGTTCCTTTTTATATCCTTTTGAAGAGGAGTAGAAGGTTTTGTTCCAGTTTAGGTCTTTCTGGTCTTTTTGAACAGGAGTAGAAGTGTGTTTCCAGTTTAGGATAGGCTTTCCTTCTTAAAGTTTACTTCAGCTCTATTGTTCTAAAGTCTCCATTGTCTGGATCGTAGTCTTTTCTGGTCTTTTGAACAGGAGTAGAAGGTTTATCCCTTGTTTCCAGTTTAGGATTGGGTTTCCAGTTCCTTCTAAAGTTTACTTCAGCTCTATAGTCCTAAAGTCTCCATTGTCTGGATCTTAGTCTTTTCTGGTCTTTTGAACAGGGTAGAAGGTTTATCTTGTTTTTAGGATTCCTTGTTTAGGATTTGTTTAAGCTTCCTTCTATCATAGTTTTTACTTCATCTCTATTTCCTTGTTTAACGGATCCATTGTCTGGATCCTTGTCTTTTCTGGTCTTTGTTAGAAGGTTTATCCTTGTTTCCAGTTTAGGATGGGCTTTTCGGTTCCTTCTAAAGTTTACTTCAGCTCTATTGTTCTAAAGTCTCCATTGTCTGGATCATAGTCTTTTCTGGTCTTTTTGAACAGGAGTAGAAGGTTTATCCTTGTTTTCCAGTTTGGGATTGGGATTTTCCGGTTCCTTCTAAAGTTTACTTCAGCTCTATTGTTCTAAAGTCTCCATTGTCTGGATCATAGTCTTTTCTGGTCTTTTGAACAGGGTAGAAGGTTTATCCCTTGTTTCCAGTTTAGGATAGGCTTTCCGGTTCCTTCTAAAGTTCCTTCAGCTCTATTGTTCTAAAGTCTCCATTGTCTGGATAGTCTTTCTGGTCTTTTTTGAACAGGAGTAAGGTTTATCCCTTGTTTCAGTTTAGGATAGGCTTCTCGGTTCCTTCTAAAGTTTGTCTCTATTGTTCTAAAGTCTCCATTGTCTGTCTTTTGAGTCTTTTCTGGTCTTTTGAAAGGGTTTTTATCCCTTGTTTCCAGTTTAGGATAGGCTTTCCGGTTCCTTCTAAAGTTTACTTCAACTCTCTATTGTTCTAAAGTCTCCATTGTTTGGATCATAGTCTTTTCTGGTCTTTTGAACTTGAGTAGAAGGTTTATCTATGGTTGTTTCCAGTTTAGGATAGGCTTTTCTGGTTCCTTCTAAAGTTTACTTCAGCTCTATGGTTCTAAAGTCTCCATTGTCTGGATCATAGTCTTTTCTGGTCTTTTGAACAGGGTAGAAGGTTTATCCCTTGTTTCCAGTTTAGGATAGGCTTTCGGTTTCCTTCTAAAGTTTACTTCAGCTCTATTGTTCTAAAGTCTCCATTGTCTGGTAGTCTTTTCTGGTCTTTTGAACAGGAAGAAGGTTTATCCCTTGTTTCCAGTTTAGGATAGGCTTTCCGGTTCCTTCTAAGCTCTATTGTTCTCCATGTCTGGATTGGTTTTTTTGTAGAGGTTTATCCTTGTTTCTTTTTGGATATCGGTTCCTTCTAAGTTTCTTTTCTGGTCTTTTGAACAGGAGTAGAAGGTTTATCCCTTGTTTCCAGTTTAGGATAGGCTTTCGGTTCCTTCTAAAGTTTACTTCAGCTCTATTGTTCTAAAGTCTCCATTGTCCATAGTCTTTTCTGGTCTTTTGAACAGGAGTAGAAGGTTTATCCCTTGTTTCAGTTTAGGAAAAGACTTAGCTCTAGGTTTAAATCTCCATTGTCTTCTGGTCTTTTGAAGGATAGTAGAAGGTCCGGTTCCTTGTTTCCAGTTTAGGATAGGCTTTCAGTTCCTTCTAAAGTTTCTTCAGCTCTATTGTCTGTCTCATTGTCTGGATCATAGTCTTTTCTGGTTTTGAACAGGGGTAGAAGGTTTATCCTTGTTTCCAGTTTAGGATAGGCTTTCGGTTCCTTCTAAAGTTTACTTCAGCTCTATTGTTCTAAAGTCTCCATTGTCTGGATCATAGTCTTTTCTGGTTTTTTGAACAGGAGTAGAAGGTTTATCCCTTGTTTCCAGTTTAGGATTTTTTTCCGGTTCCTTCTAAAGTTTACTTCAGCTCTATTGTTCTAAAGTCTCCATTGTCTGGATCATAGTCTTTTCTGGTCTTTTGAACAGGGGTAGAAGGTTTATCCTTGTTTCCAGTTTAGGATAGGCTTTCGGTTCCTTCTAAAGTTTACTTCAGCTCTATTGTTCTAAAGTCTCCATTGTCTGGATCATAGTCTTTTTCTGGTCTTTTGAACAGGGGTAGAAGGTTTATCCTTGTTTCCAGTTTAGGATAGGCTTTCGGTTCCTTCTTCTAAAGTTTAGTCTCCATTGTCTGGATCATAGTCTTTCTGGTCTTTTGAACAGGGTAAGGTTTATCCTCCAGTTTAGGATAACTGGTCGTTCTGGACTTCAGCTCATAAGTCTCCATTTCTGGGTCTGGTCTTTTGAACAGGGGTAGAAGGTTTATCCCTTGTTTCCAGTTTAGGATAGGCTTTCCGGTTCCTTCTAAAGTTTACTTCAGCTCTATTGTTCTAAAGTCTCCATTGTCTGGATCATAGTCTTTTCTGGTCTTTTGAACAGGGTAGATCCCTTGTTTTTATCCCTGGTTCCTTTAAAGTTTCTTCTTCCTTTATGGTTCTAAAGTCTCCATTTGTCTGGATCATAGTCTTTTCTGGTCTTTTGAACAGGAGTAGAAGGTTTATCCCTTGTTTCCAGTTTAGGATAGGCTTTCCGGTTCCTTCTAAAGTTTACTTCAGCTCTATTGTTCTAAAGTCTCATTGTCTGGATCATAGTCTTTTTCTGGTCTTTTGAACAGGAGTAGAAGGTTTATCCTTGTTTCCAGTTTAGGATAGGCTTTCCGGTTCCTTCTAAAGTTTACTTCAGCTCTATTGTTCTAAAGTCTCCATTGTCTGGATCATAGTCTTTTCTGGTCTTTTGAACAGGGTAGAAGGTTTATCCCTTGTTTCCAGTTTAGGATAGGCTTTCCGGTTCCTTCTAAAGTTTACTTCAGCTCTATTGTTCTAAAGTCTCCATTGTCTGGATCATAGTCTTTTCTGGTCTTTTGAACAGGGTTTAGAAGGTTTATCCCTTGTTTCCAGTTTAGGATAGGCTTTCCGTTTCCTTCTAAAGTTTACTTCAGCTCTATTGTTCTAAAGTCTCCATTGTCTGGATCATAGTCTTTTCTGGTCTTTTTGAACAGGAGTAGAAGGTTTATCCCTTGTTTCCAGTTTAGGATAGCTTTTCGGTTCCTTCTAAAGTTTACTTCAACTCTATTGTTCTAAAGTCTCCATTGTCTGGATCATAGTCTTTTCTGGTCTTTTGAACAGGAGTAGAGGTTTATCCTTGTTTCCAGTTTAGGATAGGCTTTTTCTTCTAAAGTTTACTTCTCTATTGTTCTAAAGTCTCCATTGTCTGGATCATAGTCTTTTCTGGTCTTTTTGAACAGGAGTATTGTTTATCCTTGTTTCCAGTTTAGGATTTCGGTTCCTTCTAAAGTTTGAACAGCTCTATGGTTTAAAGTCCCATTGTTTCCAGTTTCTTTTCTGGTCTTTTGAACAGGAGTAGATGGTTTATCCCTTGTTTCAGTTTAGGAAGGTTTTCGGTTCCTTCTAAAGTTTACTTCAGCTCTATTGTTCTAAAGTCTCCATTGTCTGGATCATAGTCTTTTCTGGTCTTTTGAACAGGAGTAGAAGGTTTATCCCTTGTTTCCAGTTTAGGATAGGCTTTTCCGGTTCCTTCTAAAGTTTACTTCAGCTCTATTGTTCTAAAGTCTCCATTGTCTGGATCATAGTCTTTTCTGGTCTTTTGAACAGGGTAGAAGGTTTATCCTTGTTTCCAGTTTAGGATAGGCTTTCCGGTTCCTTCTAAAGTTTACTTCAGCTCTATGGTTCTAAAGTCTCCATTGTCTGGATCATAGTCTTTTTCTGGTCTTTTTGAACAGGAGTAGAAGGTTTATCCCTTGTTTCCAGTTTAGGATAGGCTTTCCGGTTCCTTCTAAAGTTTTTTCAGCTCTATTGTTCTAAAGTCTCCATTGTCTGGATCATAGTCTTTTCTGGTCTTTTTGAACAGGGGTAGAAGGTTTATCCTTGTTTCCAGTTTAGGATAGGCTTTTCGGTTCCTTCTAAAGTTTACTTCAGCTCTATTGTTCTAAAGTCTCCATTGTCTGGATCATAGTCTTTTCTCTTTTGAACAGGAGTAGAAGGTTTATCCCTTGTTTCCAGTTTAGGATAGGCTTTCCGGTTCCTTCTAAAGTTTACTTCAGCTCTATGGTTCTAAAGTCTCCATTGTCTGGATCATAGTCTTTTCTGGTCTTTTGAACAGGAGTAGAAGGTTTATCCCTTGTTTCCAGTTTAGGATAGGCTTTCCGGTTCCTTCTAAAGTTTACTTCAGCTCTATGGTTCTAAAGTCTCATTGTCTGGATCATAGTCTTTTCTGGTCTTTTGAACAGGAGTAGAAGTTTATCCCTTGTTTCCAGTTTAGGATAGGTGTTTTCAGCTCTATTTTTCTAAATTTTACTTCAGCTCTATTGTTCTAAAGTCTCCATTGTCTGGATCATAGTCTTTTCTGGTCTTTTGAACAGGAGTAGAAGGTTTATCCCTTCTTTCCAGTTTAGGATAGGCTTTCGGTTCCTTCTAAATTTTACTTCAGCTCTATGGTTCTAAAGTCTCCATTGTCTGGATCATAGTCTTTTCTGGTCTTTTTGAACAGGGGTAGAAGGTTTATCCCTTGTTTCCAGTTTAGGATAGGCTTTCGGTTCCTTCTAAAGTTTACTTCAGCTCTATTGTTCTAAAGTCTCCATTGTCTGGAGTCTTTTCTGGTCTTTTGAACATAGGTTTATCCCTGTTTCCAGTTTGGCTTTCCGGTTTTGAACAGGGGTAGAAGGTTTATCCCATTGTTGGATTAGTCTTTTCTGGTCTTTTTGAACAGGATAGAAGGTTTATCCTTGTTCCCTTTTAAAGTTTACTTCTAAAACTTCAGCTCTATTGTCTAAAGTCTCCATTGTCTGGATCATAGTCTTTTCTGGTCTTTTGAACAGGAGTAGAAGGTTTATCCCTTGTTTCCAGTTTAGGATAGGCTTTCCGGTTCCTTCTAAAGTTTACTTCAGCTCTATTGTTCTAAAGTCTCCATTGTCTGGATCATAGTCTTTTCTGGTCTTTTGAACAGGAGTAGAAGGTTTATACTTGTTTCCAGTTTAGGATAGGCTTTCCGGTTCCTTCTAAAGTTTACTTCAGCTCTATTGTTCTAAAGTCTCCATTGTCTGGATCATAGTCTTTTCTGGTCTTTTGAACAGGAGTAGAAGGTTTATCCCTTGTTTCCAGTTTAGGATAGGCTTTCGGTTCCTTCTAAAGTTTACTTCAGCTCTATTGTTCTAAAAGTCTCCATTGTCTGGATGGTCTTTTCTGGTCTTTTTGAACAGGAGTAGAAGGTTTATCCCTTGTTTCCAGTTTAGGATAGGCTTTCGGTTCCTTCTAAAGTTTACTTCAGCTCTATGGTTCTAAAGTCTCCATTGTCTGGATCATAGTCTTTCTGGTCTTTTGTTTAACAGGTTCCTTCTAAAGTTTACTTCAGCTCTATTGTTTTAAAGTCTCCATTGTCTGGATTGGTCTTTTGGTCTTTTTTCCCTTGTTTCCAGGATAGGATAGGCTTTCGGTTCCTTCTAAAGTTTACTTCAGCTCTATTGTTCTAAAGTCTCCATTGTCTGGATCATAGTCTTTTCTGGTCTTTTTGAACAGGTTTATCCCTTGTTTCCAGTTTAGGATAGGCTTTTCGGTTCCTTCTAAAAAGGTTTATCCCTTGTTTCCAGTTTAGGGATAGGCTTTCCGGTTCCTTCTAAAGGTTTCCTTCATAGTCTTTTCTGGTCTTTTTGACTTCAGCTTTATTGTTTCCAGTTTAGGATGTCTGGTTCCTTCATAGTTTTTCTGGTCTTTTGAACTAAAGTCTCCATTGTTGGATCCTTGTTTTTCTGGTCTTTTGAACAGGGATAGGTTTTCCTTGTTTCCAGTTTCTAAAGTTTACTTCAGTTCCTATTGTTTTAAAGTCTATTGTTCTAAGTCTCCATTGTCTGGATCATAGTCTTTTCTGGTCTTTTGAACAGGGGTAGAAGGTTTATCCCTTGTTTCCAGTTTAGGATAGGCTTTTCGGTTCCTTCTAAAGTTTACTTCAGCTCTATTGTTCTAAAGTCTCCATTGTCTGGATCATAGTCTTTTCTGGTCTTTTGAACAGAGTAGAAGTTTTATCCCTTGTTTCCAGTTTAGGATAGGCTTTCGGTTCCTTCTAAAGTTTACTTCAGCTCTATTGTTCTAAAGTCTCCATTGTCTGGATCATAGTCTTTTCTGGTCTTTTGAACAGGAGTAGAAGGTTTATCCCTTTGGGATTTTCCAGTTTAGGATAGGTTCTAGGTTTTATCTTCCGTTTTTCCCATTGTTTGGGATAGCTTTTCTGGTTTCTAAAGTTTACTTCAGCTCTATTCATTGTCTGGATCATAGTCTTTTCTGGTCTTTTGAAAAGAAGGTTTTCCCTTGTTTCAGTTTAGGATAGGCTCTATTGTTCTAAAGTTTCTTCCATTGTCTAAATCCATTGTCTGGATCATTCTTTTTCTGGTCTTTTTTTGAGGTTTATCCCTTGTTTCCAGTTTAGGGGCTTTCCGGTTCCTTTAAAGTTTCTTCAGCTCTATTGTTCTAAAGTCTCCATTTTCTGGATCATAGTCTTTTCTGGTCTTTTGAACAGGATAGAGGGGATAGGCTTTCGGTTCCTTCTAAAGTTTACTTCAGCTCTATTGTTCTAAAGTCTCCATTGTCTGGATCATAGTCTTTTCTGGTCTTTTGAACAGGAGTAGAAGGTTTATCCCTTGTTTCCAGTTTAGGATAGGCTTTCGGTTCCTTCTAAAGTTTACTTCAGCTCTATTGTTCTAAAGTCTCCATTGTCTGGATCATAGTCTTTTCTGGTCTTTTTGAACAGGGGTAGAAGGTTTATCCCTTGTTTCCAGTTTGGGATAGGCTTTTCGGTTCCTTCTAAAGTTTACTTCAGCTCTATTGTTCTAAAGTCTCCATTGTCTGGATCATAGTCTTTTCTGGTCTTTTGAACAGGGGTAGAAGGTTTATCCCTTGTTTCCAGTTTAGGATAGGCTTTCCGGTTCCTTCTAAAGTTTACTTCAGCTCTATTGTTCTAAAGTCTCCATTGTCTGGATCATAGTCTTTTCTGGTCTTTTGAACAGGGTAGAAGGTTTATCCCTTGTTTCCAGTTTAGGATAGGCTTTCGGTTCCTTCTAAAGTTTACTTCAGCTCTATGGTTCTAAAGTCTCCATTGTCTGGATCATAGTCTTTTCTGGTCTTTTGAACAGGAGTAGAAGGTTTATCCTTGTTTCCAGTTTAGGATAGGCTTTCCGGTTCCTTCTAAAGTTTTACTTCAGCTCTATTGTTCTAAAGTCTCCATTGTCTGGATCATAGTCTTTTCTGGTCTTTTGAACAGGAGTAGAGGTTTATCCTTGTTTCCAGTTTAGGATAGGCTTTCGGTTCCTTCTAAAGTTTACTTCAGCTCTATTGTTCTAAAGTCTCCATTGTCTGGATCATAGTCTTTTCTGGTCTTTTGAACAGGGGTAGAAGGTTTATCCCTTGTTTCCAGTTTAGGATAGGCTTTTCGGTTCCTTCTAAAGTTTACTTCAGCTCTATTGTTCTAAAGTCTCCATTGTCTGGATCATAGTCTTTTCTGGTCTTTTGAACAGGGTAGAAGGTTTTATCCCTTGTTTCCAGTTTAGGATAGGCTTTTCCGGTTCCTTCTAAAGTTTATTGTTCCTAAAGTTCATTGTCTGGATCATAGTCTTTTATGGTTCTAAAGTTTCCATTGTTTCCTGGCTTTCGGTTCATAGTCTAAAGTCTTTTCTGGTCTTTTTGAACAGGAGTAGAGGTTTATCCCTTGTTCCAGTTTAGGATAGGCTTTTCGGTTCCTTCTAAAGTTTACTTCAGCTCTATTGTTCTAAAGTCTCCATTGTCTGGATCATAGTCTTTTCTGGTCTTTTTTGAACAGGAGTAGAAGGTTTATCCCTTGTTTCCAGTTTAGGATAGGCTTTCGGTTCCTTCTAAAGTTTACTTCAGCTCTATTGTTCTAAAGTCTCCATTGTCTGGATCATAGTCTTTTCTGGTCTTTTGAACAGGAGTAGAAGGTTTATCCCTTGTTTCCAGTTTAGGATAGGCTTTCCGGTTCCTTCTAAAGTTTACTTCAGCTCTATTGTTCTAAAGTCTCCATTGTCTGGATCATAGTCTTTTCTGGTCTTTTGAACAGGAGTAGAAGGTTTATCCCTTGTTTCCAGTTTAGGATAGGCTTTTCGGTTCCTTCTAAAGTTCAGCTCTTTTCTAAAGTCTCCATTGTCTGGATCATAGTCTTTCTGGTCTTTTGAACAGGAGTAGAAGGTTTATCCCTTGTTTCCAGTTTAGGATAGGCTTTCGGTTCCTTCTAAAGTTTACTTCAGCTCTATTGTTCTAAAGTCTCCATTGTCTGGATCATAGTCTTTTCTGGTCTTTTTGAACAGGGTAGAAGGTTTATCCTTGTTTTCCAGTTTAGGATAGGCTTTCTGGATCGGTTCCTTCTAAAGTTTACTTCAGCTCTATTGTTCTAAAGTCTCCATTGTCTGGATCATAGTCTTTTCTGGTCTTTTGAACAGGCTCTAGAAGTCTCCATTGTTTATCCTTGTTTTCCCAGTTTAGGATAGGCTTTCGGTTCCTTCTAAAGTTTACTTCAGCTCTATTGTTCTAAAGTCTCCATTGTCTGGATCATAGTCTTTTCTGGTCTTTTGAACAGGAGTAGAAGGTTTATCCCTTGTTTCCAGTTTAGGATAGGCTTTCCGGTTCCTTCTAAAGTTTACTTCAGCTCTATGGTTCTAAAGTCTCCATTGTCTGGATCATAGTCTTTTCTTGTCTTTTAAACAGGAGGAGAATGTTTATCCCTTTTTCCAGTTTAGTATAGGCTTTTCGGTTCCTTCTAAAGTTTACTTCAGCTCTATTGTTCTAAAGTCTCCATTGTCTGGATCATAGACTTTTCTGGTCTTTTGAACAGGAGTAGATGGTTTATCCCTTGTTTCCAGTTTAGGATAGGCTTTCCGGTTCCTTCTAAAGTTTACTTCAGCTCTATTGTTCTAAAGTCTCCATTGTCTGGATCATAGTCTTTTCTGGTCTTTTGAACAGGAGTAGAAGGTTTATCCCTTGTTTCCAGTTTAGGATAGGCTTTTCGGTTCCTTCTAAAGTTTACTTCAGCTCTATTGTTCTAAAGTCTCCATTGTCTGGTCTTTTCTGGTCTTTTTCATAGAAGGTCCTTTTTTCCAGTTTAGGATGGTTCGGTTTTGAACTTCAGCTCTATTGTTCTAAAGGTTTATCCTTTTGTTTCCAGTTTAGGATAGGCTTTCCGGTTCCTTCTAAAGTTTACTTCAGCTCTATTGTTCTAAATTCTCCATTGTCTGGATCATAGTCTTTTCTGGTCTTTTGAACAGGGTAGAAGGTTTATCCCTTGTTTCCAGTTTAGGATAGGCTTTCCGGTTCCTTCTAAAGTTTACTTCAGCTCTATTGTTCTAAAGTCTCCATTGTCTGGATCATATCCTTTTTCTTTTCTGGTCTTTTGAACATTGGGTCTTTTCTGGTCTTTGAACAGGAGTAGAAGGTTTATCCCTTGTTTCCAGTTTAGGATAGGCTTCCGGTTCCTTCTAAAGTTTACTTCAGCTCTATTGTTCTAAAGTCTCCATTGTCTGGATCATAGTCTTTTTCTGGTCTTTTGAACAGGAGTAGAAGGTTTATCCTTGTTTCCAGTTTAGGATAGGCTTTTCGGTTCCTTCTAAAGTTTACTTGTTCTAAAGTCTCCTCTATTGTTCTAAAGTCTCCATTGTCTTTGGATCATAGTCTTTTCTGGTCTTTTTTTTGAACAGGAGTAGAAGGTTTATCCCTTGTTTCCAGTTTAGGATAGGCTTTCCGGTTCCTTCTAAAGTTTACTTCAGCTCTATTGTTCTAAAGTCTCCATTGTCTGGATCATAGTCTTTTCTGGTCTTTTAAGGTTTATCCCTTGTTTCCAGTTTAGGATAGGCTTTCCGGTTCCTTCTAAAGTTTACTTCAGCTCTATTGTTCTAAAGTCTCCATTGTCTGGATCATAGTCTTTTCTGGTCTTTTTTGAACAGGAGTAGAAGGTTTATCCCTTGTTTCCAGTTTAGGATAGGTTCCTTTAACGTTTCTTCAGCTCACTAAGTTTGTCTGGATCTCTTTGTTCTCTTGTTTTGTTTAGGATCATAGTTTCTCTTTGTTCTGGTCTTTGGATCATAGTCTTTTCTGGTCTTTTGAACAGGAGAAGGTTTATCCTTGTTTCCAGTTTAGGATAGGCTTTCGGTTCCTTCTAAAGTTTACTTCAGCTCTATTGTTCTAAAGTCTCCATTGTCTGGATCATAGTCTTTTCTGGTCTTTTGAACAGGGTAGAAGGTTTATCCCTTGTTTCCAGTTTAGGATAGGCTTTCGGTTCCTTCTAAAGTTTACTTCAGCTCTATTGTTCTAAAGTCTCCATTGTCTGGATCATAGTCTTTTCTGGTCTTTTGAACAGGAGTAGAAGGTTTATCCCTTGTTTCCAGTTTAGGATAGGCTTTCCGGTTCCTTCTAAAGTTTACTTCAGCTCTATTGTTCTAAAGTCTCCATTGTCTGGATCATAGTCTTTTCTGGTCTTTTTTAACAGGAGTAGAAGGTTTATCCCTTGTTTCCAGTTTAGGATAGGCTTTCCGGTTCCTTCTAAAGTTTACTTCAGCTCTATGGTTCTAAAGTCTCCATTGTCTGGATCATAGTCTTTTCTGGTCTTTTGAACAGGAGTAGAAGGTTTATCCCTTGTTTCCAGTTTAGGATAGGCTTTTCGGTTCCTTCTAAAGTTTACTTCAGCTCTATTGTTCTAAAGTCTCCATTGTCTGGATCATAGTCTTTTCTGGTCTTTTGAACAGGAGTAGAAGGTTTATCCCTTGTTTCCAGTTTAGGATAGGCTTTCCGGTTCCTTCTAAAGTTTACTTCAGCTCTATTGTTCTAAAGTCTCCATTGTCTGGATCATAGTCTTTTCTGGTCTTTTGAACAGGAGTAGAAGGTTTATCCTTGTTTCCAGTTTAGGATAGGCTTTCCGGTTCCTTCTAAAGTTTACTTCAGCTCTATGGTTCTAAAGTCTCCATTGTCTGGATCATAGTCTTTTCTGGTCTTTTGTTTAACAGTTTAGGATAGGCTTTCCGGTTCCTTCTAAAGTTTAAGCTCTATTGTTTAAATCCATTGTCTGGATCATAGTCTTTTCTTCTTTTTTGAACAGGAGGTAGAAGGTTTATCCCTTTTTTTCCAGTTTAGGATAGGCTTTCCGGTTCCTTCTAAAGTTTACTTCAGCTCTATTGTTCTAAAGTCTCCATTGTCTGGATCATAGTCTTTTCTGGTCTTTTTGAACAGGTTTATCCTTGTTTAGAAGGTTTATCCCTATTGTTTGTTTCTGGATCAGTCTTTTCTGGTTTGAACAGGGATAGGTTTATCCTTGTTTCCAGTTTGGATAGGCTTTCCGGTTCCTTCTAAGTTTTTACTTCAGCTCTATTGTTCTAAAGTCTCCATTGTCTGGATCATAGTCTTTCTGGTCTTTTGAACAGGAGTAGAAGGTTTATCCTTGTTTCCAGTTTAGGATAGGCTTTTCGGTTCCTTCTAAAGTTTACTTCAGCTCTATTGTTCTAAAGTCTCCATTGTCTGGATCATAGTCTTTTCTGGTCTTTTGAACAGGGGTAGAAGGTTTATCCCTTGTTTCCAGTTTAGGATAGGCTTTTCCGGTTCCTTCTAAAGTTTACTTCAGCTCTATTGTTCTAAAGTCTCTCATTGTCTGGATCATAGTCTTTTCTGGTCTTTTGAACAGGAGTAGAAGGTTTATCCCTTGTTTCCAGTTTAGGATAGGCTTTCCGGTTCCTTCTAAAGTTTACTTCAGCTCTATTGTTCTAAAGTCTCCATTGTCTGGATCATAGTCTTTTTCTGGTCTTTTTGAACAGGAGAAGGTTTATCCCTTGTTTCCAGTTTAGGATAGGCTTTCCGGTTCCTTCTAAAGTTTACTTCAGCTCTATTGTTCTAAAGTCTCCATTGTCTGGATCATAGTCTTTCTGGTCTTTTGAACAGGAGTAGAGGTTTATCCTTGTTTCCAGTTTAGGATAGGCTTTCCCGGTTCCTTCTAAAGTTTCTTCAGCTCTATTGTTCTAAAGTCTCCATTGTCTGGATCATAGTCTTTTCTGGTCTTTTGAACAGGAGAAGGTTTATCCTTGTTTCCAGTTTAGGATAGGCTTTCCGGTTCCTTCTAAAGTTTACTTCAGCTCTATTGTTCTAAAGTCTCCATTGTCTGGATCATAGTCTTTTCTGGTCTTTTGAACAGGAGTAGAAGGTTTATCCCTTGTTTCCAGTTTAGGATAGGCTTTCGGTTCCTTCTAAAGTTTACTTCAGCTCTATTGTTCTAAAGTCTCCATTGTCTGGATCATAGTCTTTTCTGGTCTTTTGAACAGGAGTAGAAGGTTTATCCCTTGTTTCCAGTTTAGGATAGGCTTTCCGGTTCCTTCTAAAGTTTACTTCAGCTCTATTGTTCTAAAGTCTCCATTGTCTGGATCATAGTCTTTTCTGGTCTTTTGAACAGGAGTAGAGGTTTATCCCTTGTTTCCAGTTTAGGATAGGCTTTCCGGTTCCTTCTAAAGTTTACTTCAGCTCTATTGTTCTAAAGTCTCTATTGTCTGGATCATAGTCTTTTCTGGTCTTTTGAACAGGAGTAGAAGGTTTATCCCTTGTTTCCAGTTTGAACAGGATAGGCTTTCCTTGTTTCCTTCTAAGTTTACTTCAGTTTAGTTCAGCTTATTTCTAAAGTCTCCATTGTCTGGATCATAGTCTTTTCTGGTCTTTTGAACAGGAGTAGAAGGTTTATCCCTTGTTCCCAGTTTAGGATAGGCTTTCCGGTTCCTTCTAAAGTTTACTTCAGCTCTATTGTTCTAAAGTCTCATTGTCTGGATCATAGTCTTTTCTGGTCTTTTGAACAGGAGTAGAAGGTTTATCCTTGTTTCCAGTTTAGGATAGGCTTTCCGGTTCCTTCTAAAGTTTATTTCAGCTCTATTGTTCTAAAGTCTCCATTGTCTGGATCATAGTCTTTTCTGGTCTTTTGAACAGGAGTAGAAGGTTTATCCCTTTTCCAGTTTAGGATAGTCTTTTCTGGTCTTTTGAACAGGAGTAAGGTTTTCCTTCAGTTTAAAGTTTCCTTCAGCTCTATTGTTCTAAAGTCTCCATTGTCTGGATCATAGTCTTTTCTGGTCTTTTGAACAGGAGTAGAAGGTTTATCCCTTGTTTCCAGTTTAGGATAGGCTTTCCGGTTCCTTCTAAAGTTTACTTCAGCTCTATTGTTCTAAAGTCTCCATTGTCTGGATCATAGTCTTTTCTGGTCTTTTGAACAGGAGTAGAAGGTTTATCCCTTGTTTCCAGTTTAGGATAGGCTTTCCGGTTCCTTCTAAAGTTTACTTCAGCTGTATGGTTCTAAAGTCTCTATTGTCTGGATCATAGTCTTTTCTGGTCTTTTGAACAGGAGTAGAAGGTTTATCCCTTGTTTCCAGTTTAGGATAGGCTTTCCGGTTCCTTCTAAAGTTTACTTCAGCTCTATTGTTCTAAAGTCTCCATTGTCTGGATCAGGAGTAGTCTTGTTTTCTGGTCTTTTGAACAGGTCTGGATCATAGTCTTTTAGAAGGTTTATCCCTTGTTTCCTAGTTTAGGATAGGTTTTTCCTTGTTCCTTCTAGGATAGGTTTACTTTCCTTCTATTGTTCTTAAAGTCTCTAAATTGTCTGGATCTGGATCATAGTCTTTTCTGGTCTTTTGAACAGGAGTAGAAGGTTTATCCTTGTTTCCAGTTTAGGATAGGCTTTTCGGTTCCTTCTAAAGTTTACTTCAGCTCTATTGTTCTAAAGTCTCCATTAGTCTTTTCTGGAACATAGAAGGTTTTTCTGGTCAGTTTGAACAGGCTCCGCTTCCTTAGAAGGTTTATCCCTTGTTTCCAGTTCTGGATAGTCTTTTTCCGGTTCTTTTGAACAGAAAGGTTTATCCTTGTTTCAGCTGATATTTTTTAAAGTCTCTATTGTCTGGATCATAGTCTTTTCTGGTCTTTTGAACAGGGGTAGAAGGTTTATCCTTGTTTCCAGTTTGGGATAGGCTTTCGGTTCCTTCTAAATTTTACTTCAGCTCTATTGTTCTAAAGTCTCCATTGTCTGGATCATAGTCTTTTCTGGTCTTTTGAACAGGAGTAGAAGGTTTATCCCTTGTTTCCAGTTTAGGATAGGCTTTCCGGTTCCTTCTAAAGTTTACTTCAGCTGTATTTTTTAAAGTCTCTATTGTCTGGATCATAGTCTTTTCTGGTCTTTTGAACAGGAGTAGAAGGTTTATCCCTTGTTTCCAGTTTAGGATAGGCTTTCCGGTTCCTTCTAAAGTTTACTTCAGCTCTATGGTTCTAAAGTCTCATTGTCTGGATCATAGTCTTTTCTGGTCTTTTGAACAGGAGTAGAAGGTTTATCCCTTGTTTCCAGTTTAGGATAGGCTTCCGGTTCCTTCTAAAGTTTACTTCAGCTCTATTGTTCTAAAGTCTCCATTGTCTGGATCATAGTTCCCTTTTCTGGTCTTTTGAACATAGCTTATTGTTTATCCCTTGTCTGGGTTAAGGATCTTTTTGAACCGGTTCCTTCTAAAAGTTTACTTCAGTTTCCTATTCCTTCTAAAGTCTCCATTGTCTGGATCATAGTCTTTTCTGGTCTTTTTTTGAACAGGAGTAGAAAGGTTTATCCCTTGTTTCCAGTCTTAGGATCTGGATCATAGTCTTTCCGGTTCCTTCTAAAGTTTGTCCTTGTTTTCAACTCTATTGTTCTAAAGTCTCCTATTGTCTTAATCATAGTCCATTGTTTTCTTGGTCTTTTTGAACAGGAGTAGAGGTTTTTTCCAGTTTAGGATAGGCTTTCCGGTTCCTTCCAGCTGTTTAGTTCATTGTCTGGATCATAGTATTTTCTGGTCTTTTGAACAGGAGTAGAAGGTTTATCCTTGTTCCAGTTTAGGATGGGCTTTCGGTTCCTTCTAAAGTCTCTACTGTCTGGTTCTAAAGTCTCCATTGTCTTTCTGGTCTTTTGAACAGGAGTAGAGGTTTATCCTTGTTTCCAGTTTAGGATAGGCTTTCCGGTTCCTTCTAAAGTTTACTTCAGCTCTATTGTTCTAAAGTCTCCATTGTCTGGATCATAGTCTTTTCTGGTCTTTTGAACAGGAGTAGAAGGTTTATCCTTGTTTCCAGTTTAGGATAGGCTTTCCGGTTCCTTCTAAAGTTTACTTCAGCTCTATTGTTCTAAAGTCTCCATTGTCTGGATCATAGTCTTTTCTGGTCTTTTGAACAGGAGTAGAAGGTTTATCCCTTGTTTCCAGTTTAGGATAGGCTTTCCGGTTCCTTCTAAAGTTTACTTCAGCTCTATTGTTCTAAAGTCAATATTGTCTGGATCATAGTCTTTTCTGGTCTTTTGAACAGGAGTAGAAGGTTTATCCCTTGTTTCCAGTTTAGGATAGGCTTTCCGGTTCCTTCTAAAGTTTACTTCAGCTCTATTGTTCTAAAGTCTCCATTGTCTGGATCATAGTCTTTTCTGGTCTTTTGAACAGGAGTAGAGGTTTATCCTTGTTTCCAGTTTAGGATAGGCTTTCCGGTTCCTTCTAAAGTCCCCTATTGTTGGATCATAGTCTCCATTGTCTTTTGAACAGGAGTAGTTTTCCCTTGTTTCCAGTTTAGGATAGGCTTCCCGTTCCTTCTAAAGTTATTTCAAGTTTATTGTTCTTAAAGTCTCCATTGTCTTCCGGTTCTTTTTCAAGGTTTATCCCCTTCAGCCCTATTGTTCCGGTTCCTTCTAAAGTTTCTTATAGCTCCATTAACTAAATCTCTATTGTCTGGATCATAGTCTTTGGTCTTTTGAACAGGAGTAGAAGGTTTATCCCTTGTTTCCAGTTTAGGATAGGCTTTCCGGTTCCTTCTAAAAAGTTTACTTCAGTTCTAAAGTCTCATTGTCTGAATCTATTGTTCTAAGTTTATCCCTCCAGTTTGTCTGGATCAGTTTACTTCAGCTCCATTGTTAGTCTATTTCTGGTCTGGGGTCTTTTGAACAGGGTAGAAGGTTTATCCCTTGTTTCCAGTTTAGGATAGGCTTTCCGGTTCCTTCTAAGTTTACTTCAGCTCTATTGTTCTAAAGTCTCCATTGTCTGGATCATAGTCTTTTCTGGTTTTGAACAGGGTAGAGTTTATCCCTTGTTCCAGTTTGGGATAGGCTTCCGGTTCCTTCTAAAGTTTCTTCAGCTCTATTGTTCTAAAGTCTCATTGTCTGGATCATAGTCTTTTCTGGTCTTTTGAACAGGGTAGAAGGTTTATCCTTGTTTCCAGTTTAGGATAGGCTTTCCGGTTCCTTCTAAAGTTTACTTCAACTCTATTGTTTTCAAAGTCTCCATTGTCTGGATCTTTAGTCTTTCTGGTCTTTTGAACAGGAGTAGAGGTTTATCCTTGTTTCCAGTTTAGGATAGGCTTTGAACGGTTCCTTCAACTTCCAGCTCTATTGTTCTAAAGTCTCCATTGTCTGGATCATAGTCTTTTCTGGTTTTTGAACAGGGGTAGAAGGTTTATCCTTGTTTCCAGTTTAGGATAGGCTTTCGGTTCCTTCTAAAGTTTACTTCAGCTCTATTGTTCTAAAGTCTAGTCATTGTCTTTTGAACATAGAAGGTTTTCCTTGTTCTTTTGAACAGGGTTTCCGGAAGTCTTTCAATCCTTCTGTCTTTCCAGTCTTTTGGACAGGGGTAGAAGGTTCCTTCCCTTGTTTAATTGTTCCTCTATGGTTCTAAAGTCTCCATTGTCTGGATTAGTCTTTCTGGTCTTTTGAACAGGGGTAGAGGTTTATCCTTGTTTCCAGTTTAGGATTTCGGTTTTCTAAAGTCTTCCTTCTAAGTTTACTTCATCATAGTCTTTTCTGGTCTTTTGAACAAAAGAAGGTTTCTTGTTCCTCAGCTCCTTTTCTAAAGTCTCCATTGTCTTCTGGTCTTTTGAACTTTTGGGTAGAAGGTTTATCCTTGTTTCCAGTTTGGGATTGTCTTTTGTTCCTTCTAAAGTTTACTTCAACTCTATTGTTCTAAAGTCTCCATTGTCTGGATCATAGTCTTTCTGGTCTTTTGAACAGGGTGAAGGTTTATCCCTTGTTCCAGTTTAGGATGGGCTTTCCGGTTCCTTCTAAAGTCTCCTCTGTTCTAATCATTGTATGGTCTTTTCTGGTCTTTTGAACAGGGGTAGAAGGTTTATCCCTTGTTCCCAGTTTAGGATAGGCTTTCCGGTTCCTTCTAAAGTTTACTTCAACTCCTTCTAAAGTCTCCATTGTCTGGATCATAGTCTTTTCTGGTCTTTTAACCTTGTTTTCCTGTTTAACGTTCCTTCTAAAGTTTACTTCCTGTATGGTTCTAACGTCTCCTGGATCATAGTCTTTCTGGTCTTTTGAACAGGAGTAGAAGGTTTAACAGTTTAGGATGAAGGTTTAAATCCCTCTATTGTTCTAAAGTCTTCCCCGGTCTTTTGAACAGGGTAGAAGGTTTATCCCTTGTTTCCAGTTTAAAGCTTTTCCGGTTCGCTTCAGCTCTAAAGTTCTCAACATTGTCTATCATAGTCTTTTAACGTCTTTCCTAGAGGTTTATCCCTTTTGAACAGGGTAGAAGGTTTATCCTTGTTCCTGTTTTTTCCGGTTCCTTCTAAAGATTCTTTCAACTTTTCTAGTATGGATCCTTGAGTCTTTTCTGGTTTTTGAAGTTTTATCCCTTGTTTCCAGTTTCCTTGTTCTAAAGTCTCTATTTCTGGTTCCTTCTCTAAAGTTTACTTCAATTTTGTTGTTTCTAAAGTCTCATTGTCTCCCCGGTCTAGTTTTGAACAGGGTAGAAGGTTTATCCCTTGTTTCCAGTTTAGGATAGGCTTTCCGGTTCCTTCTAAAGTTTACTTCAACTCTATTGTTCTAAAGTCTCCATTGTCCCCTGGTCTTTTGAACAGGGTAGAAGGTTTATCCTTGTTTCCAGTTTAGGATTGGCTTTCGGTTCCTTCTAAAGTTTACTTCAACTGTATTGTTCTAAAGTCTCATTAACGATCATAGTCTTCCCTGGTCTTTTTGAACAGGGGTAAGGTTTATCCCTTGTTTCCAGTTTAGGATAGGCTTTTTTCCTTCTAAAGTTTCTAAAGTCTATTCAACTAAAGTCTCTATTGTGGATCCTCTTTCTGGTCTTTTTGAACAGGGGTAGAAGGTTTATCCCTTGTTTCAAGTTTGGATAGGTTTCCGGTTCCTTCTAAAGTTTACTTCAACTCTATTGTTCTAACGTCTCCATTGTCCCCGGTCTTTTGAACAGGGTAGAAGGTTTATCCCTTGTTCCTGTTTAGGATTGGATTTCCGCTTCCTTCTAAAAGTTTACTTCAACTGTATTGTTCTAACGTCTCCTCATAGGTCTGGTTTTTGAACAGGGGTAGAGGTTTATCCCTTGTTTCCTGTTTAGGATAGGCTTTCCGGTTCCTTCTAAAGTCTACTTCAGTTCTATTGTAAAGTCTCCTAACGATCTCCCCGGTCTTTTGAACAGGGGTAGAAGGTTTATCCCTTGTTCCCTGTTTAGGATTGGGGTTTTCTAAAGTTTACTTCAACTCTATTGTTCTAACGTCTCCTCCTATAGTCTTTTCTGGTCTTTTGAACAGGGTAGAGGTTTATCCTTGTTTCCAGTTTAGGATTGGGTTTCCGCTTCCTTCTAAAGTCTACTTCAACTCTATTCTTCCATTAACGTCTCCTCCCTGGTCTTTTGAACAGGGGTAGAGGTTTATCCTTGTTCCTGTTTAGGATTGGGTTTCCTTGCTTCCTTCTAAAGTTTACTTCAGCTCTTCAAGTCTCTATTGTCTTTTTTCTAGTTTATCTTTTCCCTTTTAGGAAGTCTCCTCCCGGTCTTTTTGAACAGAGTAGAAGGTTTATCCCTTGTTCCCTGTTTAACGCTTCCTTCTAAAGTCTACTTCAATTGTTCTAAAGTTTCCTGAACGTCTCCTCCCCGGTCTTTTTTTGAACAGGGTAGAAGGTTTATCCCTTGTTCCCTGTTTAGGATTGGGTTTTCCTTCCAAAGTCTACTTCAACTCTAAACGTCTCCTTCCCGGTCTTTTGAACAGGGTAGAGGTTTATCCCTTGTTCCCCTGTTTAGGATTGGGTTTCCGGTTCCTTCTAAAGTTTCTTCAACTGTGTGCTTCTATTGTCTCCTCGGTCTTTTTTTTGAACAGGGGTAGAAGGTTTATCCCTTGTTCCCTGTTTAGGATTGGGTTTCCGCTTCCTTCTAAAGTCTAGCTTCAACTGTATACTTCTAACGTCTCCTCCCGGTCTTTTTGAACAGGGGTAGAGGTTTATCCTTGTTCCCTGTTTAGGATTGGGTTTCCGCTTCCTTCTAAAGTCTACTTCAACTGTTGTTACTCCATTAACGTCTCCTCCCGGTCTTTTGAACAGGGTGTAGAGGTTTATCCCTTGTTCCCTGTTTAGGATTGGGTTTCTTCCTAAAGTCTACTTTGTTTTCAACTCTATACTTCTAACGTCTCCTCCCGGTCTTTCTTTTTGAACAGGGTAGAGGTTTATCCCTTGTTCCCTGTTTAGGATTGGGTTTCCGCTTCCTTCTAAAGTCTATTTCAACTGTGTATTTCTAACGTCTCCTCCCTGGTCTTTTGAACAGGTGTAGAGGTTTTATCCTTTGTTCCCTGTTTAGATTGGGTTTCCGCTTCCTTCTAAAGTCTACTTCAACTCTATACTTCTAACGTCTCCTCCCCGGTCTTTTGAACAGGGGTAGAGGTTTATCCCTTGTTCCCTGTTTAGGATTGGGTTTCGCTTCCCTTCTAAAGTCTACTTCAACTGTGTACTTCTAACGTCTCCTCCCCGGTCTTTTGAACAGGTGTAGAGGTTTATCCCCTTGTTCCCTGTTTAGGATTGGGTTTCCTTCTTCTAAAGTCTACTTCAACTGTGTACTCTAACGTCTCCTCCCCGGTCTTTTGAACAGGTGTAGAGGTTATCCCTTGATTTCCCTGTTTAGGATTGGGTTTCGCTTCCTTCTAAAGTCTACTTCAACTGTGTACTTCTAACGTCTCCTCCCCGGTCTTTTGAACAGGTGTAGAGGTTTATCCCTTGTTCCCTGTTTAGGATTGGGTTTCCGCTTCCTTCTAAAGTCTACTTCAACTGTGTACTTCTAACGTCTCCTCCCCGTTCTTTTGAGGAGGAGCGCTATCTCTTTAGGATTGGGATTCCGCTTTATTCTAATGTCTTCTCATTCTTTTTCACTCCTTGTAGCTCTTTGCATCTTAGTGGCATTATCCCCTTGCTTGGCGCGAATTGCTTATAGGTGCACTTACCGAAATCTATATGACCAGAGACTGGCAACCTATCTGGCATCTGACCTTTTCTCTAAAAGTTCAATATAGAGACAACTTGACTTGTAACTTTCCAAACTTCAAAAACCAAGATAGTAATTCTTTGTAATCGCCGAATTGCAGCTGAATTATCACCAGTCATAATGTATGGATGCTCGCCCACAAAATCTCATTCTTTCGAGCGTCTATTGGGGACCCCGTTCACACCAAGAGTCAGACCCCAAAAGGTGTATTGCTATTATATCTGGGATGGAGCTGCCTACTCTTCACTTTCCTTCCCTGATGGAATTCAAAAAGTGTTAATGCGGACTTGTGACACAGCTCATTTAGGGAGATTCTTTATTTCCACCAGTTCAGACTTTACAGCTATGACACGCTATGCTACCTCCACCGAGTTGGATCATACTCATTTCCCCCTGTTCCAAATATAAGAAGAAATGTCTTTTTTTTTTTTTATCAAAGAGCTGCTATCTTTAGCTTCGAGACTTCCCTGAACATTAGCCTCATCAAGTCAAGAGTCAATCATTATCTATCCTCCTTATCCTCATCGTATTCACTTCTTACCATCTTCTCTTTCATTCACATCACATTTAGCAATTTAACTTAGTAATCACCTTAATTCCCTCAGCGTTCCAAATATAAGAAGGGAGTTCCATTCGCACAGCAGAAGAGAAACTAGAAGGGATAGTAAGGAGAAAAAACATTGCTTACAGCTACAAAGAATAGGAAGTTGGGGAGAGCCATGATTTCACATCATATGTTTTTGTGGAACAGACACCCACGTGGATGCTTCCCTGAACATTACAATCTAACCTATTCAAGTCGAATGTCAATCTTTGTCTATCCTCCTTATTGTCATAATTTTCACTTACTACCATCTTCTCATTTATTCACATCATATTTAGTAACCCTCTACCTTGAGTATCTCTTGAGCCTTGCATTGGGTAAATTCTAATAAACAAAATGATGATTCAGAAATATATCATACTCATTTCCCCCTGTTCCAAATGTCAGAACGTTCTACTTTGTGTAACAGACCACAGCTTCGAGACTTTCCTGACCTTGACCCTTAGCCTTTTCAAGTTTTCAAATTTTCCTGACGCTTGACCCTTAGCCTTTTCAAGTCAAGGGTCAAGCGTTGTCTATCATTCTTATTGTCATAATCTTCACTTACTACCACCTTCTCTTTGCTTCACATCCCTTTTAATAATTTACCTTAGTAATCACCGGAATTCCCTCAGCGTTCCAGATATAAGAAGGGGGTTCCATTTTCTTAGTTTTTCTCGAGAATTGTTATATTGTTGAGTAAACACCCACGTTGATATTTCCCTGAACACTACAATCTTAACATCTATCACCTGAATTCTCTCAGCGTTCCAAATATAAGTTACATTCGCACAGCACTGTCTCAAGAACTGTTCGTTTGTTAAACAGACTCCCGCGCTGTGGCTCTCCTGAATATTACAATCTTAGCTTCTTTAGGTCAAGGTTAATAGTTATCCAATTTCCTTATCCTCATAATCTTCAATTCCTACCATTTTCTCCTTTATTCATATCTCAGCTCATTCCTCATAAGCTTTTTAACGGTAATCCTCTACCAAGCGCTATTTTTATGGAAATACGCTCCACGGGTTCTGACCTTCACAGGAAACCGTCACGAATTTATAGAGCCGTAGGTCCAAATCGCTGCAAATCTACCTCATAGGCTTCTACCCACATCTTATTCTTCAATGCCACTGACTTTATACCCGTTCAAAGGTAGGTACATTATTCCGCAGTAAGCGCATCCTGAACCATTTTCTGTTACACACGATGGAATGAATCTGCCCCGGTTTTTATTTGTATCATTGAGCCAATAGCTTCGGCATGTGCACGCCCTCAGCCTTTTTGAAGGTAAGTAGATTTCTTCTGCACACATTCCCTTTGTATTTCTTTGGTAAGGAGTAAGTTCCACACGGTCAGTTTCTTCACCAGAACTGCTATTTTGTAGAACAGAACCCAGTAAGGATGCTGTCCCGACCACTACAATCTTAAACTCTTCATGTTTAGGGTCAACCGTCTTCCTTATATGCACGTCTTCCTTCTTTCCTTTACTCCCATAATCCTGATTCTGAAATTCTCTATCTTGAGTGGCACTTGGGCCTTGCACTTGGTGAACAATAAGAAGGTTGGCTGCAAGTAAAGATCATGTGTTCTAAATATTCCTTTGACGTCTTGGCGTTAAATAAAGAATTTTCTGCTTTTGTTCGTTCTAAAAAATAGTATCACCCATTCACGTACGAAAGAAACGCTCAAGTGACGCTTAAATATGTCACCGGAGAACTGCATATTGAATTGCCTGTCGAGTGCGAAGAGAACAGGAAAGTCCTTTGGTTATTTATCTTAAATTGTTTTATACTAAATTTCACCTCGTACGAGACCCGAGAGCCACTCAAGTTAAAGGATTACCGTTAAGACGCTTATGAGGAATGAGCTGTGGTATGAATAAAGGAGGCAATGTTAGGAAGTGAAGATTATGAGGATAAAAAGCTTAGATAACGGTTGACTGTTGAGCTGAAGAGGTGAAGATTGTAGTGTTCAGAAGAACATCCACAGAGGTGTCTGTTCGAGAAAGGAACAGTTCTTGAGTCAATGCTGTTTGAACGTAACTTATATTTGGAACGCCGAGGGAATTAAGTTGATTACTAAGGTAAATTGCTAAATGTGACATGAATGAAAGAGAAGGTGGTCAGAAGTGAATATTATGAGAATAAAGAGGAAAGATAACGATTGACTTTTGACTTGATGAGGCCAACGTTCAGTGAAGTCCCGAAGCTTAAGAAAGTAGCTCTTTGATAAAAAAAAAAACAAAAAAACTATCTTTCTTCTTACATTTGGAACAGGGGGGAAATGAGTATGATTCGACTCGGTGGAGGTAGCGTGTCCTTTGCTGAAAACATCTGAATTGGTGAAACTAAAAAATCTTATTAAATGAGGTGTGTGTTAAGAACTTAAGAGGAGATAGAAGGAAAGGAAGGTTACGAAGATAAGGAGGATATATAACAATTGACCCATGTCTTGAAGAATTTAAAATTGCAGTGTTCAGGGAAGAATTCACGCAATATAAGGCCAAAGAGCCACTTAATGAAGAGTGTGATATTAATATAAGAGGAAGTAGAAGGAAATGAACATTATAATGATAAAGACGATAGATAATGATTAACTCTTGACTTGAAAAGCTTACGATTGAAGTATTCAGGGAAGCATTCACACAATACAAGGCCTGAAAGTCTCTTAAGGTAGAGAGTTAATAAAGCGTGTAATATGAATATAAGAATTGGTAGAAAGAAGTGAAGATAAAGAAGGATAGGTAGCAATTGGCTTTTGACTTGAAGAAGTTAAGTTTGTAGTATTCAGGAGAGCATCCACGCGGGTGTCTGTTCAACAAAGAAACAGTTCTTGAGAAAAAAAATGAGTGGAATGCTATTCTTATATTTGGAACATTAAGGAAATTAATGTGATTACAAAGTGAATGAAAGAGAAGGTGGTCGGAAGTGAAGATTATTAAGATAGATAATGTTTGATCTTTGACTTGAGGAGGTTAAGATTGTAGACTTTGCGTAAGCATCCACACGGAAGTATGTTGGTAGTTCTAGGGAATATGACTTTTTTTCATCTCCTCAAAATGATTGATCGATAACAAAGTGAAGTTCTTAGGTATTGTTCTCTTTTCAGCGTCTCAAAGTATACTTGAGCGTTTCTTTCATAAACACGTGCATCTGTGAACATTTAGATCTGTGAATGGGTGATATGATTTTTTTTTTAGAACAAACGAAAGCCGAACGTGAAAGTTTTTTTCTTAACTTTGAAATACGGTAGAAATAAGAGTGATTCGACTCTGCGGAAGTGACAGCGCGTGTAACAGTGAAGATCCGGAGTGGTGGAACTAAAGAATGGATCTCATTCGAACATTTACCATGGACATAGCGATGGAGTGACTAAAGGCTTTGCGACGTTGCGTATATGGGAAAAGGGGCTGTAGAATTTGGATCCAAGCAGATAAGACAGCCCAGAGCATGAAAAGTGTTCCAAACTTTTCACGAATTCTGAACAACCTTATTCTCAAAGGTACGACTTTGAAACGTGAAGCTCACTGATGTTCATTTATCTTACTAAGTATATCTTAGTGTACTGATAAGAAAGAAAATCTCCAGCATCACTAATAGAAAGTTTTTGATGCTAAAAAGAAAAATTACTTTACACTGCACAAGGTCATCGAGAATATTTATGGCATTATTAGTAGAATACCCGTAAAAAACGAAGGGAATATTTATATATAAATCCTCATTCCGTCCATGGACTCAGTTTGCAAGCCCGTGGTCAAATGATTAGAGCGCTAGTCTTCTAACTATGAGAGCAGGGTTAGTCTGTCAAGGAAGTGACATCTTCATAATATTGTCCTGGCAAGACGCTTCCGGTGTGCAGTACCACTGGAAAGTGCCTGAAAACCATACCACGTGACACCAGCCTTTTCAGTTAAATTGTCGCATGGCCAGATGGTTAGAGAGCTAGTCATCTGACCATGATGACAGGGTTCGAATCTCGACATTACGTAGCCTGTTTGTCAAGGAAGAGACTTCTTCATAATATTATCCTGGCGAGACGGTCATGGCGAGGCAATCCTGGTGAGCATCACCATTGGCAAGTACCTGAAAATCATACCACGTGACTCGAGCCTTTTCTGTTAAATTGTTGCTTAGCCAGATGGTTAGATCTCTCGTTATCTAATCATGGTTCGAACATCGACTTCACATAAGATTGTCCTTGGGAGATGATCATCATGATTGGGAAGTGCCTGAAAACCATACCACGTGTTGACCCGAGCTTTTTGAGCTAAATTTGGCAGAGTGAATTGTGGGAAGCTGTGTTGTCGCTGTTTATGCTATAGTTCCGATTTTAATCAAGAATTTTTAAGTTAATCATGTTTCCGCATTAATTAAAATCTAAAGGGGTTGATATGCAGTTATTCTATGCGTCATGTCCCTTCATGACGTGGGCGATTGGCTCCTCACAATTTCCCATCCCTTGTGTCCCTTACCTACGTTTCTCCTTTTGCTAAGCCTTCCGACCCAGTTCCGTCATCCATTTGTACAAGCTGCTCAGGCAGGTGGCCCGCTGGCTTCCACTATCTCTCTTGCCATCGATATCTCCCGTAAAGCTTAATTTTTCCAGGCTCTTTTATGTGTCCAAGAGATTCCAGCTGCCACTTTCTGATTCTTTTTGTTGCCTTTTTCTTTAAGACTTACCCGCTCTGTCCACGTATTTCCTCTTCCTGTGTGTGGAGATATACCGTTAAACAAACCAAAGGGGCGTAACTCTTCACTCGTTTGGTACCAAACCGTTTTCTCTCCTGGCCGGGATCAGTGTTTAGTATATTTTCAAATTTCTGGTGCGGGATTCGGATACGTGGTTTTACTTTCGGAAAATTCGTGGCAAAAATATAAGCAGAGTTGATCTCTGGTGGTAGCATCTCTATTATACCAAAGGGAGAAGGTCGGAGTGCTATAGTGTGACAGTATTCAAGGGCATGGGGTAGCTGATACTTTTGCCCGCGACCGTCAAAGTATAAGTAACTAAATGATCAGAGTGTTCACTCAGTAAAATGTTATGTTAATAATAATAATAATAATAATATATATATATATATATATATATATATATATATATATATATATATATAAAGTAATAAGGAAGAATAGTGATATTTGTAATTCAGAGTTGTTAGCTTTTATTTTTGCAGTCTCTATATTTCTGGAGATGAGGTATTATATACATTATTTACATTATTCGGACTATTGTCCTCATCTTTGTCGCCATATTTATTACAACGTTTCGGTCGTTGTACGCTCCGGCCTTCTTCAGGTGGTCGAACAATGTGCAGACACATGGCACAGTGGATAAAGGCGTTGGTTAGATCCAGTGACAAGACCCAAAGAATGTGAGTTCAATACCCGGTTAAGGCAGTGGAGAACTTTCAGGAGGGAAATTAACAGGAGATAACTGATAACTGACATCCATCAAACATGGTACGTGGAACTAGAACAGTCTACCCCAGTGAGCGAAATAAAGGGTCAGTTCGACATTCCAACCACCTGAAGAAGGCCGGAGCGTACAACGGCCGAAACGTTGTGATAAATATGGCTTTTATTTTTATTTAAAGAAAAAAAAACAGTGCTTAATACGATCTGTAAAGTTTAATATATAAATTTTTTTTTAAGTGAAACGAAACTCTCTATTGTAGATTTAATTTTTAAAACTAATCTAGATTTGGAGTTTTCCGTTTTAAAACATAGAATGTTCTGTATCGCGATTGAATCATATTTTTAAAAAAATATTATAATATATACATCACATATAGTGCTGGTGTTAATAAGACAGTGCGTACGTTTTTGTGACGAATTTTTTTTGTACGAAAACAATTTTTATAACTTGGGAATAAATTTTGAAATTAATCGAAATTAATTGCAAAATCCGGCAAAAGTCACCCATGAAACAAAAATAATTGTTTGTACGGAAAGTAAGGACCTACGTACATCAAATTATATTTAAATTAAGTGACAACAGAAGAATTATCGTTGAACTATTAAAAGAAAAGCTTAAATATTGATGCAATACTTATGCAGCGATCAATTTTAAGTTCTATGGTATTTTATTACTGCCTATCGCATCCCTCCCGCCCTGCCTATTGAGATGAAGAGCCAATCAAGAGCCCTCCGCAGTAGCTAGCTTATATACCGCTCAATCAGGCGACATTGTATATATATATATATATATATATATATATATATATATATATATATATATATATATATATATATATAAATTTTTGTATTTAGGCAGCAATCCTTCATTCATACACATTTCATTGAATACGACAAGTGTTTTGATTTAGTTTTTTATACAATTTCTCATGCGATCTAAAAATTATTTTCTTTTCAGATGATAAATTATATAAAAACTGTCTGAATGTTCTTTTATTCCAAGCTCTTTCGGCTATACCTTTAGTCATTTTCAGGGATGAAATATTTTAACTGTTAAATAAGAAATAGTTTGTTGCATGTATGTATTTATATAATGTTTTCATTTTTCAAAACACGGTCAAGATATTGTGTCCATGTTCATAGTTGATATTATTAAGTGTTGTTTTTTTTTGCTTGTATTAATAAGGCCTCCATTATTTTTTAGCTATTTTTAGCTGTCTAAGGATGAGACTAAAAACAATAACAATAATATTTTTTATAAAAATCAAATGAACGAAAATTATAAACAAGACGAAAGTAGAATTAAGAATATTATAAGAAAATGCACAACACCAGTTGACAATAGCAAAAAATTAGATTAATTATTTATTACAAAAAATTAAAAATCTCTAACCTTATAGTTAAAAATAATAATTCACCTCTTAGAACAAAATTAAATAAGGTGAATATTATTTACGAATTTAAATGCTCATTAATGAATTGTATTCCTGATTAATCAAAATTCGTAAATAAATATATAGGCCACACTACAACATGTTTAACACGAAGACTCACTCTGCACCTTTCTGATCATAGCTCAGTTAGATCTCATTTAAATATTCATGGAGACCTATCTTACCCTATTCGTAACATACCCGTTGACAACACAAATATAATAGCATCATCTACATGCAAAAAAAAAAAAAAGGCTAAAAATAATGGATGCTTTATTAATAAAAGCAAAAAAAAAAAAACAATAATGAACATAGACACAATATCTTGACTGTGTTTTGAAAAATGAAAACATTATATAAATACATACATGCAACAAACTATTTCTTATTTAACAGTTAAAATATCTAATCATTGAAAATGGTTAAATGTATAGCCGAAAGAGCTTGGAATAAAAGAACATTCAGTTTTTATATAATCTGAATCATCTTATCATCTGAAAAGAAAAAAATTATTAGATCGTATGAAAAATTGTATAAAAAACTAAATCAAATGTCTGTTCTATTCAATGAAATGTGCATATATATATATATATATATATATATATATATTAATAAATATAAAGTATATATATATATATATTAAGAAATGGTCAAAGTTTGATAATTTGTTTCAATGGAAAATTCGTCCTTTGACGGTTCTTTTTTATAGGGATGCAGGTTCGAATTTTGTAAAAGGACGAATATTTTCTATGAAAATTCGTCCTTTGGACATTCAGGCAACCAAATGTTAAGGACGAACTGTTTGAAAATTATAAACAGCCGGTAATTTATTTAAATACTTTTATCTATAAAAAGAACGTTAAACATAAAAAAGAATGTCTTAAAATATATATATATATATATATATATATATATATATATATACACATCAAACGTACTCACAGAATTCAAAAGGATAGGAAAGAAAAAAAAAAAGATGCTTAAGCACTCAGACAAAAACTGCGGAAAGTGACGTAATGTCAATGTCTACAATTACTGATTATTCGCATATGTGAAACTCTTGTTTCATTTAGCACAAAAGGAATTTAGAGACTTAACCAGAAGATTGATGGTTGGTTAATTTTACGACGTATCAACGTTGGATAATTATAACATCGAATTTTCTTTTGTTTGGGTGGGTAGGGGTCACTTTGACGTGGTGTAATGGTTAGCAAGATTGTCTTACGAGATGAATTATGACAGAGTAATGAGTTCGATCCTCATTGGGTGCTCCACACTTTCAGATCTTGATACTTTGCTTTATAAAACGCCATAACATCGAACTTTGTATGTGGCACCCAGTGAGGATCGAACTCTCTAAACCATAGTAGTAGTGCTCAACAAGACAAGCCTCGCTAACCATTACCCCACGCCGATGAATGTTTGGTTCATTTTATGGAATATCAACCCTTGTTGGGTTATTTAATGTTGAATTATCGGATGTGACACCGAGTGAGTATCGAACCTCACTTGTAACGGTCAACCTATCTGGCCTCGTTAACCATAATCTAGTATCGATTATTGGTTGTTTGATTTTGTAAAATGCCAATCCTCGTTGGAGTATTTAATGTCAAATATTGTATAAGGCACTCAGTGTGGATCAAACCTACAACACAGTTTTAGTGGTCAACAACACTAGATTCGCTGACCATTACCCCAAGCCAATTGTTAGCTGGTTGATTTTACGATATGTCAGCATGACAGCGGTCATATTGAATTTTCGTATGGGACACCCAGTGAGGATTGTACCTCAGTTTGGTCAACCAATCTAGCCTCGATAACCTTTATCCCACATCGATTATTGGCTGGCTGATCTTACGAAATGTCAACCCTTGTTGGATTAACGGATATTGGAAACTGTATAAGGCACCTAGTGAGGATCAAACTCAATAAACAGTTTCTGACCATTTTCTAACGCCGATTGTTGGTTGGTTGATTTTTATACCAACTCTTGCTGAGTTACTTAATGTCGAATTTTCTGTGGGGCACCCAATGAGGATTGACATAACTACTAAGTAGTAGTGGCCGACAACACTATACTCGCTAGCCATGATCACGCGTTAAGTACTGATTGGTTGACTTTATGAGATGTCGGCTTCTAGTGGGAGACACATTTATATGGGGCATTCAGTGAGGTTTGAACTCTCTTCTTAAGATTAATGGTCAACAAATCAAGTCATGTTCAGCCCACGCTGAGACGCACACCCTTAACTAAATGAGAACTGAAAGACCTATAACTGATAGCCATTCATTAAGTATACCTTTTGTAAGGAGGAAGGTCCCTTCAGACGGCTTCTTACTTAGAATTATCAATTTGTGGAACAGACTCCAGGGAGAGTGCTTCCCCAATCATTACAATCTTAATTTCTTCAAGTCTAAGTGTCAGCTGTTATCAATATTGCATATTCTCATAATAAGCACTTATTTCTTCCTCCTGTTCCACCTTTATAAAAACGTAATTCACTAGCTTTCTAATTTGAGTGGCGCTTGGGCCTTGTATTGGACGTGCAATAGCATAAAATGTGTCCTTTGAATCACTCTCTGATTGTCCTTAATGACATAATTATTATTCCAAGTTTATCTTGAAAAACATATGCACCCTATTAAATCATTCATATCCACGCATCATTTTCCTGAAGGTGACCATTAACAGGTTATGAGTAGAAACTTATAACGAATACCAAATTTTTAGAAACCTTTATTACTGAATATTTTTATACATCTATAATTATATATTAATAGATATTTTTAAGCACCTATAATTATATATTAATGAGTATTTTATACACCTATAATTACATATTAATGAATATTTTAAAACACCTATAATTATATATTAGTGAGTATTTTATATACTATAATCATATATAAATGGATTTTTTAAACATCTATATTCATATATTAATGGATATTTTAGATACTTGTAATTATATCTTAATGAGTATCTTTATACACCTATAATTATATATTAATGGATATTTTAGACATCTATAATTATATATGACAGGATATTTTTACATACCTATAATTATATATTACTTGATATTTTTATACACCTATAATTATATATTACTGTATATGTTTATACACTTATAATTATATATGACTGGATATTTTTAGACGCCTATAATCATGTATGACCGGATATTTTCAGACACCTATAATTTATATGAGTGGGTATTTTTTGAGATACATATAATTACATATGACTGGATATTTTTATATACCCACAATTATAAATTACTGGATATATTTATATGCCTATAATTATATATTACTTGATATGTTTCATGCACCTATTATTGTGTATTACTGTATATATTTATGCACCTATAATTATATAATACTGGATTTATTTATACACTTATAATTATATATGACTGGATAATTTTAGAAACCTATAATTATATATAACTGGATATTTTTATATACCTATAATTATATATTGCTGGGTATGTTTATACGCCTATAATTATATATTGCTGGATATTTTTCATGCATCTATAATTATATATTACTGGATATATTTATACACCTATAATTATATGACTGGATATTTTTTAACAGCTATAATTATAGACGGTAATTCAAAAAAATTATCCAAACTTTCGCGATATCTGCGTTATGAGTGCGAATAATTTTTAACCTACCTTATTATATTACTGGATATTTTTAGACATTTATAATTAATAGTGAATTGTTTTACGAGCCAATAATTGAGAGCGAATTTTTATTTTAAGTTTTATAATGAGTACCGGATTTTATGGTATGTATTAATGCGCTAAAATAGTTGAGTTAAATACTAAAATATGGACGAAGAGAGAGATGGGGATTCGGGGGGAGAGAGAATTGATTTGTTTTTCTACATCTTCTTAACCCTTTCTGGGTTATTCAAAGCATAAACATATTTTGAATTGTAAGAATAACTCATTTTTTGTTGAGTGAATATTGCATTAACAATTACTTAACAATACCAATGATTTTTCCACATACAAGTCCTCCTATTTTTTTAAGCACTTCATCCCAAGTAAGGCGGGAGTGCCACTGATTCGCTGGGGGTTACATACAGTGAAGCTGAGAGAAAAATATGTGTATAGGGGAATGAGGATAAAAGATGAACGGGTTTCAAAACATCACTAGATGGCGACTGACGTTGCATTTAAATTTTTGAAGATTGTAGTTATCAGGGAAGCGAATAAACGGAAAGGAGTTCCACAAGCCAGAAGTGCGAGAAAAGGAACTCTTGGAGTAGAAGTGGCGGTTATATTTAACTATTTCAATGGTAAAAGGGTGGGAGCTAGATGCCAGTCTGGTAGCACGATTAAATTTACGTAGTCGCGGCGCCAGGAAAAAGCTTGTCAGAACAGTGGCCATGAAAATATTTGTAGAAAAGACAGAGGGAAGCCACATCGCGTCTGGGAGAAAGTGACTGGAGTCAAGGTGACCAGTCAGGATTTAACCCATAGCTGGGGGAGGAGATAGAATTATATTTTTCCCAAGGGTATTTACACGTAAGTGAATGTAATGAACCCGACTGGAATTCGAACTAAACTAGAGAGAAAAAAAGATAGAGGTGTAGGGAGAGAGGGGGGGAGAGAAACCGACAGGAAAAAACGAATAACTGATTGGACAAAATTGTGGTTAATACATTCTTCTGTAGGTATTTATTATTCGTAACTAAGATATTAGTCTACTAATATGGAACGGATTCACTGGCCAGCCGTAACTGATCAAGTGAGGCCAGCTTGCTAACCATTGGACCATGTCGATGTGTCCCAATGCATTCTTCCTTAGAGAGGCCGAGGGATGCAGCGGCCGAAGCACGCTGATAAAACCAATAAAGATGAGACTAACTGTATGATCAGATCGTGAAATATGGTTATTAGCAAAAGGGGGAGCCCAAAATGAAAATTACAAAAAGGGGATACTCAAATGAAACAAGTACAGAAATTTAAATATCTGGGAAATGTTCTAACAGATGGTGGAGAGTGCGATACTAAGATCCGAAGACGTATTGGGATGACCAAAGATGCATTCCAAAAGCTAAGCAGAGTATTAAGAGACTGAAAAATTTCGTTAGGATCAAAGGAACGAGTATTAAAACGTTACGGGATATTTGTCTTTCTGTATGGCAGCGAATGCTGGACAATTTCCTCACAGATGAAGAAATGACTTGAAGCAACAGAAATGTGGTTCTACAGAAAAATGATGAGGATACCATGGACCGAATATGTTAGCAACAACGAGGTTTTGGAGAAAATGGAAACAAAGCTTAACGTCAGTTGAAATTTCTGGGGTGCGTAATGAAGAAGGAGGGTTAAGAAAATTTGATACTCACAGGACAGATTGGGGGAAAGAGGGACAGAGGAAAGCAGAGCGTAAAATATTTAATGAACTTGAGCAAATGGATGGTAGAGCAGGGTTTGGGATAAATAACAAAAGGACAAAAACAAGGGACAGGAAGATGTGGAGGGACATGGCCGCCTATGTCCTGAAAAGACAGGTCATATTAAAGAAGATCTATCTCAGAGTTTAGACAGAGAAAAATGATTTTACATTATGTGGTCAGGCTTTTAAAAATAAGTTACCACATTAGTGACTGTCGGTCCTGATCAAATTCCTTTGTTAAATTAAACATTTCTTCATTAATTTCGTACCATTTCTGTAAGTACTACTACCTTTAGGGCACGTAGCCGAGTAGTTAGAAACCCGCGTTCGAACTTCGCCATGGGCGATTTGTCAGGAAGGTGATCTCTTGATGTTGGCAGACTGGAGATGGCGACTCCAGCGTCCGGCACATTTGGAAAGTGCCTGAAAAACGTCCCACGGGTTGACCCAAGCCTTGTGAGTGAAATTAGATAGACGAAACCCTTGGGGGCCGTCAATAGCTGTGCTATAGCACGAAGTCACAAGTCATCGTGACTGAGGGTTTGAGCAAATTGTTAAAACTGTTGATCATACCAGATAATGCACTTTTTCTCAGAAACTGTAACAAAGGTCCGCTCAGCGTAGGTGCAGTATAAAGCACAGTTGGGCTCTGTGGATGTTGAGCCAGCCCTTGCAATAGGGATTAGCTAGACGCAACATTAGTCACATCACTCGATCGCAGTGAAAATTTCAGATCGAAATTCAACTAATAACCTATTAAACGGCAAACACACCTTTTTTTTAAGGAACATTTAGAAATTTCATTATATCGTAAAATTTAACTCGTACAGTACATGGCCTTAGCGTTTTTCACTTCACAAGTGAGAAATTTGACTTTCAGACGAGCACAACAATTTTAAAAAATGATGAAAGCAACAATTTTTGCGTTAGAAAAAAAAAATCAACAACCTGATGATGACATTGTGCTAATGTCGAAAGAACTCGGAATAATTGAATATGTGTCAGCATAGTAATTTTCTCTCTCCCTTTAATAAGGATACTAAGAGGCTTGTCCGTGATTTTGAGAGGATCCTATTTAAAATAAGTCGATAAAACTTGTCGAAATTATTCAATGAGACATGTCTTAATGAAAACATGCTGCCAAAATATATATATAATATATATATATGTATATATATATATATATATATATATATATATATATATATTTGGCAAAGATTTTGAGATCATCCATGTAGAATAGGTGATTAAGTACTTTTTATTATTTGTGTCGTATTCTTGGTAATACTGTAGAACTGAGTTTTTCTCCTAATGTCGAAAGTACTCGGAATAAATGAATATGTATCAACATGGTAATTTTCTCTCTTCCTTTAATAAGGATACTAAGAAGCTTGTCCGTGAATATGAGAGGATCCTACTGAAAATAACTAGACAAAACATGTCAAAATTATTCAATGAAACATGTCTTATATATATATACATGTGTGTGTGTGTGTGTGTGTATTTTCTTTCTTAGTTGGGCCGCGAACCTTTCAGCAGTATCCTCTCGTATTGCAGGTTTACAAATATTCCTGCAAAATTGGAAAATGTAGGTCGCAGAAAACGACATTTTGAAAAGTCACTCTGTCAAAAGAAATAAGACGCCCCGGGTAAACTGCAGTTTTTTGAAACACTATGCAGTGCTGCAAGCGTGTCATGCATTCACAAGAGCTTATTTTTCTTTAAAACCATTCTGCTACACGTGCGAAGATATCGGGTCAATTTCGCACATCAGCTAAGAAACTCGGTGCTTCTGTCGGCTTGGTATCAATATAAACATTGCGGGTGCGCCGATTGTGTATATTAGTCGGTTGAAATGAGTCCCTAGCGTTTTTTTTTATTCCTTTTTTTTCTTTCTTCCTTCCATTAGAGTAAATCACACCTTTTCACGCAGATGCACGCGCTCAGATACAGACACACACACATTACAGTCGAGTAATCTTAATGAGTGTTGAGTAACGGCGTCGGCACGGTAAACAGAATCAGCTCCCCGGGTTCAAACTCCGGCTTAGTCTGTTGGATTCCCATTTCGCATTAATGCCTTAAGGAAAGGCCTCACGGTTATCGGTGAAATAGCGGGAATTGAATTCCAAACCGTGGAGAGAGCAGTTCAAAGACAGGAAAAAGGAATCATTGAGGAGGCATGAACACCTACGCCCTGAAAGGTTATAGGATTAAAACATGTTCTACACGCTATGGTCTTATTTATTAAGTGATTTTCTGCATTAGATTCTGCAAACAATCAGTTTTTTTTTTCTTTTAAGGCATTTTTTTTAACAATAATGTTCACCCTGTGTAATGGAAAACGGCTCGGAATGAGGAATTGGTAACCCCAGTTCGAATTCTAGCTGGGTTTGTTACATTCACTTACGCACAAATACCCTTGGGAAAGGTATGAATCCATCTTTTCTACTCCCCAGCTATAGGTTGAATAACAGGAGAGCCAGGGTTTAAGCCTTGGTTGGCAACCAGTCTACCGCAGAAAGAAACGGCAACCTACTGTGAGAAAACCTTATGCCTAGCCAGTCACGAATCGAAAGCAAGATGATCGTCTAAGCATGTATAACGTATGCAGTAATGGCCAGAAGTTTGGTGATACCCGGGGTCAGCTCCGTGATTGTATGCCCCTCAAAACCCAAGTAGAGAGGTCCTATAGGGTTACGTACTGAGAAATGCGAGAAAGGAAGACATTCTAAATATGTAAAATCAGATGAAACATGAAATAAACACTTTCTTTTATATTAAATATAAACTAAATTTTTATTTCACTCTTTGACTGGAGGCCCTCGCGATATGGGTGTGACCCGTGTCCTTGCACCCTCTGCTCTCCACTTCCGCACGCTACTGCACATATCACACTTAACTGACTGAATATTCACCCTGTACAAGGTCCAAGTGCCACTCGAGGTAGAGGGTTACAGACTAACGAATGTCGTTTTGCAAAAGGCTACTGCAGATGTAGTAAATTACCGTCAAGTAGTTTACTTACAATATTTACATTGTTCGGACTGCTGTCTTCATCTTCGTTACCATATTCACCAGGTTTCGGCTGTTGTACGCTCCGGCCATCTTCAGGTGCTTTGAATTTCGAACTGAACTCCGGGGGTAGATTGTTCTAGTTCCACGTGCCATGTCTCTTCCGGATGTCTCAGTATCAGTTATCTCCCTTTAACTCTAAGTTTTTGTTCATCTCAGCTGTACACAAGTATTGAACTCACAACTCTTTGAATCAAGTCGCTGGATTCAACCACTGGGCCATGTGTCCTTGATTCCAATCACCCGAAGCAGACCGGAGCGTGTAACAGCCGAAACGTCGTGAATATGGCAACGAAGGTGAGGACAACAGTCCGAACAATGTAAATAGTGTAAATAATTACAAAACTTTATCTCAGAAATATCGACAGAAGTTGTTTGCTGTCTAAGAGCAAAAAGGTAAGAATAACCGGACGAGACGCAAAATCAAAGTTTTAAAGAAGTCATTTCTTCATCAGACTCTATAGACTGGCGCTGCACAATCCCAAAGAGCTTTACTAAATAACAAACGCCACATTACTTGAAGATTTCCAACAGCGACAACAGAAACGCGTAGCACATGTATGTAGAAGAGAATCACGAAATGAAGCTATTAACCTTTTACTCTACCTAAAACAGAAGGTTTATAAAAGTAAGTCCCATCAGTACTAAAAAGAAGTATAATATTTAGAGGCCATGGGAAGTCGAAATTCCCGAAGAAAAAAAAAACTGTTTTAATAAAAAAAAAAAAAAAAGATTTGATAAATTTCGATCGACAGTAATGCTAAATTTTCCGTCATGAATGTCGAACGCTTTCTGTATGAAACTGCTATTTTCACCGTCCCCATTAGTATCACGAGATTAACAATCGCTAAAGATTCTGGGAAAATAGCCGGTTCATTGTATTGCTTCAGTTGATTGGTCGATTTTGGTTGTATCACACCTGTTGATTGGTCGATCTTGTTTAGCGGCATATCAATCTGTATGGGTTATTTAATGCCGAAATCTAATTATTTTTAATGCAATTTTATGCCTTCAACTACAGATATATTGTACATAGTTTTATATCTTATATGCTTTTAGATATATAGTTTGTAGATTATAAAATTTATTGTTTGTAATTTAAAAAATGTATTGTTGGAAATTTTACTATAAAATGTACTTTTATACTCTTTTCAGTGTACATTAGTTGGACTATTGTCCTCATCTTTGTCGCCATATTTATTAAAACATTTCGGCCGTTGTACGCTCCGACCTTCTTCGGGTGGTTGGAATGTCGAACTGAACCCTTTATTTCGCACACTGGGGTATACTGTTCTAGTTCCACGTGCCATGTTTGATGGATGTCAGTTATCAGTTATCTCCTGTTAATTCCCCTCTGAAAGTTCTCCACTGCCTTAACCGGGTATTGAACTCACACTCTTTATCCACTGTGCCATGTGTCCTTGAGGACACATGGCACAGACATTTTTTAGTGTTGTATTGATTGTCATTTTTCTATAAAAATCTATTGTTGGTAATTTTATTATAAAAAATATACTGTTTGTCATTTTGGTATAAAATATATTTTTGGTCTATTTAGTATCAAAATATATTGTTGGTAATATTTATTTGATGAAAATGTATTGCTTGCAATTTCACTACACAAAGATTATCAACAATTGATAATCTTTTTAATAAAAAATATTTTGCTGATGTTTTTACTATATAAAAAATGTATTGATTTTTGTTTGGGGGTTCATCTTTTGGTTACCTGGGACCTTAACAGCAATTAAGAGGTGGTCCCACGCTCCTCAAAACCTCTAATTTGCCGATCAGAGTCCTTGTTGCCAGATATGGTTTATCGCGCTCCAGAAAGTATCCTGATTCCTACCGCCATTTAAAAGCGACAGATCAAATCGAGAATGGAGATGCTTCCATTCGCTGAAAAAGAATCACCATGGCTGAATCATCAGGAGTCACCTAAGGTATCTCCATTATAAAACCAAACTCCTAACTCACCACCTGACAAATCGCTTAAGAAAGTTTCCAGCCATTACAACTTAGTGATAATTCCCGAACAATAAATTGACGAGCATTGTTGCCTTCATTTTCTGAAAAAAGAATTATCACTCGCCACCTAGCGATGCTGTGTCATCACTGCGCTAGCTGCTCCATAGTTATGGACCCCAGGCTACCCTGTTGTCCTAGATGGGTGTTGACCCTAAAAGTGACTCCATTCGCTCTTTGAAAGGTTTTGTTTTTAATCCATCTGTATGTATAGCCAGTCATCTCATCAGGAAAACCTGACATTAATAAAGCTTAATTGATAATAGCTGTCCACTCGTATTCGAGGATACCCATCTACTAGTGCGGCTAGTCAATCCCTATTGCAGATACTTGCTCAGGCGCATTGGTGTTTATTTAACACCCACAGAACCAACCTTTATACTGCAACTATGCTGAGCAGACCATAGTTACAGTTTCTGTGGAGGGCGTGTTATCTAGCGTGATCAACAATTTGAACAAGGCCACGATGACTTGTGGCTTCGTGCTTGCACAGCTATCGGCGGCCACCAAGGGTTCCATCTACCCAATTTCACTCACAAGGTTTAGGTCAACCCGTGCTATGGTTTTCAGGCACTTTCCAAAGGTGCTGCACGCTAGAACCGACCTCGATCCAGTCCAATAACATCAGTCTCTTTCCTAACAAGTCGACCATGGTGAGATTCGAACCTGGGTCTCATAGTCATAAAGCGAACGTTCTAACCACCCAGCTATAAAGATTAATTAATATTGCATAAAAAATATGTAAGATTTAAGACAAATTGTAAATATGCAAATAAATAATTGCAAGAAGCTTATAGTCTGTTAATTCTTTTGCATTATAGTAAGGCGTCGTTGTGGCTATGATTTGGCAGAGTTTCAACTGCCGATGACTGATATGCCTCCACGAAACTTGGCAATGTTAGACGATAAACACCCAGTCTTTGTATATTTAGAGAATCTGACAAGGAAGCGCGTATAAATAATTACGCGATAACTAAAGTTCAGTCATTTTTCTCTGCTGTGAATCATTCTCCATTGCAGTTTCTTTTTTTATAAGACTCATATCAAATTTTTCTAGTTGCTTGGTTGTTTTTGTTTTCTTTGCACGTTATTTAATGCCGAAATCTGTTTTTTTTTTTACACAATTTTATTTTATTTTTGGGAATTAATAATGTTTTAGTTACACAAATCTTACTAATTAAGCCATGGCTGATGGGAGAGAAGAGGTGGTTTCATAATTTCCCAATTATATTTGCACGTAAATGAATATAACGAACCCAACTGGAGAATTGAAACTCGGCTCTCCGATTAAGAATTCCAAGCCATTAGACCTTACAACACCCGCACATCCAAACTCACAGCACCTTGTATTCCCAAGCGGTCACCCATCTAGTTACTAACCAGGTTCAACGTTGCTTAACTTCAGTGAATTTATGAGAGCCGGTGTTTTAACGTGGTGTGGCCGTAAGCCCATTATGAAATCTGTACATCCAAGCTTACAGCACATGGTATTTCCAAGCGGTCACCCATCTAGTAACTGACCAGGTTCGACGTTGCTTAACTTCAGTGAATGTACGGGAACCGATGTTTCAACGTGATGTGGCCATAAGCCAAATTTTTCTAGGGAAAACAAAATCTCCGAAAAACTCTCGGAGATTAATATCGAAGTCTGCAGATTCATTTTCTTTTTGCTTCCGTCTACCTCATCTTTCATGATGTTGGCGATCATGGCTCTCCACAACCTCCTATTCATTGTAGAACTTAGCAGCGTTTTCCTATGCCAGTTCGTCCCTTTTCTGTCATCAATTTACACAAGTTCATTAAGTCGCTTACTCGCTGCTTACCCAACCCCGCCTGACTTCAATATATCCTGTAGGTGTCAAATTCTCCAAGCTTCTTTCCTCATTACGTGCCACAATAATTTCAACTGTCTCTTGGTGATTCTGAGTATAAGTGTACTTTTTGATTCTATTTTCTTTAACACGTCCTCCCTACTCGCATGCTCCATGTATGACATTCTCAGTATCCTTCTGTAGAACTACATTTCTGCTGCACCAATTCTCCTCTTTCTGGAGAGATTGTCCAGTATTCACTGTCATACACATATAATAATATTGCGTAGCAGTTGAACACTATTTACTTTGTTTCTCATGGAATTTTTCTGTTTCTTAATACGTTGCTAAGCTTTTGGAAGGCATCTTTAAAATTGATGTATTTCTTGGTTAGGATCTTACTTATAATAGCTAGCGAGATCAGTAGGCTAATCACAGTCTTAATGGGAATGATAATAATGAATTGTTAGTATAAGCATTTAATATTGACATTTCATTATAAATTTTGCTTTCAGGATGGGCTATTTTTAATAAAAATATTTTCGCTCTGAAGGCACAAATTAAGCAAAGGCTTGCCGAATAAGCATTAAATAAGTGACCTTTGTTATTCATTATTCTTATACATTATATATATATATATATATATATATATATATATATATGCATGTATGTATGTATATATATATATATATATATGTATATATATATATATATATATATATATATATATGTATATATATATATATATATATATATATATATATATATATATATATATATATATATATATATATATATATATATATATATATATATATATAAATATATGGATATGTATATGAAAAAAATATACGGAAAGACAAACAAAAATCCTAATATGCAATTATGCTGTTTTAATGTTAATATAATTTCAACGTCGGACGTTTCGGTCTAGTAGACCATCTTCAGGACATATTCATAAAACATAATTAACATTAGACTATATTCAATTATAGTCTAATGTTAATTATGTTTAATGAATATGTCCTGATGATGGTCTAAAATAGACCGAAACGTCCGACGTTGACATTATATTAACATTAAAACAGCATAATTGCATATTAGGATTTTTGTTTGTCTTTCCGTATATTTTTCTTCATATATATATACAGATTAAACATTGTTTTATCGAAAGAAGAAAGAAATGACTTCTTTTTTCTGGGGTACACTAAAGAAGAATGTGTACTCAATGAAAATCACAGATGCAACACACTTAATTGAATACATAAAAAATGTGCTAAAATTGACGGCAAAGTGAGGTTATTGCATCGAGTTCACATGAATCTTGCAAAGCGCATCAATCATTGCGTAAAAATGATGGAAATCATATTGATAATGTTATTTGTTAATATTCCAATTCAATAAAATATGCATAATACATAAATTTAACCCATATTAAAATAATTTAGATATAAATTGTATAAAAACATTCGACAATATTTACTCATTTTCATTTATTTGACATTGAATTAATTCACTTAGCATCCGACACAATTTAGCTACACTTTTCAGTTAACCTGATGCATATTTATCAGCGTCTCTTAAGTTAAAAAAATTTGAAAATTAACAATATTTTTAATTGCATTTATAAATACTTTTTGCAATATAAAAACATACATAAGTCCATCAGGGGATGTAACGCTAAGAGAAATTTTCCTTTTGTTTTTATTTATATATATAAATATAAAAGGCTGTTTCATGCTAGACGCAATCGTCAGACCGGCCTGATGATTGCGTCTAACATAAAACAGCCTGTCGCCTCTGAGTGATGACTTCAGTGTTCACTTTTATATTTATATTTACATACGCTCTATCTCTGATATTGAGCACTTCACGACTATTGATTACATTAATTTTTGTCTTGATAATTCACCTTTGAAGATGATCATGGATGAGATTGAAAGTATTTGTGAAAATAAAAGAAATGAATAAAACAAACTACGCTGTCTTCCTTGATAAATTTAATAGCAACATTAAAAAATCCATAAATATAGCACACCTTAAAACTATATTTCTTCATATTATATATATATATATATATATATATATATATATATATATATATATATGAATATAAAATACCGAACAGCATGATACTGAGGTTCATGGTTCATGCACAGTGCAATCTTCACGTGGAACGCCTGAAGATTGCGTTGTGATACCAGTGAGGATAATATATATATATATATATATATATATATATATATATATATATATATATATATATATATATATATATATATATATATATATATATATATATATATATCATATCTTAATTCAAGCATGATTGGTTGAATAGTCTGGGCATATGTCTATTTACTTTTAAATGTTCTTCGGGGGGATTGTATTTCTAACATCAATGTAAATATATATGTTTGTTTCACGACAGCAACATTATCAAAGAAATTTACACTACATATATCGGATATAAGCTCCATCGCACATTTAAAGAAACATTCCTGTCCACATTCACAATTTAGAGAAATATTAACTGACAACGCATGTATACTCCACAATGTAAACAAAAAACAAAAACTTCAAATATGTGAGGCCCTCTATATAAGAAAAATACAACCAACACTATATAAAGTCAGTTATGAATATAGCAATAAATCTTTAAAATGTCTATAATAGCAATGCTTTTAAAATACTTAAATTGTAATTATAAAAACAATTACAATTATATGAATTAAAATCACCACCCTTAGATAAAAACACAATAGCTTTCACAGTTGATTTTTAAATTAATTATAACAGAGTCGTTCATGCGTGTTTAAAAGAATTATAACAGAGCGTGTTTCATGCGCATTTACAAAAAAAATCACAACTATTGAATACATTAATTTTTGTCTTGATAATTCGTCTTTGAAGATGATCATGGATGAGATTGAAAGTACTTGTGAAAATAAAAGAAATCAATAAAACAAACTACGCTGTCTTCCTTAATAAATTTAATAGCAACATTAAAAATCCATCAGAGAATTCGAGAGGATTATTATTCTTTTCATATGTCTCTTACTTTCTCGCTTTCTTTTCTCTTTCCTTTTTCTTTATCCTCTTTTTTTTTCGGTTCTGTATTCATGTAAATTCCTCGCCTATTCGTTTTATTATTCTATTTCCTTTTTCCCCCATTTTTTTTCTTCTTCTTTCTCTATGGAATTTTCGACATGTTCCTTTACTTAATTTTTCTTAACTCTGATATTTCTCTTCTTGCTTTTTCCCTCTTTTTTTTCCTTCTATTGTTTTCTTACCCTCTTTGTTTTTACTGGTTTCTTCTTATTATTACTATTATTATTTATTTTATTTTCCTTTTATGGAAACCCTTCTATGTATTTCTTTTTACTTTTATGGTGTTTTTCCTTATCTGCCCCCCCACCCGCCCAAAATTTGAATAATTAGAAAAGGAAAGTGACGGTCCATAGGCGACATTTTAAACATAGGATCGGTCATAACCATCTTTGTTCCTCACCCGGCAAGATGCTTCATCGAAACAAAAATGCATCTTTGGCGGGAGTTATATTTTTATATGCATGTAAAAATTTTGTAATAAAGAACTACTGCTTTACTCCTGGTCTTTTGAATTAATGCTTTGAACGTTTGAATTTATATTCTTTTTTTGTTCTTATTACATGTGGATATATGAGTGAATGTGTGTGTGTGTGTGTGTGTGTGTGAGGATCGCAAAAGCGTGAAACCTAGGATTACAAATTCACATCTATACAACTAAATATGTTAGCTCTATCACTGATATTGAGCGCTTTCCAATAAGTACCGCACATATATAATATATGAATAATATATATATATATATATATATATATATATAATATACACAAATACACACATACACACACACACACACACACACACATATATATATATATATATATATAACTTCAAACGTTATCATAGTGGATACTTCGTATTTGAAATAGATGCCCTTTTTATCTATTAAACAGTGTGTTTATTTATTACGTTTATCAACCATGTGCAGTTGAGAAATCGTTATATAGAAAATGTGTTCGCTGGTAAGAATCTAACTTTGTTGGGAAAAAATGCCGGATTAAAAATAATGTTTGGAAAAAATACCGGATTAAAAATAAATCCATTAATTCTTTAGAAATTGCTTTGTTTACGGATACGAAACTTGGCACATATCAAGCTTCCGAGAAAATAATCTCTGTGAGGAGGAGGTGTTTTCCTGAAAAAAATGGAATAGAGACCTTTGGTCGTTGCCACGTTCTCTGTGGCCGAGCAATAAAGAACATTGCACAATTCGATGGTTTATCCTAAATATATTTGTCTAAGCTGATATATTCTCCCATTTTTGCCCACACAATATCTATATTAATTAATTGATTTTTTTTTTTCAGTTTATTTAAAGCCAGAAAATATTTGGGGATTGTGAGAATTCTTCTGAAGATAATAATGATTTACTAATACAAGTCCTACTAATTAACCCATAGCTTGGGGGAGAAGAGATGGATTCATACCTTTTCCTAAAAAGATTCACACTTAAATTAATATAACGAACCCGATTAGAACTGGAACTCGGCTCTCCGATTTTCCAATTTTGAGCCGTTATCCATTATAAATAAATAGTGTTTATTATTTTTGTTTTCAAGAACAAAGAAAATGTATAAAATTCTCTTTCATATGTTTAGGTTTTATTACAGTTCTAATAATCGCTTTTTAAACCAATAAAGTATTATCATTCCTGAGGAGTGAAGGTAGTTAAAATAATAGCGGTGTCATGGGAAAAACCGTCCTTTTGAGAAAATACATTTTTTTTTTTTTTTGCGGTCACGGAGGTCCACGTTTGCCCAGTAACGTTCTACCTTGAGTAGCTCATGGGCCTTTTATTCGGTGAATATTAGTAAAAAGAAGAAAGAAAAGAAAATTAAATGATTTTCGTTCATTTTTTTCAGTAACACTGTCGTTGGCAGAGGTATGTGCTCTTTGAGTGCTCTCTACTTAGTTTTCGACCGTTGGTGTCATTGTGCCAACTCGTTGTAAAAGAAAGCATGAATAATGTATAGCAAAGATCGAAAAGTGGTTTAGAGGCCCACCTGAAGATGCAGACACGCACACACCATTATGCAGGCAGACATTGCTTGGTTCTTGAATAACTAGCGGTAAATCGTTCTAGAGAATAGCCTTTTTCTTTTCTTTTTTGCTTACAATTTCTTTTTTAAGTACAAAATATTATTCGAACGACGCGAAACGCTACAATTTTTAAATAGCTCTCAATAAATCGTTCCAGAGAGAGGTCTTCTTTTATTTCCATTTTTTTAATCTTTTTTTTTTTTCTTATTTATATATTGTTTTGTTTATTCATTGTTTTCTTTTTCAAGTACCAAATATTATTAGGCCTACGTGAAACACTGTACAATTTCGTGTGCAACGTTGAGGAAGGAATTTCAGATATTCGATTCAACAAATCAGTTCTCCTCTCGGAGGAATTCAAGAATGGAAAAAGGATATAAAAATATGTACAGAATGGATTGAATTACCAATACTTGAATGCTTGCCACCGCATCCCGACAAACAGACAGACAAACATTCAAACAATTCATTCGACAATGCCCAGGCCCCGAATATGCTTGAATGATTTTTGCTCTAATAACAAATGTTGTTATATATTATTATATTTGCAAAAACTGAAATTTCGATTTGAAGAAATTTGGGATAAAAGAACTCTTTTGGCTTTAACATTAGCTCTGATATTCTTTAATACTTGTATTCAACAAAATTGTAACTGTATTAATCAGACTAAGCAAAGGAGTGTAGCAAAACAATTAGCTTACTCTGAACACCAAATCCAAGATCTACCAAGCATGTATAATCAGCATGGGAGTGGATCTTGGACGACTTGCGATAGACAATGCTTCCATCTCCGCTGCCTACAACGCATATTCAGTGTGAAATGGTAAATGGTATTTGTAATACCAGCCGTTTCATTATGTGGAAACATTTACCATTCATTTAGCGAGTAGCCAGTTCCACTTCACTGTTTGGCCATCGGGCTGGGATCAAAATGTAGTATTTGTTCTCCTTTCTAATGGTAATATTAGCCGTTTCATTATGTACAAACACTGACCGAGTAACCAGTGTCACTCGTATGACGTTATTCTTCACTTCCTGACCAATGAGCTGGGATCAGTGTGTAGTATCGGTTTGAATATTTTGGAAAGGGCCAGATTCAAAAAATTCTAAGAATAGAAATTAAAACTTGATTGCGTCACTTCTTAACGGGGGTTTTAGCTTGTCTGTTCTGAGGAATTTCTTAAATCTAATCCCTTACAAAATATTTTTATCTAAATGATCACCATACTTCCGATATATTGAGAATGTTTTATTAATGTATCCTCGCAAAAGAATATAACTTGATCGGGTAGATACTCTCACTCACTCACTCTCTCTTTCTCTCTTTCTCTCTCTCTCTCTCTCTATATATATATATATATATATATATATATATATATTTAAACAATTTGGAAGTCATTATACTTTTTAAGGCACCTTTTCGGCCAACACTTTTTCAAAAAGGAACGTTGGCAAACTGGTAGGACAAAACTCACTTGAATATTCAGTATTAATATTATAATTAAAAAAAATAATAATTTAAATTAAATAGAATTCAAAACCTGCGGAGGGTTGTTTGGGGACCTTGTGGCACGTAGTGCACCAGGTCTCTGTATTCGGCACTTCAAAAGTGTGGATGGTTCTGCACGAAACCTTCACCACTATAATCAATACTCATGTGCTGTTGTCGGGCTATCGGTTTCCTGGGAACTGATCTGCTTGACCCTCAACGTCGAATTCGACCGGAGAGGATAGATAGATAGATAGATAGATAGATAGATAGATAGATAGATAACAAGCAAGATGATAGTAAAAGATTACAGTGAGCGAAAGAGAATATTAAGACTTTAATGAGGAGAAAAGACAATAAAAGTTTTGGGAAGACAGAAGATGGCGATTGCATATAAATTTTTGAAAATTGTGGGTGGTAGGGAATCAAGACATTTACAGGTGAGAAGTGCGAGAAAATAAACTGTTAGAGCAGAACTGGTGGTTGCATCGAGCTTGTTCACCAGTAAAACGGCAGGACCTAGTTACGAATCTAGTAACAGTTAAGTTCAACAGTCGTGGCACCAAAGAGGCAAGCTCACCAGAACAATTGTCATGAAAATATTTGTAGAAAAGACAGTGGGAAGCCCCGTCACGGTGGTATGTAGAGTGCGATAGAAAGATGAGGATGGTAGAGAGTAAGGCCATTGGAGTAATGCAGGTTTAATTCTTGACTTTGCGACCTTATGGTGAGAAACATTCTTCAACAACAGAGCAGATAGAATTAAACGATACAGTGTCTAGCTCAAAGTTTTTCTTTCCGTTTGTATTCAGTAATCAAGATATTATCTCCTCCCGTTATATTTATACTACAAAAATAGTTCCCTGCCTCAAGAGTCAACATTGTCAGCGCCAAACACATCAGATCCGCGATTACATGCTGCTTTCTCCGGGGTGCATCGGTGTAAAATAAAATCGGGAGAACTGTATTTTAGATGATGAAGCAATACAATACTTCCTCTTCTATACAGTGTCAGGGAATGGCGTGTTCAGACAATTAATAAAATTCGAAGAAGACCCTCCCACGAATTTCTACTCAGGTTTTATGTATAAATACAACTGAAAGAAAGGAGAAAGGTTTAAAAAAAAAAAAAAGGAGAAACGATAAGGAGCGAGTGTAAAATGAAAAAAACGAAACAAAAAAACAAACAAAAAAAAAAACGACGAAAATGACAAATAATCACGTACGCACAGACGGACGCATGGGCACACGCGCACGAACGCAAACACGCACGCAGACATTCATCCTGAAAAAAATTACGCCAACGAAAACTATATAAAAATGAAAAAAAACGACAAGTATAAACAGTCAGTTGCTGTTACCCCTAACTAGTGGACGGAATGATTCCCGAAGAGCCAGTCTACGAAACTCTAGAGTCGGGATGCCGAAAGTAACAATCAATCAGCTTTTACTTTTATTAATTCTCTCTATCTATCTATCTCTATATATATTGGTGTAGAGTATCTAGCACCCCCTTCCACACTCTATCAGATGGTCTGGTTTATAGCCTTAAATAGTCTACGATTAAGGACTTCAACTTTTTGATTAATAATTTGATACTAAGCTGATTAATATTCGTACTGATCTTACTTCGTTTGATTATACAGCATTTGAACCTCTTCTATTCCTCGTAAGTTGTCTTGTTAATTGCTTTGTAATTTATTGTTCTGTGTTTTCTGTATGCAACCATTAGCGCCGGGTACTGGTGTTGAATAAATATATTAAGCACTCATTTTTTTCTGTGTATCATTCACCTCGACGATACAATATATATATATATATATATATATATATATATATATATATATATATATATATATATTGTTAAATATAACAGACAATGAGTGTCTATTATGTTTTGATCATGAGTCGTTCTAAACTTCGTATGGTTGCTTTAATTATGGGTGAAATTGTCCAACATTTGGATATATTTTTATTAAGCTGGTCCTTGATCTAAACTTTCGGCTCCCATGAGCCATCTTCAGATTGGTTATACGGGCATTTAATAAATATATATGTATTTCTTGACAAAATCCAAAGAAGGCATCTCGACTTCAATCAATTTCTCACCGACGTCACTTGGCTTCTTTTTGTATTTTCTACAAATATTTTCATGACAACGGCTCTAACGAGCTTTTTTTCTCATGTGAACCAACTACATGAATTTTAAGCGTGCTACTAGATTGGCATCTAAGTCCCACGCGTTTGCTGTTGAAATAACTAAATGCAACCGCCATTTCTACTCCAATAATTTCTTTCCTCGCACTTACCACCTGTGGAACTCCCTTCTGTTTACTTGCTTCCCTGATAACTACAATCCTCAAAAATTTTAAATGCAACATCAATCACCATCTTGTCTTCTTGAAATCCGTTCATCTTTCGTCATTTCCTCAATCCTCCCTATTCTAAGACTTCTCTTTCATTTTCACTCCTATTAACCCCTGCGCACGTGGCATCACCGCCTTGCTTTGTAAAGTAAAATAATATATATATATATATATATATATATATATATATATATATATATTATAATTATTTTTTAAATATGATTCTGTCGCTACATAAGTGTTCTCATGTTTCAAAAAAGGGAGCTAAAAACTTCAATTCAATTATAGAAATTAAATTAAATTAAAGTACCTAGTTCTGTTTCATCCTTAAGCGAATTTTGGAATAACAAATTTTGAAGTTTATGGAGCTTAATTAGCATATACATTCGTAATATTAATTTCTATGAAACGAAGAAAACCAATCATCTTAATAAGGGGCGGCAGGATTTACATTTTCACTGACAACTATTGTATCAACATATTAGTTACTTTGTAAAAAAAAGGTTAAGTCAAGGTGGGGTCGGGATGCCTATTTTTAAACGAATGGAATCATATTAAAAAATAATTATAATTTAGGCTCTACTAGTGTATTGAGCACTATTTTTGAAAAAAAAAAAAAAAAAAAAACAAAAATACGAAAGAACTTCAGATTATTAACCTAATGGTTCTTTTCTATTTTTCTACATATTTGCACACACACAAACACACACACACACAATATATATATTGAACGGACAATATACACGATTCTATATATATATATATATATATATATATATATATATATATATATCGATTTGAGTAGCTTGTCCTTTGACCTCACTAAATTTTGTGAGAGAACCGAATAGCAAACTCTGAGACCCCATGAAACTTACGGCCATGACATGTTGAAACACCGGTTTCCGTATGATCATCGAAGTTAAGCAACGTCGAGCCTGGGTGGCGCCTAGATGAGTGATCGCTTGCGGATACCATGTGCTGTATGTAACCTTGGATATGCGGAGGCATATTGGGCTTACGGCCACATCACATTGATACATCGGTCCCCGTACATTCACCGAAGTTAAGCAACGTCGAGCCTAGTCAATACCTAGACGGGTGACCGCATGGCAATACCAGATACTGTAAGCTTGGATGTGCGAGGGATAACGACTCGGAATTGTTAATCGGAAAGCCGAGATCTAATTCCAGTCGGGTTCGTTATATTCGCTTACCAATGCGCGAAATTAAAAATATAAAATGGCGGCAAATTACCTATTACACCTTGTGTATATATATATATATATATATATATATATATATTTAAAAAAAGGGAGAAACCGCAAACGTTTTGGTTTTAATGCGGTTTTGTTTTAGTATATATATTTTATTTTTCATATTTCTGCTACACGTGTTTCCGGACTCATGACCTTCTTCAGGCAGATAAAAGGAATAAATTTTAAAAGGAATAAGTTTTCATTATGTTCTTTAAAATTCTCATTGTTCGTTTTCTGTATTTGTTAGTGAAACTTGAACTCCTTTCTGGGCTGTTGGCAAAAGTGAATTTCTGCCTAAGTGTTAATAAAACCATTAGAAAGGTGGTGATGATAGATGTGTTGATGAGAGATGTCTTCCTATCCCTGTGTGTGTGTGTTCCTGTTAGCCTGCCTCCCCATATATACATACTGTCTTATAATAAGGAATCAGAATACGCATATATGCATATGTATATACACATACG
>CAHIKZ030000004.1:267500-422500 GCA_903632075.3 Acanthosepion pharaonis
GACGTTTAGATGAGCGTAGACTGTGTTATTTTTTTCGCTTTGAAGAGGTCAAATGAAATTAGGCGTTGTACTTGATTTCGGTTTGTGTATCTCGACTCCACCCAGCAAACATCCGACTCGCCCACATATACACCCGCATCCATACTGACATTGGCATTCTTGAAATAAGAGAATTGCCTTTAGCGACATGGAAGGAAGAGTACACCTCAAAAATATCATTGATAATTCTTTTGTGTAGTTTTTCACTATGATTGCTTTACAAGCACGATAGACATCGAAACTGACAAACAAAAATTAAGTATGGATGGACACTTCTGCCTAAAATGAATGTATCTGTACGCTCTGACATCACTCACTGTGGAATATGAGAAGGGTAGTTAAAAACAGATAAATTTATTGGTAAGATTTGTTATATTTATAAAGAAAGTGGTATCACTATCGGAAATTAAGCGCATATATATATATAACAGAGATAAAAATGTATGCTAATAATAAATATACAATTACTCCTTACCATCTGGTTCAACTCGTGACAATCGTCAGGCACAAACTGAAAAAAAATGTGTGACTGTTGTTCCTTAAAATTGCCACTCATTTTCGTACCAAATTATAAATTATATATATATATATATATATATATATATATATATATATATATATATATATATATATATATATATATATAGCTCCTATGAGTTAAAATATGAGCCTACATGACGGAAAAATGTCCAAAATATTATAAAAACAGTTTTATCATCATTTTTTTGTGTTATTATTAAGATGAAAAACCAAACGATTTTCGATGCAAAATTTATTTTTTAAATCATTTTTAGAACCTTCGAAATTTTTTTTAAAAATATTCTTTTTCTGGCTTCAACGTGGTGCCATAAATCAGTTCTGGAATTCTGTGCATCTCTTTGCGGTGAAAAACTCATTGATTTGAAAATTCTTCAAAAAATCAGATATTTTTTGGATTTTAAGGAAACCTTCTAGACTAATCCAGAAATGAATGAAAATTTTGATAAAAATATATATATATATTTTACATTTACATTTCTTACCTCATACTTATTTAATTTAATGAAATTTCAAAAAGATTTTTTTTTTTTTTTTTTTTTGTCGCGCTTAATGTTTATACTAGTTATAAGGACAAGTCCTCGGAGAATTTAAACCATCTATTTCTGCTCTTAATCGTAAAATAAATAATGCAATTATTTAATTAGAAATACTTTTAATTGCTTTTATGAATATAGACAGTATGCTTTTAAGAAAAAAAATATTTTATCGATGAATAATGAATTTTTACAAGAATTGTTTTCCATTTCTTTAAAAGTTTGAATTAGAATAATTTATAAACTTTTAAATCTTTGAAATTTATGTAATAATTTGTAGCAGTTAAGTGGTATTGCTATTAAATAAAAACTATATTTACTCATCATAAATGGAAAGTTTATTACAATTCACATAGCCATTAGTACCGTTAAAAGAATTTTAAAATATTTTTTGCGTTTGTATAAACATGTCTATGCATAAATTTTGCATATATATATATCTATATATATATATATATGTGTGTGTGTGTGTGTGTGTGTGTGTGTGAGGAAAATCTTTGACAAAGTGTAAAAATTTTTTCCCGCGCATTTCGTCTGTCAGGACTGTTTCGGACTAAAGTTTATGTTGACACAATGATACATGCGCATGAAGGAGGGGGGGGGCTCTGATTATTATTATTATTATTTTTTTTTTTTTGTTATTTAATTTTTGTTCTTTAAAATCTGTAATGGGTGTTGAACCAACACAAATGTTCCGGAGCAGGTTTCTGCAGCAGGGATTGGCTATCCGTCCAAACAAACGGGTGTTCTCGGAAAACGGGAGTAGCCAGCCATTATCTACATCATGAGTTTTCAGCCGCTGAAATATTTTGTTTGTAAAAATTCTCATGAAAACACCTATTACTTGAGGAAATCTTCTTCTTTTATGTGCCATGTCCCTTCAGGATCATGGCTCTCCACTTTTTCCTGTCCCTTATAGCTCTCAATAAGTTTTGTCTTCTTGTTATTTCCCCCAAACCCCGTTCTGCCATCCACTTGCTTAAGCCCATTAAGTATGTCACGCGTTGCTTTCCTCTATCCCTCTTTCCTTCTATCCGCCCTGTGAGTATCAGATTTTCCAAGCCCTTCTTTCTCGTGTCCGAGAAATTCCAGCTGCTTCTTCCTGTTAAGTATTACTAATCAAGGAAACCAGCTGGAAGATATCGAAGCTCTCGAAGTTCCGGGTGATAGAAAACTTTGAAACTGGTCTACAAGAGTGTATCTCGAATGGAGGCCACCATTTGGGGAATTTCATTTTAAAAATAAAATTAATAAATACTACAGTCCTTTGTTTAAACAACAATGAAATAATTTTTTAATAGCAGTTACTTTGGTCTTTCTGTCAGTCTTGAAAATGTGGGAAGTATTTCTGTCGCACCCTTTATAAAGATAATAACAATATTAATCATATACTGGAGCGGTTGCTCGTCTTAGAGACGTGTACATGAAATATGTTTTTGAGTAAAAAAAAAAACAAAAAAAAAAAACGAAAATACTTTCATAACATCCTAATAATAACATTTATTTTATTTTGTTTCGCTTTTAGCTCTAAATAATTTCCTTTCTTTAGAAGCATTCCAAGCGGGGATATTGACCATATGGTAATGTTTTTGTGCGTAAGGTTTTTGAGGGCCGGTCAGAGTAGGTCATCCTTGGGGACCGTCCGCGCGAGACGAAACGTGTAACCAATTAAGCAGAGATCTTCCCGCCATCTCCAAGCCTCGCCCTACTCAGTTTCTAACCACTTCACATTTGCCTCCTCCTAAATTCAACTCGTTTTACAACCACCCGGGTTGGATGACTTCACGAACGTATGATGTGGTCGCGTTTTAACTCGCGACTAGAATCACTGGCACCCAACTGTCTCTTTCTATCTTTCTTTTTTTCTTTCCTTTCTTTCTTTTCTTTTTTTTCTTTTTTTTTTTTTTTTTTTTTTTTGGTTTGCTTGCTTGTTCGCTCCGTCTCTGTAACCTATCTCCTTCCCGCCATTACTTAGTCTAACGTCCGTTTAGACGCTGATGTCATTTCTCCGACAAAAGTGAATACTGGATGCGGTGCATGGATGGAGTTTATTTTAATTAACATTTGCAGCTTTGAAGTAGTGATTAATCACGAATGCCAACGATATGCGCGCGCATAAATAGAAAGTGAACTGAAATAAGAACAACAACGTATGATATTTAAACAAATAGAACGAGACTAAAACTGACGTAATCTGTTTTCATTTTGATTTATAGACAACAATCAAAATACTTAGTTTAAAGGTTCATGTCATACGACATACGACCAAAATGTCTGCTAATCCAGACTGTGTTCCCTTCCTCCATCAAGAGGAAGCATTCTTCTTTAACAAGATCCAAACACAGACGCACATTAAAAGAAAAACATTTTCTCAAAGTGAATTATAACTAAAAATAAGAAACCACTTACATCCAAGTGAAACCAAGTTAAAACAGACAACAGAAAATCAATCGATTAACTTTAGAAGCCTCCACCAAATAAGAGAAACTACATCACTTGAGGACTACCAAGAGCAGCAATAACTAAAATGGATAGCACATGTAACTCAAAGAGAAAATAATGACATAATCAAGACGTTGACATTCCATACTACTTCAAATAAATACTACCTTCATAAGAGCCAGGTCAGGCCGAAAATGGAGTACTGTTGCCATATTTGGTCGGGAGCAGCCTAGACCTCACTTTCCAGTTAGTTCAAAAGCATCTCTGAGTCCTTCTGGAGAAGAGTTATTTCCCACACTTCAACCTCTCTCTAGCAGGCAGGACGTGATGAATCTCTCACTGCTCTATCGCTACTACCATGGAAGTTTATCGTCATACCCAGGACGTGCAACGTTGTTTGAAAATAATGGGTGTGAATCCCTATTCAACCCAAGTAAGCCTTCCGACCTGCAAGTCCGAGAGTACATCCAAATGTCACGGGTCTTCGAGATTGTAACAATTGACCGCTTGCTGCATATTCCCCAGCGGTCACCTATCTGGGTACTGATATTTTTGGCAGCCTTTTCCCCAAGAACTGCCACGTTGTGGACCAAACTCCCATGCGGCTGCCTCCCTGTATGCTTCAACCTTAACCTCTTCACGCCAAGTGTCAACTGTTACATATCCTCCTTATGCATATAATGTCCGCTTCCTATCAGCTTCTGTTTCATTCATATCACACATATAAGTCATCATTATCATTTTAACTGTGACCTTCTATCTTGTGTGTCTCTCGAGACTTTTATCACGAAAAAAAAAAATTATAACATGCGTTACTGCCCCAAAAGTTATTCTCCTCATATGTATTATAGGAATATGGAAAAATGGGAAATACTTTTCAGTTCCATAGAAAAAGTGGCAGAGATTTAAAACTGATGGAAGATGATCCTTTGAACTTGGGCATGTTGTCATCATTTTAGATGAATCCTCATTTGCTGATTTTTTTTTTTTTTTTCATAATGGCTAAGCCAAGAATTTTTTTCGAAATGCCCGCAGGCCACGATCAAATAAGACAGATTTTTACTAAAACAAATGGTTTGTTACCATGTAGTGATTTTCTAAGCACGGCTTAGATGCGGCACAAAGCCGAAAGTATGGGACCCCCAGTGAGGATCGAACTCACTACTCAATCGTAATTGATCTAGCAAGACAAGCTTTCTAACCATTACACCACGTCGAGGTGCCCATAGTGATTTTCCAAGCATAGCTTGGATGTGGCACAAGGCCGAAAGTATGCGGCACCCAGTGAAGATCGAACTCACGACTCAGTTGTAATTGTTCTAGCGAGACTAGCTTGCTAACCATTACACTGCCTCGAGGTGCCCAAGAAATATAGCGATTTTCTAAGCGCTACTTAGATGTGGCACAAGGCCGGAAGTATGGAGCACCCAGCGAGGATTGAACTCACTACTCAGTCGTAATATGTTCTAGCGAGACAAGCTTGCTAACCTTTACGCCACGCCGAGGTGCCCATGGTTTGCTTCTATGGAAGTGGCATGGCGAGTCCTAGCCGTGAAGGTTAAACCTGACGGAACCAAAGAATGTAGTTCATCCGAGCACTTTCCATGGATGTAGTTATCGAGCAGTGAGAAGCTCGTCACATCCCAACTGTGTGTGTGTGTGGGTATGTGTGTGTGTGGGTATGTGTGTGTGTATGTGAGAGAGAGAGAGAGAGAGTGTTATACTAGAACATTACCTATTCTATTGTAATAGACTCTCCCACACATAATAAGTAGTAGTAGTAGCGGTCGCCAGTTGGGCTCAGTGGAGTTGAGTGAGTCAGTCGATGTCGGACATTGAAGTATCAACCATCACAACTAGATTGCTGCGTCATTAACTATTATTGCAAGTTCCTAACGTTTTGTACATCGGACCCTTTTAGGACCGACTCAGTAAAATACAAGCCTCCACTGTGAAAACTACTTTACAACAGAGAGAGAGGTTGGAAGGTGGAAAATAATTACACCAATAAACTTTTAAGTGTAACAGACCTTAGCTAAGATAGTCATATTTCTTTAGAAATACATTTTTATGTGATATTTTGTAATTGACTACCTTCGAACGAATTGTACCAGACCTTAGCTAAGACATATATATTTTTTAAAAATAGACTTTCATACAATATTTCGGAAATAACTTCTTTCGAGGTGATTGTAGCACACCTTAGCTAAGATATAAGACATTTCGCTACAAATAAATTTATTTTTATGCAATATTTCGTAAATGACTACCTTCGACGTAATTAATTGTACAAGGTCTTAGCTAAGACATAAGACATACAGTGCTGTTCGATAAAAGTGACTCACCTGATTTTTACTTAAAATTTTTTTCGCCTATTGTTTTTGGGGTCAAACTAATTTTTAATTTTACTAATATAAAGAGCCCTTACTAACCACCTAGTAAAAAAGTTTACTCACCCTAAGGTATTCTATTGATAATTATGATTTTGGATATAAATGAGATTTAGGGAAAAAAACTCTGTGCAAAAAAAGTGACTAACTTATTTCCTGCAACTAGTAATCAATAGAAACATAACCGAACAGCTTTAAATAAAGAATAATAGAGGTATAATTTATTTATAATAGGTAATATAGTTCGAAATATTTAATAATCTATGGGTCCTCCTTTATTTTGAATAACCTTTTCAACCCTTTTTGGCATTGACTTGATTAGGTTCTGGCAAATCTCATCTCCAAGCATTGAATTCCATTCGGATACAAAATTCACAATCAAATCCTCTTTGTTGCTCAACTGCTTTCTCGAGAGCCTGTACTTTATAATGCTCCATAAGTTTTCTATGGGGTTGAGGCCAGGGCGACCATGTCATAACACTCACCTGCTTCTCATCAAAGTATTCCTTCATCAATTTTGATTTGTGACAGGGAGCATTATCCTGCACAAAAATGAGCTTGGTGGGGGTCGATTTGCACCCTTTCAGCAGAAGGGAGCAGACAAGACTCTAAACTTCTCTTGTATTGCTCGCTCTTGAGGGTCTTTTCAATAGGTTTTAAGAAACCAGTTCCATGAAAAGAAAAGCATTCCCAGAACGGATGCTTGACAGTACTTACTGCTAAATTCAAAGAACTTTCAAAGCTTCTTCAAATTTTAGATAGCTTATCCTTTGAATTTAGCTCAACTTTCGTTTCATCGGAAAAGAGTCTTCTACGGTAAAAGTTTTGTAATAGTGAGCCCATTCAAGTCTCTTGGCTTTGTTGGCTTTGCTTATTAGCGGCTTAAACATTCGTGTACAAGATTTGTAGCCTTGTTCTAACAAGATTTGTAACCTTGTTTTGACGGACTGTTGAAGAGGCAAGACTAACACCTTGCTCTTCGCTTAGACTGGCTGCAATTTCTTGGCTAGTTATAGTCCTATTCTTCGCAACTTCTCTCTTGATTACCCTGCCAGTTCTATAATCAATCTTTTTCTTTCGTCCCCTTGTTTCCTTCCTTGGAGCAGGAGTGGCATCAATATGTGCCATAAGCACTCGAGAGATAGTTGATTGCAAGGTTATAGCATTTTCTGTAATTTCTCTCGTAGACTTGCATGCTTTTGATAAGGCAATAATAGATGCCTTTAAGTGGTTCTGAGTGGCTATTTCAAGCTGTTTGTGTATGAGGCTTTCTGGAATATTCTGGAATACTCTAGATTTAATTTAAGCTGTTCTAGAATTCTCTAGAATATTTTTCTGGTTGTATTGTAAAATAGTTTTCAACATTTTGTTAAAAGTTCTTTAAATTTACCAGTTTAATCATTAGAATGTGATATCTGAGTCACTTTTTTTGCACAGAGTTTTTTCTTGAATCTCATTTATATCCAAATTTATAATTATCAATAGAATACCTTAGGGTGAATAAACTTTTTTCTTAGGTGGTCGGGAAGGAGTCTTTACATTAGTAAGATTAAACATTATTTTAACCCCCAAAACAATAAACAAAAAATATTTTTAGTAAAAAAATCAGGTGAGTCACTTTTATCGAACAGCACTGTATTTCATAGGAAATAAACTTATATACAGTATAACCCGGATGTAAGAGAGTTGTCGGGACCGGAGAAGAAGTCTCTTATATCCGGGTTTCTCTTATATCCGGGTTTGGTCTATTTTATATACATTAACACAGGCTCTAATTTGGGACCAGAGAAAATCCCTCTTATATCCGGGTCTCTTATATCCGGGTTACACTGCATAATATTTCGTAAATGTCTACCGACGACGTAATTGTACCAGGCCTTAGCTAAGACATAAGACATATTTCCTTAGAAATAAACTTTGATACAATATTTCGTAAATGAATATCTTCAGCCATTATCGAGTCCAAATACCATTACTGGTAATGAAAGCTGTAAGACATATATAAATTAACAGTGTTCATCATAAAAAATATATATATATAAATTAAATTTATTTTATCTGATAAATTAACGCGGTACTTTATCTGGTATATTCTTTAAAGAGAATCGGAAACGGTCGAGGAGGGGTACATCATCACTTTTGTTTTTTGACATCTTGTCATCTCGGGTAAAACAAATGTATTTATATCTTTGTTGGTTATCTTTCATTGATAATAGCAAGTTCTCCCAATTAGGAATATGACCTCAATCGTCTCCTTGGCAGAGTGAGACTGGCACGGCTATTTCAGTTTGAATATTTTCTCAACATTATTCTCTCCTCTCTTCCCCCCACTCTCTCTCTTCTCTCTTGTCTCTCTTCTGCTTTACTTTTCTTACACGTGTAAGTGACAAGGCCATGGCGTAGATGACTGGTGTCAGGACTAAACAAAGAAAATCCAGCTTGATTCTTCCACAAAAGCACGAATTCAAAACTGAAATCATCAATTGCAACCAGTTTTAAATGGTCACTTTCTTTCTCACTTCGTGTCTTTCGCATTGTTTATAGGAATGCTTTTAAACAGAAAGGTTGGTTAGATCACCATATCGCTACAGAACGTCGGTGATCGGCGCTCTCCACAGCTTCCTTTTCTTTGTTACCTGTGTATTCCCATGTCATCTTGGGAAAAATAACAAAGTGGCTTCTCTCCGTTTTATAATACATTGGAATCCCGGTTCACGAATTTAACTCGTTCCTGAAGCCCGTTCATAAGCCGAAATGTTCGTAAGCCGAAACTATTTTTCCAGTAGGAATCAATGTAAAATAGACTAATCCGTTCATGTTTCCAAGATGATTGCTTATTTAAACTTTAACAATAGTTCTTTCTTCACATGTTTATACACAAAACTAATGAAAATTTTTAAATCTAAGTTAAAGGAAAGAGATGTTATTATTTGGAAAAGGGAAAGAAAGACATGATCGTCTCTTTATTTATAGTGATTTTCCAAGCAAAGCTTAGATGTCGTACAAGGCCGAAAGTAGGGGTACCCAGTGAGGATCGAACTCACTACAAAGTCGTAAGTGTTCTAACGAGACAAGCCTGCCAATCATTACACCGCCTCGAGGTGCCGTTGTCTCTTTATTTATAAAGATAGTATACATCGTTGCGTTTGCCAGATGAAAGTGAGCAGGAAGAGACATTATCATCAACAATTGTTTGTTTTTCTCTTAACTTTTCTTTTTCCTTTACCAGTATCACTGCTAGCTTTCTTTGGATCCATGACTGAGGACTAATGAAGAGGAAAAAAGACACAGTACAATAAAATTAGAAAAAAAAAAGCACAGCACAACAGACGAATGTATACAACATGGCGGCCGACTCAGAAATGAATCCTTTCGGGTTAACTCGGTTCGGCAATGTTGTTCGAGATCCGAAATTTTGTTCGATAACCGAGGTATTTTCATCTCGAATTTTCTGTTCGAAAACCGATTTGTTCGTCATGTGGGATGTTGCTATGTACATTTTCATTCTTGACTGCAAACAAATAGTGCTCAGTCTACCCTGTTATTTAGCTGAAGAAATGGGTTCATGCCTTTCTATAGAAAATTAGTGTAAAGTGAATGCAACTGACTTGTTCAGAATTCGAATTCAAGTAGCTGATTCCACTTTACGCGCCGTTAACCATCACGCTAGCACGTACATCCTATTCGATATAACGTATGATTTTAACAAGTAATAAAAATCAGCTGTTTTTCAATCTCCATGCTATTAAAATTTCCAGTAAGTAGTTTCCCCATCTTTATTGAACACGCTGTGAAGATGCAACCCAGTAGAGAATAATAGCAAGATAAGCTCACTGACAATTACCCGACGGGAATGTCTCTTAAGTTTAACAAAAAAAGCTACAAAGGTTTAACACCGAGTAAAAATCAAACTCACTAGAAATGCTATATTTATTTGATATAAATATGTTAATTCTTAACGACGACAAAATAGCACGTTGTAAATAATTCTATCATTCCTAATTAACTAATATAATCACTAAACTGAATGCGATTGAATCTCTAGAGCTTTTCTAAAATTAATTATGGGGGGGGGGTTAATAAATATAAAATATTTTTTCATGACTTAAAAAAAGAAAACATTTATAATAATTTACATCATTTGTGAATAGTTTCTGAAAGTTTCATTAATTATTTCATGATTATTTTTATTTTGCAAGATTTTCCAAATTAATGTCTATCATAAAAAAAAACGTGCTAAAAATTTGTTATTTTACTAATTCCAGTGATACAAAGAGAAACAATGTTTTTTAATCAAAATTTAGAATGTTCTAAAAAGAAGGAATTTTTTTTTTTTAAAATAATTAAAAAAAGTACTCCAGTCTTTCCTCTTAATAATAACAAACATTTAGACGATAAAATTTTGTTTTAGTCAAGTTTGGCGTCTTTTTTTAGCAACCTCCTGAAGGTACCTAAGTTAAATCATTGATCGAAAAGTTGAAAGCTTTAGTGACTGTTGAAGTAATGTAAATATTTCTACTAAATACACCAAGTCTAGTACAGCAATTGAACCATTTTTATTTGACTTTTCTCAAGTTCGTACAGGGTTGAACCTGGTAATAGCCATAGAAATGCAATTCTTAGGGTCGGAGAGAAAGCGTTTAACTGATTTATATAGAGGATGGTCTGAAAGTCATCCCTACATAATATAATTTTCTATTTCAGATGGCTGACGCGAGCTTCTGCCGACATTCTCAATGTGTGACAGCGTTAATGAAATTGAATAAAGTGAATCCAGTACATGTACTTTTTATTACTGTATTACTTGTTCTCATTACTTTTTGGTAGGAAGTGACAGGACTTTCGGACCCCCCTGTACATTGTGAACAAGTTCTCTTTATATAAGAAAAAAAAAAAAAAAAGGTCAATTTCCGTTTTTTCGACTTCTCCCGAGCCGTCTTCATTATTTTTTTAAATAAATATTTTGGTAATTATCTGCTTCGAATGGCAAAAGACTACCAAGGCTGCCCAACATGTTTTTTTTTCATAATCCACAAAGAGAAAATTTGGTCAAGTTAAGAAAATTAAAGTGAAATATATTGATTTTCAATTTGTCCTCAGCACCATTAATGTCTTTTACTAAAGAGATTGAATTTGTTCATTGTATTAATGCTAGGGGTGACAAAGTTTATAGAGTAAGCCCATATACGTTGATAAACAGAATCAGCCAGCCAACAATACCTATTTATACTAAAATTACCAATTATTGTGTTGGAAATATGTAGATTTCGGCATTAAATGACCCACAGAGGTATTGATATACCGCTAAACAAAATCAGGCAACCAATCAAATCATGTAAATGTTTCTCAGTTTTCAAACGATTTTCTTTTTCCGAAATTAATGTTGCGTTTACATTGGCTCGGCAAGTAAATTTGATTCGTAAAAAATGCTGTATTATATTAGACTTGATAAAACCACATTCAAATGTAACGAAATTTAAACATTTTTTTTTTATTAATATGCACCCGATATAAGGCCCAAGAGCCACTCGATGTAGAAGGTTGTTGAATGATGTTGCTGTATGAACGCAAGAGGAAGAATGTAAGAAGTGAAGTTTATGAGGAGTCTATTCCACAAAGTAGTACTTCTTAGGAAGAAGCTGTCTGATTGGAACTTCCTCCTTACTAATGGAATACGAAGAGAATAGGGACGGTTCGTCCCGGTGTTCGTGGCATAGCGGGTCTGTAAAGGTCAGAACTGGTGAAACTAATAAATGTTGCCTGTCAGAACATTTGCCATGGAAATAGTGATAGAGTACCCGGAGACTGGCGACGTTCCTTTCCCTCTGTGGGAATAGGCATTGCATGGTGGTAAATAATTCATCACTGGTATTCGTCAAGAGCATGATCAACATGTGTAGTAATGACAAAATACCACAATGAAAGGGTCTTTCTTCTTTCTTGAAAAAAAATCTGTCAAAGAATTCTAATAATATCGAATTGAACTTTTCTTGATTTTCATTGATAGGAGATGAAAGTGTGAAGGTGCTGAATCCAATGAATATATGGATGCTGAGGTAGGTCCTTCTAACCTAAGGATTTGATTGAAAACATACAACAATTTTCCACCGGCGTGCTAAGGATTATCTCACATTGCATTTCGATTCTCGATCCCGTCAGTGTGCACCGAAAGCTGGGAATGGGTCCACTGCGTGCTCACAAGGTAACAAGATGAAAGACAAACGCCAGGTTAAGAAATAAGAATGCGGGCCCTGTTTCGCACATTATATTCAGAGGTTTTATTCAAGGCTTCTCTTGACCGCGTGAATGGGGACACTTTGGACAACTTCTAAGTCGATCTCATAGCTCTTTCCACTACCAATCTCTTGCCCTCAATCACACTCAAACACATAACACACACTACCGCTAATTCTATAAATTATTTTTTTCTTACTCTTTTCAGCTATACGTCTACACATTAGTATATTTTTTCCCTTTTGTGAATCTCGTCCTGGGTATGACGATAAACTACATCGGGCAGCAAGGCCCCCGATCGAGAAATGGGAGGTTTTTGTGGAGCGTTGAACCACTTCTAAAATCTTGTTGCACGTCTTCACTGGCTCGGGGTGGTAGCACCTGTTAGGGTCCCAGGTATGGGTAAATAATGAACACTCAAAACAAAAATCAACAATACATTTTTGTAATAAAATGATAAACAGTACATTTTTATAGGAAAATGACAATCAACGCAGCACTAAAAAAAAATCTAAAAATACATTTTTGTAGTAAAATTACCAACGAAACATTTATGATCTACAAAATATATATCTAAACATACCTTTACTCTGAAAGCATAAAATTATATACAAATTATCTTTCAGCATAAAATTGCGTACAAAGCATTAAGATTTCGACATTAAATAACCTATCCAGGTTGATAAACAAAATCAACCAACCAACAATGCCCATTTATAATAAAATTACGAATACCCATTTATAGTAAAATTATTAACAATACTTATTATCTATAGTTGAAGACATACAACTGCGTTCAAAATATATTTAGTTGAAGCCGTAAAATTGTGTTCAAAATATGTAGATTTAAGCATTAAATGACCCATAGAGGTGTTGATATTCTGCTAAATAAAAATAGCCAACCAATCTTTTGTGAATATCGTTATTCTTTATTGTCATATAGGAAGAAAATGAGTAACTACCGACACCTAAGTTCGAACGTGGCACTCTGGACTTATGAATACATGTTTTCTGCCAGGTGTATAAATAGCGGTGTCAGGCTACTGACTGCAGTGATTATTGAGTGACCATTGAATGGAACTATCCAGTCGAATTATTGTGCGTCGATGATTTGGGTTTTGATTTAGGATTTACCGGGCGTTAAGCGCTACTAACAATGGTATTCACTGAAATGGTTAATTATCTTGGGTTGGCTTTTGTTTCTTTGTTCTTGTTAAGTATTGTATTTTCGGTTGTAATTATTTACTGTTTTATCTTAACATTGAAGTATTGAGTTATACTTAATTATTAACGGCCAACCCACGTCACAAAAGTTATATAAAATGCATACAAATATCCACACGTTTCATCCCGAACCCTCATCACTTTACAGTTAAAATGGTTAGATGTAACCGTAAGTTCTATGCTATCAGTTTCTTCTCTCGCACTTCTCGCTTGTAGGACTCCCTTCCGGCCTCTTGATTGATTATAGGTTAACCTAGCCTTAACAAAGTACGCTAAGCAGGTGACTCTGTGTTGACGGCAACCTTAGAAATAAAACTGAAATATTAGACAATGTCATCAAAGAAACAAATAGAAAGGGCTAATTTTAAGATGACAGAATTTATTTTATATCATAATTTTGCAGTTGAAATGTTCAGAGGCAACCGTAAGTTCTATGCTAACAGTTCATTCTCTCGCATTTCACACTTGGGGAAAGCTCTCTTCCGGCTTCTCGCTTTCCAATCAATTTTGATCTTCAAAAATTGAAAGACAATGTCAAACGTTATCTTCTGTCTTTTGAATTCCATGTATTTACAGATTTTTTATAAAATCCAAAGAAGAATCTGTAATGTTATCAGTCCTGATCTGGCATCTCGGCTTCAATCACTTTCTCACTGCCGTAACGTAGCTTCTCTATGACTTTTTATAAATATTTTCTTACTAATTTCTCTGATGAGCTTTTCGCTATGGTACCTTGACTTTTCGAATTTAAGCGCAGTACTAGATTGGCGGCAAGGTCTCATCGTTTTACAGTTGAAATGGCTGGATGTAACCGTAAGTTCTATGCTAACAGTTTCTTCCATCGTACTTCTTGCTTGCGGAACTCTTGACTGACTTCTTGCTTTTCATTCACCTTTGATCATCAAAAATTGAAATGTTATGGTAATCGTTTTCTTCTGTCTTCTTAGTTCCTGTTCTTTTATCGTTCTCTCCCCTTAATGTTTTTCTTTTTCTCATATTCCCTCACACTCGATAACCCCTTGCGTCTTAGTGGCTTTATTGCTATGCTTGGGGTGAAATGATAAAAAAAACAAAAATCACGTAGATCCGCATTCTACACTCTGGATTTTAATTCTGAAGAATCAAATAATTTCTTTAATTCTTGTTTTTCGTTTACTCATTTCATCCCAAGAAAGGCGGGAATGCCACTAGTACGCAGGGGGTTACAGAGAGTGAAAGTGAGAGAAAAGATTGGGTATAGGGGGGATCGAGGAAAGGAAAAAAAAATGAACGGGGCTCAAGACAACAAAAGATGGCGATTGATACTGCATTTAAATTTTTGCATTAAAATTTAGATTGTGGTTTTCAGGGAAGCAGGTAAATGGAAGAGAGTTTCACAGCCGGGGAGTGTGAGAAAAGAAACTGTTGGAGCAGAAGTTGGGGTTACATTTAACTATTTCAACAGTAAACAGGTGGGACCGAGATGCCAATCTAGTAGCACGCTTAAATTCATGATGTCGGGACACCTGGGGGAAAAAAAAAAACTCGTCAGAGGAGTTACCATGAAAATATTTGTAGAAAAGACAGAGGGAAGCCACATCACATCCGTGGGAAAGTGACTGAAGTCGAGATGCCAGGTCAGGATCGGTTACATTGCAAATCCTTCTTTGGATTTTGTCTAGAACAACGAGATGAATAGCAGGAACACCAGACCAGATATGGCGGTAATATTCAGTGTACGGATGAATGGTAAGTTTTGTAAATGTGCAAGATGGACTCTGACGAGAGAAAAAAAAAACCCTTCTCTTTTCTCTTTGCTCCGCATTTTCCCCCTGCACAGTAAATGTTATTCGTTTCCCCTACGTCGCAACTATTTCTGTATAATACATCAGTTTTAGATGTCTTATGTTTTCCCCTCATCGCGTCACTGAAACCTCTTCATGTTTTTTATCGAAACGATCAAGATATCATATGTGATATTGAGAAGTATCTCTGGCGCACGCGTACAAACACACACACACAAACACATGTATATAGGTGTTCTTAAAATAACAACAACAAAAAAAAAAAATGGGTTGTCCAGGTCGAGGTCCTGTGTGGCCCTCATCTCATCAGCACAAAACAAACCACCGTAACGCAGACCTACTTTCAACATTCTTGTCTTTGCCGGCTGTCGGATTTATGGGTCACGATGAAGGGTTTATATTTATACAGGGGGTAGGGGGGGTTATCTTCTTAGTTTTCAACTTTACACCATCAATTTTCTCTCGAGGTGAATAGGGAAGATATATCATTTATCCATTCGCGCGTGCGTGTACACAATCTTGGAATCTGGAGAAGTTGAAAGAAAGATACGAGTGGGGATGGTAGGTCGTAACGGGGCCGTGAGAAACACGAGTAGTCGGAATCTTAGAAATACTACATGGTTTGCTAGTAGATATAACCATTAGTGATCTTGCATAGTTTTAGTATGTTTTTATTAACGTGTACGCACTACGTTGTAAAATGCTGTATTTAACTTATTTTTATTCATTCGTTTTCTACGGCTTATCAACCCTGCAGCGCATCTCGAGAACGAACCTAGTGTCTGATCTAAACTGCAACGCTTCCACTAGTGTGGAAAGTCAATTATATCTAGTATGTATGCTATCCATTTTAGTTGTTGCTACTTTTGGAAGTCTTTAAGTGATATGGCTTGTTATTTGTTATTGTTCGTTGTTTGGGATTATGAAGCGCCAGTCTGATGAAATATTGTCTTCTTTTCGCTTGAAGCCATATCCGTTCTTCAAAATTCAAGGAGATAGAAGAATTTTTGTTCTCTCTTACTCTCCGTTTATCTCGTTACTATTATTAGTGAGTTTTTTATTTTTCTAACTTTTGACCTTTTGCAGGCGAACGTATGTCGGTTTTATCTAATGCGAATCGTTCCTTTCGCTCTTTTTACATTTGATTCACTTTCTGGTTATCATGGATGCCACCTTGGGTGATCTGATGGATGGTCATGTGTTATCGCTTCGAATCTGATTGGACGAGCTTGATCCTGGAAAACATTTCGAAGCCTTCTAAAAATACATCTTTGCTGGCGTTGGGTTAAGTAAATAATTTGCGATGTTCTTTCTCGAGCGCTGATTTAGACCTTCTCCGTAATATTACCATTACTATCAAATTCTTCTTTCTTTCCTTCTTTCTTTTTTTATTACGTTTTATCTCCCCTTCAAAGCCGTTTCGACATTCATTTTTTAATTCATTCATTCATTCATTCATTCATTCATTCCTTCATTCATTCATTCATTCATTCCTTCATTCATTCATTCATTCGGTCAATCTCTTTATCTAAGTCTAATTTATTTCTCTTTTCCATCTATAAAAATAATTTTAGAAAATATAAAAGATTTATGAAAAATATAAACATTTTACAAAAACAGAGATTTTATCAACTATCAAGATTGCATAAATAAGATTTTGAATGATTCATTTTTTACGGTTTATCAACCCTTTGCAGGTTAAAGACAGAAAATATTTTTAGATTGGAAGAATTTATGTTGTTTTTAGATAATAATGATTTAGTGATGCACATCTTACTAATTAACCCATAGTTGGGGGGAAGAGGTGGATTCATAAATTTTCCAAGTGTATTTGCGCGTAAGTGAATATAACAAACCCGACAGGAATTGGAAACTTCACTAGAACAGATGAAAAATATAACTCTCCTGGAACAGATGAGAAATATATAACTTTACTAGAACAGATGAAAAATATAACTCTCCTGGAACAGATGAGAAATATATAACTTTACTAGAACAGATGAAAAATTATAACTCTCCTGGAACAGATGAGAAATATATAACTTTACGAGAACAGATGAAAAATATAACTCTCCTGGAACAGATGGGAAATATATAACTTTACTAGAACAGATGAAAAAAATATAACTAAAATAATAATAATAATAATAAAGATAAAAAAAAATTAAAACCAGATATTAATCCACCGTTAGACCAAGCTATGGGTTAAATAGTGTGACTTGTATCAGTAAATTATTATTTCGGGAAAAAATTCTTAAAATTTAAAAATAAATTTTCTGGCTTTAAATAACCTGGGATATTTTGCAGAAACCTCTTAACCAAGTCGGTTTAGTACCAAAGGATCGCCATTGGATCGGGTCCCTTTTAAAACACGTGTCTTCCGTTAACTCTTCCTTTCTCTCACTTTCTCTTTTACATAGTTTTCGCTCTCAACAAGAGTTCGTTTTTAATGAACGCTTCCAGTGGCCACAGTTCAGTTTACTTGCGAGTCAAGTTGTTTGCGACGGGAGTTTACGTGCGAATTGGCAGTTGTTTGCGACGCGTTCACTGAATCAAAATACAGAATCGCTTAAATAGAGTGCATTAAGCGAATTCTTTTAGAAGAAAGTCACGTGTTCTTCAAGCCACTACCGAAAAACAAAACCGCTAGACAGCCAAACAACTTCTACTAGATAAAACGCTTGCTTTAAGAAACCAAAACATCTAACAACTGTTTTATACGTCGTCAATAATTTTTTTTACGATTTGAAAAAGAGCGCCGATAACATTTTCGCATCTTAATCTAATTCGCAAGCAAAGTAATACGATATATTGTTTGTATTTCATTTTTGAGATGTGGAATTGTCAATATAATTTAATTATTTGGAACTATGTTTTTCATTTTGATTATTATAGGTTGGATTATCGAAACAACGTTTCGGCCAAGTATCATCTGACCATCATCAGATGTCCATTATTTGGTTTATACACGATATCTGTTGATTATCGTGTTATTTTGTCCCTGGGATGCCAATTATTGTTTGTTTTCTATCTTTTATATATATATATATATATATATATATATATATATATATATATATATATATATACATGCAATCAAGGTAAGAATCTATTATCTATCTACTTGTATATATAAATATAAATGATAAATCCACGAAATTTTCTTGTTATATGTGTTTTTCAGCTAAAGTGACATGGACTTAAGCATAATCGAATTAGTAGAGTACAATGTCTTTATATATATATAGACATTGTACTCTACTAATATATATATATATATATATATATATATATATATATATATATATATATATATATATATATATATAGTAATTATTAGGAGGATTTGATAATTATATATAATTAATTCATCGAGTCTGATAGAAACCTCAACAGAATGCAGAAAGCACTGACGGCCGTTTCGTCCTATATTTGGGACTCATCAGCAGTGCGCATCCACTACCGAGAATTGAAACCCTGACAGTTAGGTTGTCAAGCAAACATCATACCAACTGTTGCAATCTCTTCGTCACTGAGGCCCATTAGAACTTCTAATGCTCTAGAGTGAGCGGCTTGGTGAGAGTAGTCGTGGCTCCAGGGGCACAGTCCTATGGTTACAGAGAACGCAGTATAGTTCCACCACGGAATATGTGAGCGAGCGGCGCTATATTGAGTCCGGTTTGCAATCTCTTCGTCACCGAGGCCCGGTGGAACAGTTTGTATGATGTGTATGCGCACTGCTGATGAGTCCCAAATATAGGACGAAACGGCCGTCCAGTGCTTTCTGCATTCTGTTGAGGTTTCTTTCAGACTTTATATATATATATATATATATATATATATATATATATATATATATATATATATATATATATATAAAGACATTGTACTCTACTAATTAGATTATGCTTAAGTCCATGTCACTTTAGCTGAAAAACACATATAACAAGAAAAATTCGTGGATTTATCACTTTGCAAAATTCTCATTTGGACAAGAACTCTAGCGTTGCGGCATCACACGCTCCAAAACATATATTTAACTGTCAATAAATAGCATTTAAAGAAACATCTTTTGGTCTATACATATTTTTTCTTAGTGTTTGTGTATGGAAAAATTACGCCCGGAAGATGACAATTTGAAATTGTCCAAAGTACTTGTCCCGTCAATTTCATCTGACAATAACTCAAATATGAGGATCGTATTATTCAAGGAATTGATAGTTGTCTCATTAAGTTTTGTTAGCGAAGTGATTTCGCCATTAAACACATTAACATTGCTAATTAATTCTTTGCATAAATGACTTTTTATGATATATATATATATATATATATATATATATATATATATATATATATATAGTCAAGATGAGAAACTTTTATCTATCTATCTGTCTATCTATCGATCGGTCTATCGATCTATCTATCTATATATATATATATATATATATATATATATATATATATATATATATATATATATATAATCAAGATAACCTATTATTATCTATTATAGACTCTCCCGTCGACTTCGACGTATGGAGATCGGACAACCTCATGTGACATTTCAGTACCGCTAGTGACCTGCATACTCGCCCACATATTTTTGCAACGGCGACGATCTAGGTACATAGCAACAGGAATATTTGCTGATGGCATAATCAAGATGATAACGCATTAGCTCTCTCTCTCTCTCTAACTCTCTCTCTATATATACGTGTGTGTGTGTGTGTGTGTGTGTGTGTGTGTGTGTGTGTGTGTGTGTGTGTGTGTGTAATGAAGTTGAGAATCTATAATAATTAAGATGAGATTCATAATTAATTCAAATATATTGACAATTACTCGTTTCAAAAAGGAAATATAGAATTATCGAAAAGCGGAACGGACCCGCTATGATAACCAAATGTCGAAACAGATTGTATATAAAGGTGCCAAATATACACCACTGATATCCTCCGAGACCTTGGTGTAGCAGATATGTGTTGCTTTCATCAAGTGGTCGTGAGTTCAATTCCGCGGCAAAAAACAAGATCTGGCATCACACGAACAAAACCAGACAATAATCAACAATTCCCCCGTATCGACCAAAACAATGGATGCCTGATGATGGTCAGAGGGTACTTGGCCGAAACGTCAATATAACTGAGAACACAAACTTAGAGAACTTATTAACAAGAAACCCCATGAAAATGCCTAATGAAGGAAATTAATTATTATGTATATGTTGTGGCCTTTGTTAGGGCCAGAAATAAAGACACAGAGGAATTGAGTTAAACAAATATATTAACAGAAACAGTAATACAAACATATACAAATAAGAGTGTTACAGCAAGAATGTTCGGCCCGACTGTCAGAGCTGACTGCTGGAAACTTCCCTCTCCAAAAGGCAGTAACTGCTCCTATTTATAGCTGGGTAAATTACCACGTTTCTACACACTCTTCACTGCATAGGAAAACTGCAAGAACCATAGAAAAACTTAATAAAACTTATAAGATTTTCTATAATTTCTGTCAGAATTTCTAAGATGAAGAGTTATCATTATCAATAATAATAGATAAGTTCGCTTATCGCCCGGTTCACACTCCTTCCCCGTCTTGTGAACAGGAGTAGGTTTATCCCTTGTTTCCTGCTTAAGATTCGGTTTCCGGTTCCTTCTCCTAATGTCTTATTTTCTTTCACCGCCAGTAACCACTTGCGTCTTAGTGGCTTTATTACCTTGCTTGGGGTGAAATGATTGAAAAAAAATACACATTTACATGCGGACTACTGACCTAATCTTTGGTGTTCTGATGACAGCGTTTCAGCTGTGTGCCCTACGGCCTTCATCAGGTATATATTGATGCGCGTACCCTACAGGGAATTCTGAACTGAACACGAGGGAAGTGTGTACTTGGACTCAGTGGGAACAAAGTGAGCAATAACTGAGCAGTCCTAAAAATAAGAACGAGACGAGGTATCCTTAGACACGGGGAGCTGATCGAGAACAGTCTACCTGCGTAAATTAAATAAATGGTTGAATTTCTTGTAGATTACCGGGAATGATATACACTTGATGAAGGCCGGAGGGCGCAACGATCGAAACGTTGTGATAACAACAACAAAGATGAGGACAACAGGATCTTTTTAGCTCAATGAAACATGGTTAATAATTAAAAAGTGCAGGGTTATCCAAAAAGAATGAACCGATTTCATGACGCATTGTTTCAGTTATCAAGCATCGTCGTGGAATGAGTCAGTGATCATTTGAAAAAGGAGTTTTCTAAGTTTTGAATGGCTGCCACAGGGGTGCAGTAGTAGCGTCGTATCTCCGGCAATTGCTGTTTGTTTACCCCAATGGCAAGTCCTCATCAAGAAGAACATTGCCGTACTGGAACAATCTCCCTATTCACTTGATCTTGCTGTGTGTGACTTTTTTCTTTTTCCCAAGCTCAAGGTGATCATCAAGAGGGCCGTAAGGACGAGGCTGAAGACCATACAAGAAGAATCTTTCCAGCAATGGATAGAAGCGTGACAGAGAAGGATGGAAAATGGCATGGGACCCGAGTGGAATTACTTTGAAGGGGAAACCATATAGTTTATTTTTTTGGAATTTAAATAGGTTATTTGTGACACTAGTCCCGTTACTTTTCAGACACACCTCGTAAATTTGGATGTAATGTTGTTGTAATGGATAATGGTTCAGAATTGTGAATCGGAGAGCCGAGTTTCAATCCCAGTTGGGTTCGATATATTTACTTACATACGAATCCCCTAGAGAAAAGGTATGAATCCACTCCTTCTTCTTCTAGTTATGGGTTGATTAGTAGGACTTATATTAATAAATCATTATTCGGACTATTGTCCTCATCTTTGTTGCCATATTTATCACAACATTTTCGGCCTTCTTCAGGTAGTTGAAGAACTGAACCCTTTATTTCGCTCGCTGGGGTAGACTGTTCTAGTTCCACGTTCCATGTCTAATGCATGTCAGTTATCAGTCATTGAATTTTAATTCCCCTCTGCAAGTTGTTGATCGAGGAGAACTTACATCTCACCAATGGCTTTATTGATTTTGCGGGTTATTTAAAGCCAAAATATTTTTAGATTATAAGAAATATTTGAAGATAATAATAATTTATTATCTGTCTATGTTTCTGAGATGAGGTATTAGGTATGCATATGCATGCTAGGTCACAAGTGCAAGTTCTTCACTGCCTTAACCAGGTATTGAACTCACACTCTTTGGGCATTGTCACTGGACCTAACTAACGCCTTTATCCACTGTGCCATGTGCCCTTGAGAACATCTGTGTATGAATTTCTGGGTATTATAAACCCAATGTATTCAGCAACCATTTTTTATCAGTGCTCATATTGCAATTTTTGTTGTTATAAAAACATGTTTTTACCAGAGCTCATATTACAATTTTTGTTGTTATTATCGCTTTTCTCTGGTACTCCTTATTACTGGTTCCCATATTGTATTCATTTCTATACTCGGTCGGCTCAGGAGATTTTTGTGGTCTTCTTATAATCTAAAAATATCTTGGCTTTAAATAACCCGCAAAATCAATCAAGCTATTGGTGAGATGTAAGTTCTACTCGAACAACCACTAGTTCGTTATATTCGCATACACACAAACAGACTTGGGAAGGATATAAAATGATTGTGTGTGTAAAAACATCTTTCATAGTTTCCCATGACTTTCACAGCCTGAAGAATATTTATGTGCATTCTTTTTAAAAAAAATCAATTACAACTGAGTAGTGAGTTAGATCCTCACTGGGTGCTATACACTTTCGGCCTTGTGCCACACCTAAACTACCCTTAGAAAATTACTTGGGTACCTCGACGTGGTGTTATAGTTTGCAAGCTTGTCTTGCTAGATCAATTACAAGTGAGTAGTGAGTTTGATACTCACTGAGCGCTTCATACTTTTGACCTTGTGCCACATCTAAGATACGTTGAGAATATCACCTTAAATTAAAAAATTTTCAAAACCGAATACCAGGTATGAATTCGCCTCTTCTCCCCCAGCTATGGGTTAATTAATAGGATTTATTATTATCTCCGAAATATTCATCTAATCTAAAAAATATTTTATGGCTTTAAATAACCAAAGGGTTGATAAGCCGTAAAAACCAAATCTATAAATCGCGGTACGTAGGTTGTCCAGCAATACGGATTTGTTACATCGTTTGTTCAATTCGGGTATGGCGTATCGATAAGATAAGCTGGACATTTAATTTTATTTTATTGCTATGTCTTAGTTGCATTTTAGGTGAGAAAATAAAAAAAATCTTTTAAAATTAATGAACTTTAAATGTGTTTGAGAAGAAAATAATCATTAGTAGCAATGGCAAATAAAAAAAAAAAACAGTATAAAATATATCTTTTATTCTATGTTCAAACAATCTCAACCGCCAATATCTGACTCGTAAAGAGCCACACTGTTATCCGAGGGCGGATTGAGATAGCGAAAGTTGCCTTCCAAAAGCTAAGCAAAGTATTAAGAATCTCCTCACATATGAAGAAGAGACTTGAAACAACAGAATATGGGCGTCTAGACAAAGACACTGAGAATATCATGGACAGAATCTGTCTATATTTTTGAGATGAAGTATTATGTACACTATTTACATTATTCGAACTTTGTCACCATATTTATTACAACGTTTCAGGTTAAGACAGCGGAGAAATTGGAGAGGGGAAATAACAGGAGATAACTGACATCCAGTGAGCGAAATAAAGGGTTCAGTTCGACATTCCAACTACCTGAAGAAGGCCGGAGCGTACAACGGCCGAAACGTTGTAATAAATATGGCATCAAAGATGAGGACAAGAATGTAAATAGTGATCATGGACAGGATATTTGAATAACAACGAAGTTTTAGAGAAAGTGTATACAAAAAAGGACACTTATATTTATAATCAGGAAGAGGTAGTTGAAATTTCTATGGGACATAGTGAGGAAAGGGAGCTTGTAAAATTCACAAGATAGATTAAAGGTAAGAGGGACAGAAGAACATAAAGAAGAACTTACTAAACGACCTTATTTAAATAATTGGCGGAACAAGGGCTAGGGGAGATAGCAAAAAAAGACAAACAAAGCTACAAAGGACTAGAAGTTGGGAAGAACTATCATCGCCTACGTCCTGAAGGGATATAGCACATAGAAGAAGAACGAATGAACCTAGAACAGGCATTAGTCAAGAGGTGCGGAGGAAAACAACGCCTAACCTACCTAGCGAGCTGGAGTAAATAGATGGCGGAACAAGGTTTAGCAGAGATAGCAAAAAAAAAAAATAAAAATATGACGAGCTACAAAGGATAGGAAATTGTGAAGAACCATGATCGCCCACGCCCTAAATGGACACAGCACATAGAAGAAGATGCTCTTAAGGGTTTAGTTAGGGCTCGAGCCAGTTACGTGACCTTTATCAAAAGTCAATTTGCATTCAAGATTACCGGTTTAAAGTTGACCAATAAGAAAACAGCTGATAAATACAAGAGGGAGCAACGAAGATGAATAATTCAAATTTAGCTCAAAATAATTGGCAAAGTGCATAACAATTTCCGTTTTGTTGACTAAATTATCGCTGTGCTGCAGTGGAGTATCATGACATAATCAAATAAGCATTCTTTGTTTTTTGTTTGTCTTTTATGCGTATTGAGACAAGGGTGTGCTTGTGTTTGATTGGGTCTCTTCGCCATCCAGAAGAGGGACGAAGAGTGACGCAACATTAGGCTTGACCTGAACCCCATGAGAAGGTCAGGAAATTATTAGGAAATCCTTTTGCTATTTCCTATATAATAAAGTGGTAGGTCGCTCGCAGTACTTTGAAGTCAGTCAAGTGGAAAATAGGAGACGTTTTATTTTTAAATACATAATGAAACGATAGCAATTCTAATTATTATTTGCTTAGTAATACTTCACAGTGTCCCCATCACTGCTGAGTAGGTAATTTTTTTTCATTAGCCGATTTCATATTACAAGTTGTTTTTTTTAAATATTTCAAAATCTTAAACAGCTCTGAATAGTATGGTTAAGGCCGTTGTGCATTGCAGCCTTTATCAACCCTCAGAGAATAATAAACTTAGGCCTGGACAATAGAGTGAGAACAATCTATCCCACCCCGTAGATCAAATAAAAGTTTATCCTGATCGACAAGCACTTGATGAAGGCCCGACTGCACAACGGCCGAATCGTTGTGATGAAGATGAGGACAGTTTTCCGGGTGTAAAAAATCTACAGAAATTCAAACACAGCCTTTTTATTCTTTTTTTTTTATCTCAAAGACGTTTTTCTATTTAGTTCTATGATGCCTGTTCTTTCATGTGTAATTTATAAACTTCAGAAACATTATAGTATTAATATTTTACTATGACATATCTATTTTAATATTTTACAGGGACATCTTTATATTAACATTTTACAAAGACATCATGGCGTTAATATTTTACAGAGACATCTTTGTATTAATATTTTACAGGGAGAACTTTGTTTTAATATTTTACAAGCACATCTTTGTATTAATATTTTACAGAGGCGTCATGGCATTAATATTTTACACAGACATCTTTGTATTAATATCTTACAGAGACACCCTTGTATTGATATGTTACTGAAACATCTTTGTATTCATACTTTTAAGAGACATCTTTATGTTAATATTTTACGGAGACATCTTTGTTTTAATATTTTACAGGGACACTCTTTATTTTAATATTTTAGAGGAACTTCATTGTTTTTATATTTTACAGACATATCTTTGTATTAATATTTTACAGATTTACAGAGACATCCTTGTATTAATATTTTAAAGAGGCATTTTTGTATTAATATTTTACAGGGACATCTTTATATTAATATTTTGAAGAGATATCATGACTTTAATATTTTAAAGAGGCATTTTTGTATTAATATCTTACAGGGATATCTTTGTATTCATATTTTGAAGAGACATCATGACTTTAATATTTTAAAGAGGCATTTTTGTATTAATATCTTACAGGGATATCTTTGTATTCATATTTTGAAGAGACATCATGACTTTAATATTTTAAAGAGGCATTTTTGTATTAATATCTTACAGGGATATCTTTGTATTAATATTTTGAAGAGACATCATGACTTTAATATTTTAAAGAGGCATTTTTGTATTAATATCTTACAGGGATATATTTGTATTAATATTTTGAAGAGACATTAACTTTTAATATTTTAAAGAGGCATTTTGTAGGGACAAGGGATATTTTTTTAATATTTTTTTGACTTTAATATTTTAAAGAGGCATTTTTGTATTAATATCTTACAGGGATATATTTGTATTAATATTTTACAGGGACAACTTTGTTTTAATATTTTACAAGCATATCTTTGTATTAATATTTTTGCAATATAAAACTGTATAAATCTGCCTGAATGCAAAATCTTTCCAGCATAAATGCGTATACAGCAATAAATAAATGGATGGATAAGTAATTGGAAGTATCAAAAGTATTTTCTTTTTTTAATTAGGGGCCACCTTATGGGAGTTCTTTGTAAATATTACGCAATACTCTGTAAATAATGCTTTTCGAAGGTCCCAAACTTTTTGAATGCTTGTATTTATATTCTATAATTTGTTCAAGAACACTCATTGACAACAGATGGCCGACCACTTCTGACATTGATTTCAGAGCATAATTTCCCACTTTTAAAACGCTTGAACCAGTTTTGAACAGTACGGTCAGATATTGTTTAATTTTTACCCACTTCTCTAATTATGTAAGCAACTTAGATGGTTTTGAGATCGAGTTGCATATAAGGCTCCACAATAGTCAGAATCTCAATACGTATAACGTTAAAAACAAGGAAAAGTTTTCTGAACTGCTATGTAAATATCAGTTCCTCCTATATGGCATTGAATGTTGGACAATTTCCTCGCAGACGAAGAGGAGACTTGCAGCAACAGAAATGTGGGTCTACAAAAGGATGCTGAGAATGCCATGGATTGAGTATGTGATCGACGAAGAAGTTTTTAGGGAAAATGGTAAACAAAAAGGACATGCTCAGAATCTGAAAGAGATAGTTGACATTTCTGGGATACATAATGAGGAAAGAAGGCTTGGAGAATCTGACACTCACAGGACATATTGAAAGCAAGAGGGAAACAGCGAGTAACCTCTCTAACGAGTTTGTGTCAACGGATGACTGCGCAGGGAATGAGGGGGATAGTAAAAGAGACAAACATTGCTTAAATTTGCGAAGGATAATATTTTTCGCATACTCTCTTAACATTAGCCTCTTGTATGTTAGTGGCTTTATTCCCTTCTTTGTGGTGAAATGATATATATATATATATATATATATATATATATATATATATATATATATATATATATAATAAAAAGGCTTAAACACTAATATTCCATGGTCATAATTTATTCCATTGGAATCGTAAATACGATCCAATTCATCAGACCTACAAATTCAAAAAGAAAACAGAAAAAAACCAACTCCGGAAATAAAAACAGAATTTAGAGAGAGTGTAAGTATGAGGAGGAGGGAGATTAAACCTTAACAGAGAGAATTTTAGGAGAGATGGGTGGAAGGGGTTTAATTAAGAGAAAAATGAATGTTGTTGGATGTCTAATGCATAAAGATACATTTCATGGTGACATACACACACCATAGACAATCTAATGTTAGAATAAGAGGGAGGGAAAGACGAGGTGGGGGAGAGAGATGGGACGAAGGAAAGTAAAATTGCGTTTACTTAAAGGGCCGCTTTATAATTGAGAAAATTTGACAAATTTAATAACGACTACAGGTTACAAATCAAATATAAATATATGAAGATAAATATAACGATTATCTAATCCAGCAAGGACTTATATTTCTATGTTCAAAAACACATGCGAATATACACAATAACATATACATGTATATACATACACATAGGCGTGTACCCACATACACACATACATATACCCATGTACACACATATAAAAATATAAAAATATATTCACATATCCACACATACACATATTCATCTATATCCATATACACACACTTTTCACATACATATACACGCATACACATGCACACATGCAGTTACTTTTTAGTCATCCTGTATACCGTGTGTAACAGCAAAATTGTCCAAATCGTGTAACAGCATGGAGTAATTGCCTATCCACAAAATGTTTAATATCTAAAAAAAAAAAAAAATTAAACTAATTGTGTTTCATTTTTTTCCAGGTTTTCAGATGAGACGTTTAGCAATCTTGACACCATTTAACCTAGGAATCATTGAAACCCCCCTTGACTTATTCAGTTAGAATGAGAACAGGTTAAATCGTTTTTTTCAGCCCCACTATGTCTTTCCAACTGAGCAATGGTGAGAGGAAAAAGATCATTCAGGCCTTTAGTAATGGTACCAACATTCATATTTTGGCTTTCATGTTCAAAGTCCATTCAAAAACCATCAAGAGAACAGTGAACAAATTTTAAAAAGATGGAACAATAGGGGGGGGGAACCTAGATCAGGAGGTCACAACAGCAAGAGGGATCATCATTTCAACTTAGAACTAAATACATTCTTATTGTAGTTCAAAGTATTGTCCAATAGTGTTATAAAGACCTCGGAGAAATCCAGTAAGATATCTTTAATCATTTCTAAGATACATACAGCAGTTCAAAGCTTAATCTAACAATTGTACAATTTTGCTGTCACACGATCTGAACAGTTTTGCTTTTACATACCGTATATATATATATATATATATATATATATATATATATATATATATATATATATATATATATTGAAACAAAATCTTGAAACCAAAGAATTTGTATAAATATACAAACACGCATTCTTAAAGGATCCTTTTTTCGACCAACATTTACTCAAAAGATTACGTTGGTACCTTCTTAAATAAACAAAATGAAACAAATTTGCACATCGAAACCCAAATATATACAGGGGGGTTAAAGGGGGAACTACGAGTAAAATTGGAATTTATTACTAAAATAAGGAAAATAAAGGGAATGTGGAAATACAGCAAAGTATATAGGTTCCTCAGTCAGTTATGTGTCATCCGTGATACATGCTTAGGCGATCATGTATCTTTCGATACATGACTGACGAGACAGGTTTTCTCCCGCAGTAGGTTGCCATTTCTTTCTGCGAAAGAGCCCATTGCCATCCAAGGCTATAGAACCTGGTCTGTCCTGTTATTTACCCATAGCTGGAGGGAGACGAAGAGGATTCATACCTTTCCCAAGGGTATTACCATGTAAGTGAATGTAATGGATTTGACTGGAATTTGAACTCGGTTCTCCAATTCTCCAATTTCAAGCCACTATCCATTTCTCCACCATATAAAAAATAGATTTTTACCGATTTCAAATGAGTCAAAATCTAATGTTTATAATGATACAGTAAAAGTAAAAACCAAGTATTCATATGCTTAATGGGAATCACATTTTGTCTTCTTAATGCATATTTTGTTGAATGGGGGAGGAGAAGAAGATTCCTAACTTCCCCAAGCACGTAAGTGAATGTAATGGATTCGACTGTATTTCGAACTCTGTTCTCCGATTCCCCAATCCGAGCTGCTATCTATTACATATATAGTGAATATAAAATAGAGAAATGATAGAGCATTTACTATTTTATGTAGAGCACGACCAGCCAAACACTTACGAATTTTGGATATAAATTCACATCTGTGTAGACAGAAAAGGATTTTGTTCGTTCTCTCTTTCTGTGAAGAGGGTTGTGAGTGATTTTGTTTAATCTTATACTCACTAGGAACCTGTATATTTTCATTTATTGCCATATTCCCTTTTTTGTCTCGTTTTGTTAATGTAACACATACTTAGAATCTTCTCGGGCGGATTCAATAAAATGTTAAGTCCTTTATAGGAGTACCACATTCCAATAAATTTACTCCCATAGAAGTGCTAACCTTTTAATACCCGATCTATATTTATATCTCCATATGGAAGCACTTCATTTATTCCAAGAGGTATCCACAAATAACTGAAACATTGCAACCGACGGCGTTCCAACACCAACTATCTCGATATGACTAAGGCACGGTGGAGTAATGGATAGCGTCTCGGACTGAAGAATCGGAGAGCCGAGTTCGAATTCCATTTAAATCCATTACATTCACTTGCATGTTAATATCCTTGGGAAAGGTATGAATCGTTTTCTTCTCTTCCCAGCTATGGGTAAATAGTAGGACAGACAGGGTTCTGTAGCTTTTGATTGCAACTGGGCTCTTTCGCAGAAAGAAATGGCAAACTACTGCAGGAAAAAATCTGCTCCGTCAGTCATGTAGTGATTTTCCAAGCGTAGCTTAGACGTGGCACAAGGCCGAAAGTAAGGGGAACCCAGTGAGGATTGAACTCACTACTCAGTCGTAATTGTTAAAGCGGGACAAGCTTGCTAACCATTACACCACCTCGAGGTGCCCACTCCGTCAGTTATGCGTCGAAAGAGACATGATCGCTTAAGTGTGTATCACACATGGCACATAATTGCTTTTCTCACGGACAGCTCTATGTTGCTTGTTCAATGGCTGGGAATGGAAACAAGCTATTTGTACTGACCCCTAATGGGATTTTTTTTATTTTAATTTTCATCATACTACTATAACCCGTTACTTTGACTTACGGGCTAATAGCCTTGGGAAAGGTATGATGAATTCTCTTCTTTTCGAAACTATGGGTAAATAGCAGGATAGACTGGGTTCTATAGCCTTGGATGGCAACTGGTTTACCGCAGAAAGACATGGCAAACTACTGCGGGAAAAAATTCTGCCTCGTCAGTCATTATCGAAAGATACATGTTCACCTAGATGTATCATGTATGGCACATAACTGACTAACTATTGTCCTTTAGTCCTTATGGAGAGAAAAAAGAAACGTTGTCAATAAAATACGAGAAAACATGTTTTCGTTATTCTTTTGTCAGTGCTACTTTCGTATGATATCTATCGAGGCATTTGCGACCTACCGTAAATGACGTCACACTCATTATTGCTGGAAAGTACTCAGGAAAAACGATGACCTGTTTACCGTTTTATTAAATGACATCAGATCAGTTTACAATCATTAAAACTACGATTTGATGTTTTTTTTATATTTTTTTGTCTAAAAAATTGTTAATGATTTTTAATACATGACTAGTTCACTGCTCACTGCTTTTAACACTTAACCCTAACCCTAACCCCTAACCATAATGTATTTGGTCAGTGGGGGGATATGTGATCCCGTGGTGATCTTATTGTAACGTTACAATTAATTGTTTTCCTAAATCAAAAGCTATATTTTCATCCCCAACGTTGTCACAAACGGTGCTACCCAGACATTTGCGACCTACCGTAAATGACGATGTACTCATTATTACTGGAAAATACTCAGGAATAAAAATGACCTCTTTACTGTTTTTTTAATGAAATCAAATCAGTTTACAGACATAAAAATCGCTATTTGGTTATTTTTAAAATTTTTGGTATAAAAATTGTTAATGATTTTTAATACATAACTGTTAACTGCCTTAAACTCTAACCCTAATCCTAATCCTAACTCCTAACTCCTAACCCTAACATATTTCATACTTACAAATAGTTGGTAAATATCATACCATAGTAGAAAATGAATAATAGATATCATACTATAATAGAAAATGGACATTAGATATCATACGATAGTAGTATCCTTTTTCCTATGTTGATGGATTGATTGTTTATTTACTTATTTTTTACTATCAACCTTTTGTGGGTTATTTAAAGTCGAAACATACTTTTTAAATTGTAAAAATAATTCATTTTTTCTATTGATTCTCATTGCTTGAAGTCAGGAGCATGAAATTCAGAGTTCTAAATTTTAAGGCGATATTTTATTGTCATATTAAATCTTTGACCACAAAACTCTCAGTTCTTTTCACAATCTTAAAATTTTTACCTTATTTTATACTATAAAAATATTCTCTATATTTCTGTGATAAGGTATTGTAACCATTTACACTGTTCACATCAGTCGGACTTTTGTCATCTTTATTGGTGGTTCGACCAATGCAGGCTCCGACCTTCTTCAGGTGATATACATTGGAATCTCGAATCGAACCCTTTATTTAGTCCACGGGGACATATTGACCCAGTGGATAAAAGCGTTAGTTAAGTAATCCAAAAAGTGACTTGACCAAAAGAGTTGTGAATTCTCTGACATCCTGAAAAGAGTTCAATGTACAGGTGTGAGTTACCATAAATTTGGTACTTCTCTTCGGTTTGTAATGAATTTGACTTGATTAGTCAGACTTTAATGCTGAATATGATATTCAGTGGGTAAAATTGCGTAGGGGCGGGGGGTTATGAAGTACAAGGAAATAAGATTTTTTTCGATTTCTTCCATCAAAATTCTTTGAGAGCGCCTCAGAGCAATTAAGCAGCGAAATAGGGCATATATATATATATATATATATATATATATATATATATATATATATATATATATATATTAAAAGACATTTTATATTTAACGTTCTTTTTATAGATATAGTATTTAGTAAATGTTTGTTTATAATAAACAGTATTAAATAACATTTACCGGCCGGTAAATGTTATTTAATACTGTTTATTATAAACAGAGTATTTACTTAAATACTTGTATCTATAAAAAAGAACGTTAAACATAAAAATGTCTTTAATAAATAAATTGTCGGACTTTGTCCATTTCTTAATATATATATATATATATATATATATAAATGGAAAAAGTACGTTTTTTTACCTTGAGACCGCTATTATTTTAACTACCTATTATTTTAATTACCTTCACTCCTCAGCACTTCTTATTGTTTTAAAAAACGATGATTAGAATTGTAACAAAATCTATGATGAAAGTGAATTTATAAATTTTATTTGTTTCTGAGAATTTACAACGGAAATAATAAACAATATTCATTTATTAGATTGTTTATTGACATTATTTATTATATTGTTTATTGGAATGATTGCAAAAGATCGACTTATTGCAATTCGATTCGAACTTTATAAAATGGTAATTAAGAAGGATTTCTTTATAATTCACATATTTTAAAAATTTAGTAAATGTTTATAAGATTATGAATAAAAACTGTTTTCATATTTATTTTTTTTATAAATTAGTAAATGATAAATATTGCAGAGCATTAGTTTTAATTTTGTTAGGTTTTAGAAATTTGTAAATATAAAATTATTCTTGTAAACAATCTAATAAATAAATAGTTTAATATTTTTGTTGTAAATTCTCAAATAAGACTGTAGAAATACCCTTTCATCATATGTCTAGATTTTATTATACAGTGTATCCCGGATATAAGAGACCCGGATATAAGAGAAACCCGGATATAAGAGAGTTTTTCTCTGGTCCCAAATTACAGTCAGTGTTAATGTATATAAAATAGACCAAACCCGGATATAAGAGAAACCCGGATATAAGAGACTTCTTCTCCGGTCCCGACAACTCTCTTATATCCGGGTTACACTGTAATTCTAACCATCGCTTTTTAAAACAATAAACATTGGCGAGAAAGTGAAGGTTGTAAAATAATAGCTGTGTCAAAGAAAAAAACGTCTTTTTGACAATTCTTTTTTTTTAAATAAAATACCATAATTTATGTCTAAATTTATTTTTAGTTCCTAAATGTTAAAATAACCATCTTTTTTTTTGACCGAGCAGTTAAACAATTAATTTTATTATTTCAAACTTTCAGATACGTTTCTTAGGCCTTAATATAACTGTACTATATATCGCTTCATGTTGATATCTAACAAAAATAAAATTGCCGAACTCGCTTTATTTCCAGCTTGCTTCATTGTATTAAAAAATCACTCACTTCCTCCCTTCGAGTGGTCATCCTTTTATGGCTTTATGTCACATAATGAAACATCATAAACTCACAACAGAAAATCACAGCTGGTCACTGAAAACGTTAAGTAATTCCGGATGTCATATCTTCATTTTTTTTGGGGGGGGGATGGCAAGGGTAAACGCTTTCTCTGTCTACGGCAGAATGCGTAACTCACACGACTAAAGAATTTAGCCTCTGTGTTGCCGACGCATCCCCACGAGTGGCTCGGCCTTGCTGAGAGATGGGTGATTTTATACCCGTCTCTCGAAAATAGTTTCCAAACAAGGTTATAAAACCCAGTCTATCATGCTATTTAACCCTTAACTTTAGGTTAATTTAGGAAGCAATGATTTAAGTCATCAAAGATCATGATATAAAAAGATCCTTAAAACAAAGAAAAGATAGAATGCAAAAAATTAAGTCTCATATGTTTTACATCAAACCTTTATTTTAGTGTTTTTCTATTTGCAAGTCCCTTTAGTTTAAAACAAGATGTTTATGTAACCCGTGGTGTCACGAGAAGAATTTATCAAACAAATGTTCCAAAAATTACCATATTTTCCGGCTTGGAAGACGCACCCTAATGTTGTAAAGAAATTTCTAAGAAAAAATAGTCATTTTCATGCAACAACACATTCACCAAAAGTCCCTCACATACTGGCGCGCCGTATTGTTTCGATTAATCACTCCTTCGATTTTGTTTGTATGGCAATGACATACTAATTAGGAACAGAAAGGTTCCTGCCGCTGCTAGTAAACAGGGCAAGTTTAAGCTTGTGGCTCGGCTCCAGGAAGGTTTACAGTCTTGGAAATACTTGTAACAGCTAAGTACTGAGGTTGCATTATATAAATGCTGAATTAGATAGATAGCTAACTTTATAGTGTAATGACTCAACATACAAATCCACGTAAAGTCAATTAGATGACCGTCCAAGCTTACTTGAGCTTACTTGAGCTTGGGCATTGCCTTACATTCATCTTGGAAGACGTACACGTATTTTTTCAGGATATTTTTTAGGAAAAAAGTGCGTTTTGTAAGCCAGAAAATAATGGTATGATTATGCAGATATAAAGACGCAACAAATTTCGTGGTTGAGAAAAAAATATCATTAGAAAATCTATTACATTTTCGCGTCGACTAACGTTTAAACAATTAAGCAAGTGCGTGTAGTGTAACGATTATCGGCGCGAGAAATTGACGAACCGAGTTCAAAGTTCATGCCTGTCTAATTTTTTGTGTTCACTTTCGCACTAATGCTTTTGAGAAAGACATTAATGTGTCTATTCGCCCATTAGTCATGGGTTCAATAGCAGAGTAGACTAAGCCTTCGGTGGCAACGAGTCTAAACGGACAATTCTGAAATCACTCCACTGTTTTTCCCAAGAAATCATGTCATTTAGTAAATAATAAAGAAATCTGTGGAGGGCCATGTTCGCCGATACTCGCTAGATATTGATTAAATAGTAGTGTTGACTAAGCTTTCTCGCCTTGGGTGACAGCCAGTCTAGGAGAAAGAAAACTGAATTTAGATCCACGGAGAAGATAACGGAAAAGCATTTTATTATTTTTTCCTGGTTATTTTTGTGTAGTTTTATAATCGGCTTGGCTGCAACAACATATAATATGAATGTGTGGCGTTGTATTTTGTTTCTGTCTGTGGTAGTTGGGTTAAAAAAAGTCTTGGTTCGATATATCGACAGATGAAATTCGACCTACACAGTATGATTCTTCTCCCCGGTTGCCATGCCAACAAGCGTTACTGCCAGAAGCAGGCTAAAATTATTATCTGTGACTTTATTAGTGGAAAACGAATTTCCACATGACCGAATAGGAAAACTTAATTTATGTGGGGTCGAGATTGTTCCGGATATACTAAGAATTATCTCATCACCAGAGCAACAGCGGGAATAAAAATAATGTGTTAACCCGGAAAATAAATTATTTGTGCTTTAATAATTTTTTTCTCTTTCTGGAGGTAAAACATTACGAATACTTCATCATTCTTGATAAAATCAAAAGAATAATCAGCAATATTATTGGCCCTGATCTGGTATCTAAGCTTCAGTCGATTTCCCACCATATAAAATTGCTTCCCTGTGTCTTTTGTCCCGGTGAGCTTTTCGCTAGACATTATAAAGCAAAAGAAATATGGTTCTACAGAAAAATGATGAGGATACCGTGGACCGAACACGTTAGTAACGACGGAGTTTTAGAGAAAATGGAAACAAAAAGGAAACTAATACTTAACATCAAGAAGAGACAGTTGAGGTTTCTGGGGCATATAATAAGGAAAGAGGGCTTGGAAAATCTGATACACACGGGACAGATAGAGAACAAAGGAAGACAAAAAAACAAACTTGCTTAATGAGCTTGAGTAAATGGATGGCGGAAGAGGGATTATGATTAGAAATAACAGAAAGACAAAGTTTATTAAGAGCTACAAAGGACAGGAAGCCGTGAAGAGCTATGATCGCCTATGCTGTGAGGGAATAAGGCACATAAAAAAATCGTATGTTCATAGAATGGAGCCCACATACACACTTTATATGCGCCATCAAATTCCCTGATGTCTGCATCTTGATAGTGGTCATATGTAGACAGCAAACAATGTTATCTGTGCACGATATGGCAGTGAATGTTGGACAGCCTCCTTAAAGATGAAGAAGACTTGAAGCAACAGAAGTCTTAGAGAAAATGGAAACATAAAGGATACTTATATTTTGCATCAGAAAGAGAGAGTTGAAATTTCTAGAGTATATAAGGAAAGAGGGCTTAGAAAATTTGACACTCACAGAATATATTGAAGGTAAGGGAGACAAAGGAAGATGGGGTATAAACTACCTAACGAGCTTGTGCAAATGGTTGGAAGAACAGGGATTAGGAGAGATAGCAAAAAGACAAAACTTTGCTAAGAGCTACAAAGGACAGGGAATAGTGTGGAGGGTCATAATCGCCCACGCCCTGAAAAAACACGACACATAGAAGTAAAATGAGAAGAAGAATATTTTTTTTTATTTTACAATGAGAGTCACCTTTTGCAAGGCCCGGGAGCCACTCAAGGTAGAGGGTTATGTTAGGAGACCATTTTTGTGTTTAGGTGAGAGATATAACGATTAACCCTAGCCTTGAATAGGTTAAGATTGTAGTAATCGGGGAAACATCCTGTTGGGAGTCGGTTCCATAGGACAGTGGTTCGCGGGAAGAAGCTTCTCGAGTGGAACTTACATCTCGCCGATGAAATATGGAGGGAATGTGGGTGATTTGCTACTATGTAAGTTGCATGGCGTATTCTGGACATGAAGATTTGCTTTGGTGTGACCAGGGGATGTAGTTCGTCCGAGAACTTTCCATAGAAGTAGCGGCAGAGCAGCGAGGGGCTTGCCACGTCCCGCTTGTGGGAGAGGATTGATGGGTGGAGAATAATAGCAATTTCCTTCTCTCTGCTACCTCCATCAGACCACGTTCTGTCATCTACCTGTTGTTCATGATGACGGTCGACTTTGAGTCTAGAATCCAGAGGTTAGCAGTGAATATTTCGAAGACAGTAGGAAAGCGTTGTTCAGGTTAGCAGTGGATATTTTGGTAAAAGTAGCAGAGCGTAGTTCGTCCTTCTGTTTCTCTTAACCTGACAAGCTGGACTGGCCATTCGGGTAGAGTAGACAAAATGGCCGCCTTTATACACGACGGATTGAATATTCTACGTCTTCTGATTGGTTAACCTTCTATTGGTGGACTATAAAGTGAGTCAAGTCATTTGGGCTAACTCACTAGTACATATACACAAAAAACTCCAACACTACCTTCTCAGGTAAGTCACACGTTTCTTTCCCTTGTCTCTCTTTCCCTCTATTCGACCCGTGAGTATCAGATTCTCCAGTCCCTTCTTCCTCATTACGTGTCCTAGACACTTCAACTACCTCTTCCTGATGTTAAGTATAAGTCTCCCCCTTGTTTGCATTATACCCGCGGTATGCAGATATTTTAGTATGGAGGTAATCGTATATTTACACATTTTTTCAGGCGAAAATGAAAGGAAACCGGCTCTATAATTGAATGAATAAAATTTAAAAGAATAATTTTTATTTATTTACATATGGACTGTTGTCTTTATCTTTGTTGTTGTTACAAAAGTGCTTATAGCAACAATGATGAGGACGAAAGTAAATAGTGTAAATCATGATAACCCATCACCCCAGAAATTCAGAGAGAATAAGTTTTATTTGCAACTATTTGCGATCAGAATGACTCAGAACATCTTTGAGCTGGCAGAGAAGAGGAACTCGTCAGTCTGGTGAAGAAAGTGGGCGAAAAACCCTCAAGATATGCCAGGGAGATTAATGCCAAAAACGAAACAAAAGTTATGACGAAAAATGAGTAAGTGCTTTCAAGCAATCTAAAAATCGGTCGACAGGAACTTAAAGTAGTGGGCCATTTTGAAATATCTTGGCTCGATTATCAGCGAAGAGGCTTCCAGAATAGAAAAAAATTCAAGCGCGGCGCAAACAATGGCAGCTGTCGCAAAACTAAAATCTCTCTGGAAAGACAAGAACATCTGCCTGAATTCAAAGATAAGACCGTTGCGCGCATCGGCCTTCTCAGTCATTCTTGTTCTCTGGCGAACCTTTGACATTGACGTCAAAATTAGAGCAAAAAATCCAAGCATTTGAAATGAGATGCTACAAAACCAGCCTAGGCATCTCCAACAAAATATCGACGCTCAGGAACATCATCAGACAGGAAACAGGTCCGTTGGAAAACCTCAAAACATACCAGCGTCTCTTCGAAAGTAAACGCTCCTATTTTATACTGATGGTATTGCGGTAGAAATTGAGCATATTTTCCGCTTAATACATATAGTAGATGAGCACTACTCTGGCAAAATAACGTCTGACACGAAAGAGCGTTTGAAGCAGAGGTGTTTCAATGCGGAAAAAAACCTACGCCCATTTAGATTCATCAGTGCTTTCTGAACAATTACGGGGGTTAATGTAAGCAGAGTTAGGAGGTGACCAATGCGTTTCTGTAGTATCGAAAGTCGGGACAGCGATATGTACGACAAGCTACTTTTACGAGTGCAGCAAATTGCATAGTCAATAAGAGAAAAAAGAAATTTTTTTTGTAACTTAACTTGCATTTTGCTTTCTGCATCTGTTGTCGCTTAGGTGAAAACATGTTTTTCAGCCGTACCGGATGAATGCGACCTGCAGGCGTTAGTTTGGCGTACACACCATTAAACAAAAGAAATAGTAGATATTAACAGAAGTTTTCTTCTAAGTGAAGCATTCTCTTAGATCTTGGCCGATCATGGTTCTCCACAACTTCCTGTCCTTTGTAGCTCTCAGCAATGTTTCCTGTCCTATGTAGCTCTTAATAAATATTGTATTTTGGTTATCTTTCCTAATCCCTGTTCTGCCAGCTATTTACCCATGCTTCTTCTTTGTACGACGTGGGCGATCATGTTTCTCCACAACTTCCTATGACTTGTAGCTCTTAGCAATGTCTGTTTATTTGCTATCTTTCCTAATACTTATTCTATCAACCATTTACACAAGCTCGTTAAATATGTTATTCACTGCTTTCCTTTGCCTCTCTTGCCTTCAACATGTTACGTGAGTGTCAAATTCACCAAACCATCTGTCCTCATTGAGTGGCCTTGTAATTTAAACTGTTTCTTTCTGATTCAAGTGTAAGTGTCCTTTTTGGTTCTTTTTTTTCTAAAAACTTTGTCGTTCCTTACATGTTCAGTCCATTGTATTCTCAGTATCCTTCTGTAGAGCCACATCTCTTCATCTGTGAGAAGAACTAATAATGACCGTAAAACAATCGTTTACTAGTAACTGTAGCGATAATAATAATTACTAATATTAGCTGTTTCCTTATAAGGAAACATTCGGTATTCATTGATCGAACAGCCAATGCCCAGGGTGTGATTGTCGTCAAAATTAAGTAAACATTTAAAAGATGAATTTACCAAAATTACACAAAATATCTTGAAATACTAAAGTGTAAATTTATTCAATAAAATCGCTATTGGCTTCAACCATGGCCTCTAGATGACTTCGGAATCTCTTGCATCTCTTCTGGACAGTATCCTTGTTTAAGTTGGCGAATGTTGGCAGAATCTTTGTCTTCAGTTCATCTTTGGCGTTACATGGAGTTATGTCAGTCTCTCACTCAACTGCGTTCCACACATAATAATTTAGGGGGTTGCAGTCTGGGGAGTTAGGTCGCTAGATGTAAGGTTCGATGTGGTCGCAGATATTGCCTGACAGCCATCACTGGGTCCTGCTGCTTGTGTGGCATGGTGCAGAGTCCTATTGCCAGTTATAGGGTCTCTCAGCAAGCACTTCCTTGCCCCTGGGCAGCACTACCACCTCAAGGAACTTGATGTAGGCCTCCGTGTTAAGTTTGAGGCACTGTGGGAAGATGTATGGAAGCATAACGTCGCCATCACTAGTGATCGCTCCAAACACCATGATGTTGACTGGATATATCATCCAACTCTTCCCAAATCTTCTGCACTGTCCTCAGATTGACATCCAAACACTCTGAAATGTTCGTATTGGAGATTCCGGCGCGAATGCCAAACAGTACAGCATGCCATTTTCAAATTTCATATCTCAATTGTGTTTCTGTCATCGGACAGAACACAACAAATGAATGAAGCGTGACTGGTCTTTTTGGTTCCATTCTCTCTAAAACCTCGTTGTTGCTCACATGTTCGTCACATGGTATCCTCAGCACCCTTCTGTAGAACCACATTTTTAAGTCTCCTACTAATACTTTCCCCAAGGGTATTAGCACGCAAGTGAATTGATGTAATGAAATAACCAGTCACACCCATGAATGATTACACTATAGGTAGTAAGTACCTATAAAGTCAACTGTCTACGAGAGACTGGAAGACGAGGGACAGAGAGAGAGAGAGAGAGAGAGAGAGAGAGAGAGAGAGAGAGAGAGAGAGAGAGTGAAGAGGCAAGCAGTTCCGACCGTCTAATGAGTGGCACTCACTACTAGATTGACCTGTGTGTATAACTGTACCGTATTTCATATTGTACTGGTTGTGTACAATAAACCTTTCTTCTAGTATCCACCTGGTGTTGATTATTTATTCCCTTAGCACGGAATATAACAGTTCCGACGAGGATTAACGGAACATAACATGAATATAATGATGTCAACTGGAATTCAAACTTTACTTTCCCGTTTCTTTAATCCGAATCACTAATCATTACCCCAACCTGCCTCCAGTGTAGATTTAGTTGAAAAAGTTTTCTAACAGCCATTGGCAAAACATATCAACATAAAAAGTTTCTTTTAAATTGTCATATTTAAAATTCCGTCCAGTTCTTATCTAAATTATTATGAACCACTGCAAATTTATATATTTTTTACATTATAAAGTTTAAAATGTTGAAATTTTAAACCAGTCATACAGCACATGAAAATACCAAGCATTTAATAGTAATATGTGTTTTTTTAATGTTTGTGCGCATCTTAGTAGAATCTGGCCGTAGACCAAACTGCCTTGTTTGTTAATGGCTATGAATAATACAAATCTTGATGGCGATTTGCCAGTACATAAAAACGCAGTGTTTCCTTCCTCCATATTCTGAAAACATCGTAGCTAATTCAGCAGTTTACTGCATTCTAGGATCAATTATTTTTCTGTCTGGCGTTTCTTGGGGGGAAAAAAAATCAAACGTTACAAAGAAAAAAGAAAAACTTTTTTTGCATTGCTTAACGTTTTGTCGACATCCAGGACAACTCCATTTATCAAAAATAATATAGTATTGAACCAGTCTGGAAATACCGTACAACAATATTCGCTGGACTCTTTGGACGCAAATCAATTAAAGAGAACTCTATAAACAAGTCATAGTCGGTGTAGAAGACATCAGTACTAAAAAAGAAAAAAAATTCTGGCAACAGTTATTTTTAATGGATGGGAAAAATCGTTGTTTGGCTCGGGTTGCAAAAAACATCGATGATAGGCAAACACTTTGGAGACGTATTAAAAAAATCCAAGTGATACGTCATTATTTGTTTATTATACAAATGAATCGGAGAGAACGAATTTATTTTCGAAAAATGTAATTAAACATTGGATCTGTGGTCAGTGTCGAGTTCAAATTCAGACCTCGTTTTTCCTGTTCACTTTCGTACTAGTGACCCAAGGAAAGGCATATACTCCTTTCTTCTCCCTTCAGCAGTGTAGACTAGGATCTATAGCCTTGGATAGTAAGCAGTATAAGAGAACGAAGCTAAGCAGAGTATTAAGAGATAGAAAAATTTCATTGGAAACAAAGAAAAGACTACTGAACAATCGTTTACTAATAACTGTAGCGATAATAATAATACTAATATTAGCTGTTTCCTTATAAGGAAACATTCAGTATTCATTGATCGAACAGCCAATGCCCAGGGTGTGATTGTCGTCAAAATTAAGTAAACATTTAAAAGATGAATTTACCAAAATTACACAAAATATCTTGAAATACTAAAGAGTAAATTTATTCAATAAAATCGCTATTGGCTTCAACCATGGCCTCTAGATGACTTCGGAACCTTCTGGACAGTATCCTTGTTTAAGTTGGCGATATATATGGCAGCGAATGCCGGATAATCTCAAGAAGCTTGCTAACCATTGGACGACGTCGAAGTGTCCCAATGAATTCTTCCTTAGAGAGGTCGAAGAATGCATCGGTCGGAGCACAGTGATAAAAGATGAGGTTAACTGTATGATCAAGTCGTGAAATCAAGACGCATATGGCTATCAGCAAAAGGGTGAGTCCAAAAGGCAAATTAAAAATTGGGGATACTCAAATGAAACAAGTACAGAAATTTAAACATCTGGGAAGTGTTCTAACAGATGGCCGAGAGTGCGATACTAAGATCCGAAGACGTATTGGGATGACCAAAGATGCATTCCAAAAGCTAAGCAGAGTATTAAGAGACTGAAAAATTTCGTTAGAAACAAAGAAAAGAGTACGGAACTGTCACGTGATATCTGTCCTCCCATATGACATTGAAGATTAAGAAGAGACTTGAATCAACAGAAATGTGGTTCTACAAAAGGGTGCTGAGGATATCCTGGGACGAACATGTGAGCAACAACGATGTTTTGGAGAGAATGGAAACAAAAAGAAAATTTATTCCTAACATCAGGAATAGGCAGTTGAAAGTTCTGTGGCACGTATGTGGAAGGAGGGCTTGGAAAATCTGATACTCACAGGGACAGACAGAGTGAAAGAGGGACATAGGAAAGTAGCGCATAACATACTTGATGGGCTTGAGCAAATGGATGACACAACAGGGTTTGGTAGAAATAACAAAAGGACGAAGATAGGAAGATGTGGAGGTCATAATTGCCAACATCCTGAAGCGACCCGTCACATAAAAGAAGAAGAAGAGGAGGAGAACTCTAAATTCAAACCCATGAAGAATGCAAATGGTAACCACTTCACTAACATTCCGAAGAATTCAAAGCAATTCCCAGATAATTAAAAAGAGGTCAGTGGAAAGTCATGATCGGCAACGTCTCGAAGAGAGACGGCATTTTAAATAAGAAATATTAGTTAAATAAAAACAACTCTAAAAGTACAGTAATATAACCTCTAACTATTTCTCTTCAGTTCAGTTTATTATAATTTGTAAACAGTTGAGCGATACTGATAGAGTTCGATCTGTGCATCCTGAATCTCCCATAAAAATTCAAGATGTGGACTGAGTAAATACTAAATGCTTCCTCGGCGTATGGATCAGTTATAACATATTTTTTTAGGTATTTCACTCCAAGCAAGGCGGGAGTGCCACAAGCAAGCAGGGGAATTACAGAGAGTGAAAGGGAGGGAAACCTAGAAACCTATTTCCCTGAAAAAAAAAGTATTAATACAAAGATGTTATAAATTTCAATCAAAATTAACACTGGCTGCTCGATCAGTGAAGGCAAATGTTTCCTTGTAAGGAATGGGCTAATATTACCATTACAATTAGGGATGAGAACAGATACTACTCCCCGCAACGAACATCGCGGTGGCGTCGATATTCCACTGACCCTCCTTCCTTGGCGCAATGAGGGAGGTGCTGTCGCGTGGTTTGAATCCCCGGGACCAGGCACCCTTCATTCATTTGTTGCGTTCAGTCCGATGACAGTTGAGATATGAAATGTAGTTTGTCCGCTCGAAGGCAGATTGTATTTACTTGCGTCTAAGATCAGTTCAATGTGGGGAGCCCGAGCGCGTGCATCCGGGCTAGGTTCTAAAACAGCTCAGCCCTCGCAACCGTCGTTTGCGCTACCATCGGCATTACTACCGACCCCCCCCACTCTTTAGTGCAATGAGGGAGGTACCGCTGCGTGCAGGGGTTCTCCGGAAGCGGGCACCTGTTTCCCGGAATCGGGCACCTCTCAGTATTTGCGCTGTGCTCACAGACAGACACAACCGAATTGCGCTCTGTCCGAAGATAGGGATAAAATGCAGTTTATTTGCCCGAAAGCAGATACTACACTTTGATCACAATTCAAGGACCAGGGAGTGAAGAAAAGCGTAACTACAGCATTGTCCGAAAGTCTTGACACCCCCTACCAAAAAGTAATGAGACCTATAGAAGAACAAGTAATACAGTAATACAAAACACATTTATTGGATTCAGTTTATTCACTTTCATTGACCCTGTCACACATCGAGAAGGTCTGTATGAACATCCATCATTTTCGTGTTAGCCATCTGAAAAAGAAAATTATATTATGTAGAGGTGACAAAACTTTCGGACCATTCTGTAGATTAGCATTCATTAAACCTTCCTCAGATCATGAGCTTTGTCAGAATCAATTGACTTTGATCATTTGAGAAGTGGGGGTCCTGTTCATAATACAAATACAGTATCAAATCGATCTCTGACTTTTTAAAGAGTTATCTGTACTTTGTTTTTATTTTGGAAATAATTATTGTACTGGTTGGTCCGAATGTTTTGTCACCCACTACCAAAAATTAATGAGGGTGATTGAAGAACAAGTATTACAGTAATTCAAAGAACGTTTACTGGATTCAGTTTATTCACTTTCATTAACGCCGTCACACATCGAGAAGGTCTCAATGAACACCATCATTTTCGTGTCAGACATTTGAAATAGAAAATTATATTATATAAGGGTGACAGGATTTCGGACCACCCCGTAGATTAGCACTCGCTGTTCGATCAATGAATGACGAAAGTCCGGAAATGGGTAAAATTACAATTACTATTATCATTTCAATTTATTTTCTCATCTTTCCCAAGAGGAGAAAGACACATGCTCATCTTTACGAAAGCATCAAAACGTATTTAGTTTCTTTTATGTTATTTTATATCTATTTTTAGATATATCTTTTTATTAGAATAATATGACATAGCAATCTGGCTTCTCTTCGACATCCGTTCGTGTTGATTTGGCTTGACAAAAATAGTATTACTGTACATAAAATCGGTCCCTGGAAGTGCTTCACTCATATAGACATTGTCAGATGTTCTTTTCCCGCCCACGAAACTGGAATTATTAAACTATAAGAATGTCTCTTGCAGAGGTGCGTCGCTAAAAATAATTACCTATTTGCAAACGTAGCAAATACTACAGGATCCGCGTTTTCGAAGACCCCTCGTTAAATACTTTCAAGTTGTTAAGCGAAATCGATATCTGACGATCTTCTAATGTTAATGTTTACATGTTGGCGAAACTGCATTTTCAATTATTTATCACTAGCTTAAAAGCCACACTCAGTGCCATCTTTTAAGCTAGCTCCTGTGGGTGTACTGATTGGCCCTCCTGCCTCAAGCTAAAGGGACCGCTGGCCCAGCTTATGAAACATAATGATAATTTGAAGAAATAACTTTAAATTCCTTAATTCAGCTCATAGAACTCCAAAACCTTGCCTTAACTCTGATTCGGTCTATAAGTCCAATTCCGACCAAATGACCGATTTGGGCCGAAATCTCAATTCAGACTGAAAATTGAATTCTTTAAATCACAAACTCTGCGCAACTTTAAAACCTCCCCTAACAAAACCTCTCACTCGAACTCTGATTCCTTGGAATTTTGAAGAAATAAAATTGAGGAAACCAATTTAAAAAAAAAAAAAAAAAAAAATTAATTTCACAAAGTTTTTGTGTTACTTTAAACTGAGTATAAATTAAAAACTTTTAAATCACTAATTTTTTTTTTCAGTTATTTCAAAATTTGACATTTTAACTGTTCACTCCTTATCTAGACACAAATCGTTATACTGAATGTTAAAGCACCAGTTCAACGGGCAGATTTTCAATCCCGGGATCATCCTGATTACATAAACGTATAATATTTCTATGTAGAGCAAGTGTGGACCGACTTAGAGGGATTTCAGACACACGGACAGACAGACGGAATTTACCATTTTATTTATTTAGATTTCAGGAAACATTATATGAAGGTCGTGAAATCCACTGAAACATCCCGTTAGAAATATTTGCCTCATATTTTTAGGGGTTTGCTTATTATTTTGAAAGAAATAAAATATTTACCTGCTTTATAAATTTACCTTCTATTAGTAAATAATTCATGATTTAATATTCATGTTATTTTTTTTTCAAATTTAGGAGCACCTTTATATAGGTACTTCCAAAGAAACACTTTACCTCAGATTTAAAATGAATTTTAAAAAAATGAAAAATCATTCTTGAAGCTTTTATTTTTGCTTTACTTTCAAGCTAATAGACTAAATTTAATATTTTCAATAAGTAAAATACTTTGTTTCATCTCAAAACTAATATTAATTGTCTGGAGGGAGTTTTCGTTTTGAAATCAATAAAATCGCTGATTTTAAAATCGCTGATTTGTCTGGTGTAAGGTAGCAGCGAGACGACGTGTATCTGCCTCGATCCTCGTTGCCGTGAATGTCTTGTTTAAGTAGCCCACTCTCGCCTCTCATGTAAGCGGGCGAGTCTACTTCTATGGGGGTGTGACGCCAAGACCATTCCGGTCTTGTAACTGGGCGTCTTAGGTTCGATTCCACCTCTACATCTGGAAGGGGTTATTGTCTTGAAATTGCTAAAAACGCTGATTTTAGCGCCACTTTTAACCATTTGTCAGCACAATATAATTCTCTATTAACTCTAGAACACTAACCATGTGTACCCATAGTACCCACCGTAAATATTCCTATTTTTAATTACAATTTTCAGTACCTGATTTTCTTATCTAAATAATGTTTTTCAGTTCCTATCAATATTAACTCAAAGTACAAAGTTTGAATTACCTGCATGTAAAATATTTCCAATAAAGATTTATATTTAATATTTTTTTTGATATTTTCAAAATCGAGTATGATATACACATGGTTAGTAGTGGTGTAACTTTAGTTGATGGTTAGTGTTCTAGGGTTAAAAAAACAGTTTCTGAAACATTATTTGAGGAATATTAGTTGATTTAAAGTTCAATTAATCTGATTTGAAACAAATATTACTTAGTTTTAGTTTAAAATTTCCCAGAAATTCATTTTTAACTTTGAGGCACGTTTTTATTCAAGGTGTTGACAATTTAACAGCTTGACTGACAGACGAATTTTCCCTACGGTAGAAATATCTGTAAAAATTACTTGAGTAATATACCATGAGGGATCTTTTTTATATAATTTTTAACTACTCAGTAAACATAAAAATTTAGGAAAGTTTTCTTCGTAATCTAATGTTTTTATTGAATCTTAGAAAGTTAGTCTTTAATTTTACTAAAGCTATCACTCTTATTTTCTGATAATGACGTGTATGGATGCCCGTATTTACAATAATCGGCAGGTTTATACACACAAAAATTCAAAATTCTGAATTCTAGGAAGCTTTTCCATTTATGATTAGCAAATATAGTTTTTACTTAATAACAATATCACCTAACCACCACAAAATAATACAGAAATTTAAAACCCTGTAAATTGTTCGAATTAAAATTTAAAAAAATGAAAACAATTCTTGTAAAAATTCATTATTCATCAAAAAAAATTATGCAATAGTCTCCATAATATATGTGACGGTTACACACCTGGCCCAGTGTCGGATCCTTTGGTTACGGCGCCAACGGTGACGTCGCTCCTCCTGGTCGCTCCTCCTGGGTCCAAGCGTGCCGCTCCAACCCTTTGGTCAGATGATCACCAGCCTCGCCTTTCCCGACTCGCTTCCAATACCTGGTCACTAAAGCAACTATACCGATCTCCGGTCTGTCTACCCACGCTGTGTTTAGATCTTAGACAGACGGGACCAGCAGGGATGGGGGGGGCCGATACAAGTTGAGTCCGACGGGGTGGCAAAACACAAATAAAATAAAACTCACGACACCCAACAAAATTGCTGATAAAAAGGGTAACAACCTTTTATATCTTAAAGTCCGTTACATAAAAAACAAAATTGTTCTCAATTCCCGACCCGCTCTGTGGACTATGGCACCAAGCTTCTATCACACAATAGGAAAATGTCGAATTACCTACTTTCTAGAATCATGTATGTATGTCGGAGTGTGGTTCAGTTCGACACTGGGGCTAATTTCTATCGATCATTCGCAGTTGATTCTTCTCTCCGACTTGAGTTGTATTTCTTCTTCTTCGTCTGCTTGGGCTGGTAGTTTTCCTGTTTCAACTTGGTGGAAGATTTCTTGTTTCAACTTAGCCGCAACTCTCTGTCGTCTGAGGTGGTCTCTTCTCACTGCCGTCCGGAGCTGAACTTTAACTTCTCATCGACTTTCGGCTTGTCTGCAGCTCCAATTCTTCTCAGGCTTTCAGGCAATCTTCTTCTTCATCTACTTGGGCTGGAAGTTCTTCTTGTCTGAGGGTTCTTTTCTCGCTGCCGTCCGGGGATGAACTTTAACCTCTCATCGACTTTCGGCTTGTCTGCATCTCCAATTCTTCTCAGGCTTTCAGGCAATCTTCTTCTTCGTCTACTTGGGCTGGAAGTTCTCCTGTCTTCGACTTGGGCTGGAAGGATTTCTTGTCTGAGGGTTCTTCTGCCCGCAAAGGGGCGAGTGAATCGGGGCCTGATGGCCGCGTTCAGGCTCTATCCCTGCCCGCGGTCCAACTCTCAACTGCAACTCCAACTCAACTGATTTCTGTCGACTGGGGTCCTGCTTATATTGACGCCGCAACAAACTGGGGTGGGTCTGTCGGCGTCAGGGTTTTCTCGATAATTCCAAAACTGCATTAATTCTGTCTTCTCCATTATCGCTATTGTTTTCACCCCTACTTCCTCATAGTACCTTTGGTGGGGCGGCGCACATCCATCTCTCTTAGTCTCTCGTATGTCAGGTGACCGCTTTTCAACCAATCGTTCCTGATCGAGCATTTCTTTCCCTTTTCTTCCGCAAGTCACGTGATCGTATTCGACCAATTGTTATTGATCAAACATTTCTTTCCCTTTTCTTCCGCAGGTCACGTGATCGTATTCGACCAATTGTTATTGATCGAACATCCTCTCCCCTCTGTTTGCGGGCGTGGTTACATCGTTCTTGTTTAAAAAAACAAAATCCAATTTTGCCCTTTTTGCACGTACGCAAAATGACAATCTTTTGGCTTTTCTCTCACCTGGACTTTGTCAAACAGCCCGCTGCTAATTAGTCTTGACTTTAGAAAGGATCTTTTCCGCCTTCTTGGCGCCCTGTGAGCCAAAAGCAATTGTCCCTCTTTTTACCTCTTTGTTTTTTCCTGATAGTCGAAAATCTTAATTATCTACATTGAAATGTCTCTACTTTATTAACGTGGGTGTCAATTCTTAACAGGTCTGTATATCGTTCCACCGGTCCTCCCCTCAACCCAAAGACACTTTCTTTTTTTTTCTCTGATTAAAATTGTTTCATTGTTCCCAAAATTTCTCTTTATCCAAATTGATAAGGTGTCTTTCCATGCAAAAGTAGGCTAGGTGCTTTGACCGACATTCTTTATCAAAATGACTTTCGAAAATCGGCCAAGACGCTGACCTAAATCTCTTTCTGACTCCTATCTCCACCCTCAATTGGGTCATGCGTCATACATTTCTCTTTCTTTCTTTTTCTTCCCTTCCTTCCTTTTTCCTTTCTTTCCTTCTTCTTTCCTTAGGATCGTCTAGTACACTCTTAGTGAATTATTTTCAACTCAGTTATTTTCCGTTTAAAAAAAAAAAATTAACAACCTGTTTAATAAACTGAGTAAGAAAAAATTAAATCATATTTCTAGGAATATTTCTAATAATGCAAGGTGCCACATATATTTTATATATCATAAATGCAATTAAAAGGTTTTCTAATTAAATAACGTCTTCGGTTTATTGCATCTTTATTTTACGATTCAGAGCAGATTTTCAGTAACTAGGAGTTCTAATTACAAAAAAAAAAAAAAAAAAAAAAAAAAATTCATGATTTAAATTCTCCAAAAAGTTCTGCTTTTTACCAATATAAACATTAAGCAGTACAAAATTTAATTTCTTGAAATTTCATAAAATTTAATAAGTGTGTGTATCGTTCAGAAGTAAAAATTTTTTACAAAGATTTTTAAAAAGACACATTTCTAAAATAATTTAATTCATTTGTGAATAAGTCATGAAAGTTTCATTAAGATCCGATAATTGTTTGATTTCTTGCAAGAATTTCCAAATCAATGTATCTTTCCCAGAGTGTCGCCTCTTATAGTGTATATATGGTGATTTTCTAAGCTTAGATGTGGCACAAGGGCGGAAGTATGGGGCACCCAGTAAGGATCGATCTCACTACTCAATCGTAATTGTTCTAGCGAGACAAGCTTGCTAATCATTACACCACATCGAGGTGTCCTTTATACTGTATATATGGTGTACTTCTTCTTTTCCTGTGTGGGCGCAAATATACGAAAATTCTGGATTTCAAACAGTGAAAATGTCAAGAGAAAATCTCTCGACTATCTTTCCTAAGGAGTGATGGCAATTCATAAAGACAAGGAATCTGTGGAGATTCATGATCGCCTACGTACTGAAAAATACTAAATTTACAAGAACAAGACTGGCAATGATGGTAAGAATATTATGTTGTACCAAGCTTACAAATTCGGAAGAGAATGTCTGTCGTGAGAATCAGTATTCAAAATTCCGGTTTCTTTTTTTAGCTAGGCGCCAGTCTGGCACCAATGAGAAAACAAAAAAAAATTCCTATTATAAGTGTGATAATCCCTCCGTTCATTAGTTCGCACGACCGTTACCCCCTGCCAGTGCCTCATAAATAATGGACTATTCCGTTTTGATCCCGTGGAAATAGGGCAGAAGGCACTAATAGTTTTCAATGAGAAAATGAAAGAAAGAAGGAAAGAGAGAAGTGGGGAAGAGAGGATCAGATTAAGCTGATACGAACAGATACTACACTTTGATCTTAACCAAAAAGCCAAGAAACGATTATTTTTCAGTGAGTCACCGTCGCTACCGAATGTGACACAAAGTCAAGGTTTAAAATGGCTTTAACGATGATACCGTGGAAAAATTGCCCAAGCACCCTTGGTACTCCCCCTTTTGGGGACGCCTCAGGCACCGAACAATAAACTCAGACCCCTTCTGAAGGAGAGGAACTGTCTGGTGGTGGGAGAAACCCACTGAGGCTTGGTCTTAATATTACTTGAAACGATCCCAACCAAAGGCTGAGGAACGATGCGAAAATGAAATGAAAGAAGGGGAGATAGAAGTGAGGGAGAGAGAATCAGATACTACACTTTGATCTTAGCCAAAAAGCCGTTTATTTACTTGACCAACTGAGTCAGATTCGACGCAAGGTCGGTTTTTAACGTGGGGAACCGAGTGTTTTCACTCGGGCCGCTGGTCCAAGCTGGTCTTAGCTGGTCATAGCTTGTCCAAGCTGGTCAGAGCTAGTCTAAGCTAGTCATAGCTGGTCTTGGCTTGTCATAGCTGGTCCAGACCCGAGCCGGTCCAAGCTAGTCATAGCCGTGATCGAATCTTAGCCAAAAGGCCGAGAAGCGATAGCGACCGCAATATAAGCGTCTTTTTTTTCAGACGCACAGTAACGAACGGCGGAAACCGAGTAAGACAATCGCCAAAAATCTAGTTACCATAAATAAAATAACATCGTCTGCTGAATTATTTTTTAATTATTATCAAGACAGATTTGGCTAGTAAGAATTAATATGCTAATCAACGTGTGATCGTGCAAGAGTAAGTACAGGTTAAAATCTAGACTAAAGAAAATGGGTCAGTCTTTAGCGTGTCGTCTGCACCCGGATAGTTTGCCGTGAGAAGTCTTCTGTCTTCGAACAGATTAGTTAACACAATAGTGTCGGTTTTCATAAACTGGCTTTGCCAACTGACTAACTGTCGAAAAGGGGTTCGGCTAAGATCAACAGCAGCTGTCAGCCATACATGTAAAATGGAGACGATGGGTATATTGACTTTCTGCTGAAAATTAACTAACTCAGTGCACTCACTGACAAGGTTGTTTGCTATGCAGCTCTTCGGTAAGCCAACAGACAACGTAAATAACTCAAAGACCAATTAAATATCGGGTTTGCGAGATGTTAGAACAATCAACTTGGACATAACTACAAGTTCCTCTTTGTGCGTGCTAGGGCCAGGCCTCATTTCTATGAATTCTATTCTTCGCCTTTTTGATAAAGGAATAAAGAAGGCACAGGTATTTTCTACTCTGTCCTCTCTTTTATCTCTCTGTTGCTCTATCACTCCATGAAGAATTTTAATGTCATTGCGTTTTTTTTATGTCTTTCCATCCCGATCAGTCTTTCAGTACTTTTCTCGTTGTATTTCGATATCCAACAGACAAACCTATCTCCTCTTTTTGGCTTTCTTTTGTCTCCCTCTCTTCTTTGTCTGTCTTCTGTCTCTGTATTTGTCTGTCTGCCCCTCTCTCTCTCTCTCTCTCTCTCTCTATATATATATATATATATATATATATATATATATATATATTATAATTGTTTTTTAAAAATATATTTTCATCGCAACACCGAAATTCCCATGTTTCAAAACTGAAACTTCAATTCAAATTCAATCATAAAAATTAAACTTAAAATACAAAGTTCTGTTGTATTATCAAGCGTTGCTAAGAATAATTTTTTTTAAAAATTGATTTAATTAATTTATAAGTCCAGACAAAATTTTATAAATTAAGTAAATCAATTTCTAAGAAGTTATTCGTAGCATCAATTGATAATGCAACGGAGCTTTGTATTTTAAATTTAATTTTTATGATTGAATTTGAATTGAAATTTTAGTTTTGAAACATGGGAATTTCGCATTGATAATATATTTAAAAAAACAATTATAATATTATGCTCTACTGTTGTAGCACTGTTTTTTAAAAATAAAAGTAAATGCTAAGAACACTGAATTATAAATCTCATTGTTCTTTCCTATTATTTTATATATATATATATATATATATATATATATATATATATATATATATATATATATATATATATATATATATGTGTGTGTGTGTGTGTGTGTGCAGGTACTGGAATGGATGAACTCCAACAAATATTTTAATATTTTTTTTGTTTATACCTTATATTATGGATACAACTTGTTTGAGTAAAAGCTCTGTTTTAATTAAACTATATTAATTACATTTACCGACTTGAAACATTTCCTCAAATAAGTTGTATCCATAAAAATAATGTATAGACTGAAATATATATTAAAACATTTGTCGGATTTAATCCATTACATATAATAAGTTGTCATTGTTTACGCTAGATTACGTTTCCGGGCAGAAATGATATATCGAAAAAGATCGTTGAAGATGTGTGTTCATAAGCAGTAATTTGGAATTTGCTAGCCGGAAAGTTCTCTGTGTTTGTTCTCAAACCATTCCTCTTTTTTTTTCTTTTTTTTTTTTTATAGTTTTCTAGTCTGCTTACATTGCCTTCATAAACTCACAAAGCCTCCATAACTTATGATTCACACAACACTTTCTTGCTAATCTTAATGATTTTTGATAAGGTAAAATAATAGTAACAGAATAAACATAGATGTTTATTTAAGAATTCTTATACATGGGAGGGTATTTTAAAATCCTCTACAATCCTTGCCTTCTTCTTCTTCTTCTTCTTCTTCTTCTTCTTCTTCTTCTTCTTCTTCTTCTTCTTCTTCTTGTGCCGTGTTCATTGCTCTCCCTAACTTCCTATGCTTTGTAACTCTTAGTAATATCTGTTTTTACAATCCCTCTCCCTTCCTGTCATCCATTTCCATAAGCTTGCCAGTGTTTCACTCGCTGTTACTCTTGCCTTCGCTATATCCTGCGAGTGTTAAATTTTCCAAGCACTCTATTCTCACTATCTGTCCCAAAAGTTTCAACTGCCTCTTTCTGATTCTAAGTATAAGTGTACTTTTTGTTTGCATTTTCTCTAAAACTTCGTCGTTACCTACATGTTCTGTCCATTATATTCTCAGCAACCTTCTGTAGGACCACATCTTTGATTTCTCTGTGAGAACTAATAGAAGTACTCGCCAAGATTGGACAAGATTTAAAACCAGTAAAGTATTAATGGCTGTAAAACAATCCTTTACTACTAATTGTAAGGGTAATATTAACAGTATGTCTCCCAAGGGGACACGGTGGAGTAATGGATATCGGCTTGGATTGAGGAATCGGAGAGCCGAGTTCGAATTCCAGTCAAATCCATTACATTCACTTAGGTGCTAACACCCTTGGGAAATGTATGAATCCTCTCTTTCTCCCCCCAGCTATGGGTAAATAGCAGGACAAACCAGGTTCTATAGCCTTGGATGCCAACTGATCTACTGCATGAAGAAATGGCTACCGATTGCGGGAAAAATCTGCCTCGTCAGGTACGAAAGGTACATGATTGCCTAAGCGTGTATCACATAAATGATGTCCCTCAAACTTCAATTGTCTCTTTATGATTGTAAGTATAAGTGTTCTTTTTACTTTCATTTTCTTTAAAACTTTATTGCTCAAATGAGCCAGCCATGATATTCTCAGTATCCTTCAGTAGTTTCCCATGTCTGTTGCCTGAATTCTCTCCATCTGTGAGATGATTTCCAGCATTCACTACCATATAATAGGACCGATATTACATAACAGTTCAGCACTCTTTTCTTTGTTTCGAAAGAAAGATTTTTTATTTCTTAATACGTTGCTTAGCTTTTGGAAAGCATATTTTTCTTTTCCAATGTTCCTTCGCATTCGATGCCGCATTTTCCGTCTCCCAAATATTTAAACTGTCGAACTTGCTCGGAAAGTGCGGCACTGAAACCAGAAGGTATATTGGGATAGCGAAAGATGCCTTCCAAAAACTAAACGGAGTATTAAGAAACAGAATCATTTCATTAGAAACAAAGGAAAGAGCACAGAACTGTTACGTGATATCAGTCCTCATATATGACAAAGAACTCTGGACAATCTCATCAAAGAAATCAAAGAAATGTGGTTCTATAGAAGGATGCTGAAGATACTATGGATCAAACATGTGAACAACGATGAAGTTTAAGAGAAAATGCAAACAAAAAGAAACTTATACTTAACATCAGGAAGAGACAGTTGAAATTTTATAATGAGGAAAGAGGGCTTGGAAAATCTGATACTTACAGGACAGATTGACGGCAAGAAGGACAGAGGAAAACAACGCATAACCTACTTAGTGAGCATGAGAAAATAGATGGCGGAACAAGATTTAAGAGAAATAACTAAAAGACAATATTTAAAAAAGCTACAAATGACAGGAAGTTGTGGGGAGCCGTGATCGCCTACGTCTTGAAAGGATACGGCACGTAAAAGAGGGTAATTCTTTTTTATTTATGGATTTACCTGGCGCTGTCTGGGTGGAGAGTAGGTCTTCACCCGTCAGACGAGCGGAACAGATTTTTGTTTCGGTCAGCGAGAATTCTGACTGCCCCACCTCTGCCCATCTCTGACTGTTCCTATCAGCATCTCGACTGATGGTTTGTGACTAGCCCCTCTACCCATTCTATGATTGGCCCTTATCTAGAACGCAGACTGACTATATTTTTTTTTTCCTTTTTTAAAATTTATTAAAATAAAAACAAATTTTAGCATAAAACAGTGAAAGTTAATGAAAAATCACACGCCGTTTCTTTCGGGCGAATATCTTTTCCTTTGTTGTTTTTATTATAACATTCCGGCTGTTGCACTCTCCGTCCTGGTCAGATTGTCCGAACTGTTATCCAATATGCCCCTAACGGAAGGTAGCCAAATGTGACAAATTTCTAAGGAGGGAGGGAGAGTGCAGAAGCTGGAATATTATGATAAAAACAACAAAGACAAAGATATCCATCTGAATGAATCGATGCATTATTTTTTTTTAATTTTCGACGTTTTATCCTAGTTTTTTTTTTAAATAAAGAAATTTAAAAAGGAAATATTTTCATTCAGTGCTTATTCTTTTTTCTCTTTTTCATTATTTTCTTTCTTTATCTCTTTCGTTTCTTTTCTCCTTTATTCTTGTCATTTTTTGTTTCTTGTTTTATTTTCTTTCTTTCCCTGTTGTATTATTCTTTTTTTTATCTTTTCTTTCTTTCTTTCTTTCTTTCTTTCTTTCTTTCTTTCTTTCGTTCATTCGTTTATATAATGATGTTCAAGATTTTCATCAACATTAATGTTAAAGGATCTTTTTCCATTTGTTTTATTCATTTTTTTCCTTTTATTACTTTTCTTAGTCTTCCTATTTTCTTTTTTTCCTCATTTCCTTTTTTTCTTTCTTTCCAAGAGTTATACAATTTTTTAACGATGATCATACTATTCTGTAGAAAAAGAAATGCTTTTATTAAATCATTATTAGTTTTCTTTTCATATTTTATTCTTTTTCTTTCTTTATTTCTTATTTTGTCATCTTCTTTCCACATTTTCCTTTCTTTTTTCTTTGTTTTTTTTACTATTTTCTTTGTTTTTCATTTTCATCTCTTTCTTGCTTTTTTTCTGATTTCTGCCATTTTCTGTCTCTCTTTCTTCGTTTTCCTTTCATTCTTCCCTTTAATATTGTTTTTTCATTTTCCTTTCTTTCTTTCTTATTTTTGTCATTTTCTTTCTTACCTCATGTTCCTTTCTTTCTTTTACTATTTTCTTTCTTTTTTACTTTTCTTTCTTTCTTTCTTTCTTTCTTTCTTTCTTTCTTTCTTTCTTATTTTTGCTATTTTCTTACTCCCCTCCTTTTTCTTTCTTTCTTTCTTTCTTTCTTTCTTTCTTTCTTTCTTTCTTTCTTTTGCTATTTTATTACTTGTCTCACTTTCCTTTCTTTCTTTCTTTTCTATTTTTCTTTCTTTTTCATTTTATTTTCTTATTTTTTTTTCATTTTCCCTTTTTTCTTTTTCTTTCTTTTTTTGTTATTTTCTTTTTTTTCTATTTTATTACTTGTCTCACTTTCCTTTCTTTTCTTTCTTTTGCTATTTTATTACTTGTCTCACTTTCCTTTCTTTCTTTCTTTTGCTATTTTCTTTCTTTTTCATTTTCCTCACTTTCTTATTTTTGTTATTTTCTTTCTTTCTTTCTTTCTTTCTTTCTTTTTTTCTTTCTTTCTTTCTTTCTTTCTTAGGGCTATAAATAATTCCATCATCAATGGATCTGTTTTACAAAAACGACCACCACGTGGATACGTTCTCAACAGATGCCTTGACTAATGGATACCGTTTATAAACGGTGCCGTGACAAAATAAATTGCAGTGAATCACTTCTTTGGGTAAGATGGCGCCAGAAAAATTCTTACAGCCTCGATAATCAGATACCCGACACGGAAGAAGCTTAGTGAATACCTGGGAAGATGAACAGACGTGTAGACACAATTATGGGTATTTTTTTTTCTACTTGTCAAGACGAAGACTCGGTGCATTTAGTTTCTTTTTTTCCTTTCTTTTTCCTTTAAGCGTTTATTTCTTCCGCCTTTCTTTCTATTTCACTCTTTCTTTCTTTTCCATCTGCATTTTTCTTTTCCATCTGCATTTTTCTTTTCTTTCTCTTTTTTATCCGTTTTTTTTTTCTTTTTAAGATGAAACCCGCACACACACATGCACGCACACATACACACTGGCCTTCTGAATACAAGTACATTCTGAAATTTTCACCAACATGTGTTGGTTAATACCAATTCTGTTATGAAAAAACATTAATTTTTATCATAGAATCAGACATTTGTATATATATATATATATATATATATATATATATATATATATATAAAGATTGCTTAACTTTTAAATATCAATGTTTTCAATATTTTCAATTTGTACCGCGTCTTTAAAAAAGACGCGGAACAAATTGAAAATATTGGAAATATTATTTAAAAACCAAACCCCTGAAGAACGGAAATCTTACCGGGAAACTTCGAAATCAGGGTAAAATTGATATTTTAAAGTTAAATAATCTTTTTTAACGATCTATTTTTAATATTATTTTAATATTTTAATACTGAGCACTATATATAAAAAATATCTGCTGTTACATAATCTTATATATATATATATATATATATATATATATATATGTGTGTGTGTGTGTGTGTGTGTGTGTATGTGTGTGTGTATTGATTTAAAATTTGAAGAGGTATACTAGAAAGCGTGTGATCGTATTATTGACACGAAATATTGGTGAGCAGATGGATCTGATATGCGACGAATGTGAAAGAGTCTGTGTTATATAGGAATAAAGCGTCGCTGCCGACACTTGAGTTTGAACATAGATCGCCAGTGAGCAAACACAGGGGTTCCCATTATTGAATTAAATAGACAGCGTGACCATAGAGAAAACGCATAAGTAGGAAGTCGCGTGACGTTTAACTGATCGCTATTTCTAGTCTATCCTCTATTACTATTACGCTATATTCTACTATATTCACTATACTATTTCTTTATTCAGATTACTATACGGGTTACTTGTCGAGTATTATCGAGCAAGTACTATTAGTGTGAGTCATATTCGAAGGTGTCTGACACCAGTATTGTTCAACTGTGTTACTATAGTTGTATCTGCGATTACAATGTCTCTACTACAACGAGCATTATGAAAGGGACAACAAGTATTCGTTGGCATTACAAAAGTGGCAACGAGTGTTCGTTGGTATCACAAAAGTCTACTTTAGCAGAGCGGGATTGAAAAGCCGCAAAAGAAGCCGTGTACAGAGTTCTGACTTCGATTACACCCGATACGGCAGAACAATTTGCCATAAATGCGGAAAGGCTTGCCGATAAGCTGGAGGTCTGAAATGACACGTGTGAATTCATGGTGATCAACAAGTCACTTGTTTTGCTGGAATCTATTATGAATTTAACATCTGTGCCAACGCGTCTAGGTCCCTTTTCTGGCCCGAGAAGTCATAACCGGTTTGTTCAAAGATTACTATACTCGAGATTTCATATTCCCTAAGTAGGTCAACTATCGAGAAGGGAGCCCCCCCCCATGTCAGGATCATCGAGCCAATGCAAACGATCCTTTCTTTTGCTACATAGTATGTAAATAATAACCAAGTCTGTCCTGATGTTTACCCATAGCTGGAGAGAGAAGAAGGGTATTAGCACTTAAGTGAATATAATGGACGCGACTAGAATTCGAACTCGTCTCTCCGTTTCCTCAATACGAGCCGCTATTCATTACTCAACCGTGCCCTCCTTTTTATTTCGAAGTCAAAGAGAGTCATATATAAATAAATGAGCTTATATAAATGAATGTTGAAAGGGAGACTAGGATAAACACTGCTTAGAACTACAAAGGATAGGAAGTTGTGGAGTGTCATGATCACTCACCAAATGAGCTTATATAAATGAATGTTGAAAGGGAGACTAGGATAAACACTGCTTAGACCTACAAAGGATAGGAAGTTGTGGAGAGCCATGATCACCCACCTAATGAGCTTATATAAATGAATGTTGAAAGGGAGACTAGGATAAACACTGCTTAGAACTACAAAGGATAGGAAGTTGTGGAGAGTCATGATCACCCACCTAATGAGCTTATATAAATGAATGTTGAAAGGGAGACTAGGATAAACACTGCTTAGATCTACAAAGGATAGGAAGTTGTGGAGAGCCATGATCACCCACCTAATGAGCTTATATAAATGAATTTTGAAAGGGAGACTAGGATAAACACTGCTTAGAACTACAAAGGATAGGAAGTTGTGGAGAGTCATGATCCCCCACCTAATGAGCTTATATAAATGAATGTTGAAAGGGAGACTAGGATAAACACTGCTTAGAACTACAAAGGATAAGGAAGTTGTGGAGAGTCATGATCACCCACCTAATTAGCTTATATAAATGAATGTTGAAAGGGAGACTAGGATAAACACTGCTTAGACCTACAAAGGATAGAAAATTATGGACGGTCCATGGTACACAAAAGAAGCAGATTGTAAAAATGTTTCTCGTTTTTAACTATTTCTGGTTTAAATAGTAGGTCTTCTATCTAGAAAAACAACGGTTATTCTCAAAAGTTTTTAATGTAATATTCACTCGCTCAAAAAATAAAGTAAAGAATTATCCTTACAACCCTATTTTTTTGTCTTAAAAAAAAAACACACAGTGTTGATAAGACTTAAAAAAACGAAAAAAACAAATCAACATACTCATTTTTAAACGTGACCTCTTTTGCACTTATCCTCGGCAAATAAAAATGAATCATCTAATAATACACGAGATCATTACCTATATAAATAAACGTTTATATTTGAAGAAATAAAGACAGACCCGGATAGTGTAACGCGTATATTTCTCTCGTCTTATCCTGTTATTACTTTGCAACCATAATGAGAAAATCACATGACAATGCGAATTCGTACAACAGCGGGAGTGATTCAGATCACAGTAAAACAACCGCCCTTGACCCCACAACAAAAGCAAGCCGAATAAACTTACAGAACTTACAAAAACTTACAAGAATCTTCAGCGTTGTTCACTTATGTATCATAATTTAGTCTTTGCAATCATGATGCTATTCTGGTTGTGTGAGGGAGGGGCTAAGGGTCTTCAATCCTCTTACTGATATTAACAAGATACAGAAGTCTAAATTTGTCCTCTTGGCCTCAATATCGATCACGATCCTATGGATATGAGCTGTATCGTATGTCAAAAGTCTTTACTTTTTATTATTATTATTATTCATTTCACCTTAAGCAAGGTGATAAAGCTACTAGGACGCTAGGGTTCAAGGAGAGAGGCCAATGAAAGAACAGGAATTAAGGCGATAACGGATGATGATTGACATTGTATTTAAATTTTTAAATAATAAACCTTAATTTTCGCAACATTAGCTACAGAAACTTCTAAGTCTAATGTGTAAAACGTTTCTTGTTCCTATTCAAGAAAATAAGTACAAACGAAAAGCAAAACATATGTATTTAAAATGAAAACAGAAACGTGTCTGCAGTATCAGTAAAATTAATGGCGAAATGGAAAAATAAACATTCCGAGTGATGCGTTTCGTCCTTTTGGACTACATCAAACTAAAATTATGTCTATGTTGATGTGATTACATATGTGCATGAAGGAGAGGTAACATTGAAATTTTAAATTTGAATGAATTATATTTGCTTGTGTATAAGGATTAATGGATAACGGCTTGGACTGAGGAATCGGAGAGCAGAGTTCGAATTCCAGTCGAATCTATTATATTCACTTATGTGCTAATATCCTTGGGAAAGGTATAAACAGTATTAATAACATTTACCGGCCTGAATGTCCGAGAAATTTTCATAGAAAATATTCGTCCTCCGACAGGAATCGTACATTCATATCTGTTCAAATAATATGTGACGTCATTTATTTACATTTGGATACGCTTCGAGCAGATATGAATGTACATGAGAGATTCATGGAAGATTGAAGTTTAAAAGCTGTAAAATCGACCTTGCTAATCGAACGATCCTCCGTGGCTCGATCGGTTAAGGCACGTCAGGCTATATGACGGTTCCGTATAGGATACAGGTTCGATTCCTGTCGGAGGACGAATATTGTCTATGAAAATTGCTCGGACATTCAGGCCGGTAAATGTTGTTTAATATTGTTTATTATAAACAGAGCATTTACTTAGATATTTGTATCTAAAAAAAGAATGTATAAACACAAAAATGTCTTAAAATAATTGTCAGACTTTGTCCATTTCATAATACATTTTATACTAAAATGACCAACAATACGTTTCATCTGTAGTTGAAGCCATAAAATTGATTAAATTTAGATTAAATAACCCACGGAGGTTGATATGTCGATAAGCAAAATCAACCAACCAAGAACAATCTTTAAGACTTAACATCTGACAAACCCCCCTCTCCCCCCATTTTTATCATCCGATTTAAGCCCTGACTTATTTATCTATTGAAAGTGCTGTTGGGGACCTCACTATTTAGGAATGTCATATCCAAATTGTGGTCAGAGATAGAATTATTTTAAAGTCGGAAATTTTGAAAAAGGACACAGGGGTGTCCGAAAATTCCGATTTTAAAATATTTCGCAGATATCTCTCCCGAGTAAGCCACTCCCCAATAGAGGAGAACATGACTAAAGACTGTGTGTACGCTGCAGAAAGAAATATAAAGGGGAGACAGGCCGTCCCCTTAAGGTAAGGCTTCAAGAACATCAGAAAGTTGTAACACGAGGGGAAATGGACAAATCAGGCATGGCTGACCACATATGGAGAGAAAAGGGAGATCACCACCCTCTGTGGGATCAGGTTGAGATCATAGACAACGAACACCATTGGAAAATTTGTAAATTTAAGGAATCAGCACATATGCTAGGCCACAAAAATCTCCTGAGCCGACCAAGCATAGAAATGAATACAATATGGGAACCAATAATGAGTGCCAGAGAAAAGCGATAATAACAACAAAAATTGCAATATGAGCTCTGGGAAAAAAACATGCAATGATAACATCAAACATTGCAATATTAGCACTGGTAAGAACGATTGCTGAAGACATTAGGTTTATAATACCCAGAAATTCATACAGAGATGTCCTCATGGCACAGTGGATAAAGGCGTTAGTTAGATCCAGTGACAGGAGCCAAAGAGTGTGAGTTCAATACCTGGTGTGGAGTGTGGAGGCAGTGGAGAATTTGAAGAGGTGAAGAAATGGACAATTTTACCAACAGTGTCCCAGGTAAGTTGATGTTACCTAAAAATCGCCCTATACTCAGAATCCCATATACTCAGAAAAGCGCTATCATTATGACAATTCTCCTATTGGGCCTAAGGACCATGGCTTGGACCTGTCTCTACAGGATCAAAGCAGGAAACATAACATATAATAATAATAATAATAATAATGCTTGGGGCATTCGAAACTATTTTCAGGAATCTTTCTGTCTTGGTCGAAGCCCTCGGGATACCTGACATTATTCGGTGTGCAGTTTGCAGCATCTGCTTAAAACAGTTCATGTGCTGAGAAAAGCGTTGTACCTATAAGTTATGAGTAGGAGTTGAGATATGTTTATCATCACCTGTAGAAGCATCTACGAGTTGAAAAGAATATCAAATAATAATAATATTAATAATAACTCGTATTTTTAATTATATTCACTAACAATATTTTTTAAATCAAATTAAATTAAATTTTTTAATGTACCAAAAATATTTTTAAAACCATATTCACTTGAAAAAAATTTTTTAAAAATATGGCGAAATAATTATATATATATATATATATATATATATATATATATATATATATATATATATATATATATATAAAATAAAATATTGTTTATTTTAAGAAAGCTGAAATATAAATAAAGCACACACGCAATCACAGAGAGATGGAAAGGGAGAGATGGAAAGAGAGAGATGGGAAGAGAGAAAGGTAGAAAGAGAGAAGTGGAAAGATTCTTAAATCATTATGCGCCCGATGACCGGCGTACGCACGATTCACAGATAGATAGATAGATAGATAGATAGATAGATAGATAGATAGATAGATAGATAGGAAGAAGAAAGAGAAACAAAGAGGAATGCAATAGTGGTGGGAGTGGTAATGATGGTGGTGGTGTTAATCGCGTTGATAGTGACTTGTCGGTTATTTCTGAATGTTCTTTTATTATTTATTTATTTATTAGTAATTTAAATACAATTTTTATTTTATAAGCAATACAGTACAAACACTTAAAACAAACTTTTCTTCAAATATTATTACTAACTATATAATAATTGTATTTCTGTGTAAAATATACTCGTTTAATAACAGGATTAGAGAGATTTGAATATAGATCACGCGGAAATATAAAATCAAATCACTAAATGAAATTCCATCAATCAAGGAAATGCTAAAACAGAAACTGCAGTCAAAGCCACAGAGAACAGAGCGATACGACAAGCGTTGTATGTTCTATCGCCAAAATAAAACGGTCCCATTTGGCAATATAACTTTCCTTAAAATCGATACTATATTTTATATTGAATCCATTTTAAGGTCAGCTGCCAAGAAAATTGGTTCACTGAGTCGCGCGTGACAATTTTTCTCACCAGAATCTATCTTATATATCTATAAGTCTACTATTCGTCCATGCTTAGAATATTGCTGCTACATATGTTCCGGTGCCCCTTATGTTTACCTTGAGCTTCTTGATAAAATCCAAAGAAGAATCAGCAATATTATTGGTCCTGATCTGGCGGCTCGATTTCAGTCACTTTCCCATCGCCGTAAGGTTGCCTCTTTGTGTCTTTTCTATAAATAATTTCATGGTAATTGTTCGGATAAACTCTTCGCTATGGTACCCAGAGTTTTTTAATTTAAGCACAGTACTAGACTGGCATCAAGATCTCATCAATTTACAATCGAGCTGGCTTAGATGTAACCGTCACTTCTATGCTAACAGATTCTCTTCACTGTCCTCCTGATTACTCTTTTCTCTTCCCGCTCATTATTAATATACTCTTCCTAATTCTTCCGCACCCTGTAACCTTTTGTGTCTTACTGGCTTCACTGCATTGCATGGGGTGAGACCGATTCAAAAGAAAATACCGATTGATGTTTATGTCTTCAGAAAAGCTGAAATCATTGCAAGAATTAATTATATATACAATACGTTAAAAATCTCACAAAATTGATAGATTATCAACTTTGTCAATCCCACAAACATTTATTAATCTGGCAGAAATTTTAAAAAAGGTTCTTTCCTGTTTTGTTTTGTTTCGTTATTTTTATTTTATTTTTTTTTCAGCTGGTAGTTGATGGGAAACTGGAGTTATATAACGACTTGCGACGAACTTTGCGACCTACTTTATGGAACGCCTTTACAAAAACCTGTTGGAACTGTTTGGTAACCTTGACATATTTGGGAAGGATATTAAAATAATCAAGAGCCTATGTTGGCAGCAAACCAGTTGGATACAGAAAGAAAACGAGTTCAGCGGATATAAAATATAGAAAGGAAGCGTTTTTTCGCCGAACAACCAAAAGAGTCAGACGATTCTGAGAGAATTAGAAATCCAACCAGTATTCATTATTAGCGTAAAACAATTTTAACGGCATAAGATATGCAGATAACACAGTGTTAATAGCAGACAGAAGAAGGAAACTCCAAGAACTCCTACAGAAGGTAGTGAAGGAAAGAGAGAAGAAATGGCAAAACATCAATTGCAAGAAGAAAGAATGTATGGTTGTTAGCAAAAGGGTCAGCCCAACATTCAAATTACAAATTGGGGATACCAAAGTACTACAATTTATATATGTGGGAAGTATTTTAACAGAGGACACAAGGTGCGACACTGAAATCCGAAGACGTATTGGCATAGTGAAAGATGCCTGTAAAACTACTTAAAGGTTTTGTAATATCAGTTCTTCTATATTTGGCAGTGAATACTGGACAATCTCCTCACAGATGAAAAAGAGACTTGAAGCAACAGAAAGATGGTTCTACAGAAGAATGCTGAGGATACCATGCGAGTAACGATAAAGTTTTAGAGAAAATGGAAGCGAAATGAAACTTTTAACATCAGGAAGGGACAGTTGAAATATATAGTGCATAAAATGAGGAAAGAGAGTTTGGAAAATTTGATAAAGGATAGATTGAAGGTAAGAGGAGCAGAGGAAAACAACACATAACCTTCCTAGCGGGCCCGAGTAAATGGATGGCGGAAAAAAGGTTTAGGAGAGATAGGAAAAAGATAAAATTTATTCAGGTCTACAAAAAAAATTGTGGAGGGTCATGACCGCCAACGTCGTGAAGGAACACGGTACAAAGATGAAAAGGTTTTATTTTTGAATGTGACGTTAAAAAAGAACTAAATCAAATATTGACAATCGTATTTAAATGTGGAGTAAAAAAAAGGGGGGCGTTGTGAAACTCTGAATATTTTCCGCCTTTTAACCCCACTGTAACAAAAAGATATATTTTTAAAAAATCATTCCATATATATATATATATATATATATATATATATATATATAATAATTATTTAAAAAAAATATGATTCCTTCGCTACATAAGAGTTCTCATGTTTCAAAAACGACAGCCGAAACCATCAATATAATTATTAAAATTAAATTGAATTAAAGTAACAAGCCCTGTTTCATTCTCAAGCGAAAATTTAGGAATTGATGGTTTCGGCTCTCGTTTTTGAAACATGAAAACTCTTATGTAGCGAAGGAATCATATTTTTTAAAAAATAATTATAATCTAAGCTCTACTTTTGTATGGAGCACTGTTTTTTAAAAATAAAAAACAAAACACTAAAGAACCCTGGATTATTTACCTAACGTGTTCTTTCCTAATTTTCTACATACCTGCACATGCACACACACACACACACACACACACACACACACACACACACACACATATATATATATATATATATATATATATATATATATATATATAGGGAGAGAGAGAGAAGGGGGAATGGGAAGAAGTGAATGTGTGAGAGGGAGATATCTTATTTTTTCAAACACGAAACACCATTGGTGGGAGTGGGTGGGGGTTTCAGCAGCAAAATGGCGCATTGAATGTCAAGCTCAGCCTCGGCTGGAATTGTCTCTGCTCTTCTCCGTGTCTTTTCTAGCTCTCTAGATTCGTCTGCCCAAATTTAATAGCGTTCTGCGTTCTTTCTCTTGTCAGTCTTAATTTGGCTTCTCATTGATCAGAGTCCACGACGAGAAAACAGTCTCGAGCGTTATCATTCCATCCGACGCCTTATCTTGCAACAGTACACCAGTTTCCAATGTAAACAGATAATCATGTCGGTTGTTTTATTTTCTCCTTACTGCCAGAATGTACGCCAATGCGTAAACACTTATTAGGGAGAGCAAAGTGTCTGACGCATTTGTTTAATAACAACTAAGAAGAAGGAGAAAAAAAAGGAAGAATTTGTTTTATGATTTCGATAAGTTAATGGAGGTTTTTGCCAAAGTAAGAGAACTGGACGTAATCGTAATGGACAACGAAAACCGAATGTCAAAAATAGCGGATTCGATAGCATCGATAGACGGCGGAGTAAAATTTGACGAGGAAAAGATCTTAATCTGTTATTAAAAAAAATGACAACTGTATTCGTAATCCTTAGAACGCGTAACAATAAATGCCACGGAAAGAGGAATTTGGTGGACGGTGGGCTTTAATGTGTTATATTGAGAGAGAGAGAGAGAGAGAGAGAGAGAGAGAGAGAGAGAGAGAGAGAGAGAGAGAGAGAGAGAAGTAAACGCTTTCTCTGCCTGCGGTAGAAAGTGCAAGTTACACGAATTTCAGTCACTATGCATTTTCAATGTCCGATGCATTTTTACAAGTGTCCCAAACTGGCTAGGAGATTTTATCGCGTCACCATTTCTAGAATTGTGGCCAACTAAAGCTAAACTGCTATTTAACCAATTCCGAGCCGAAATCCATTACATAACATCATACACACACATGCACACATTCATATTACATATATATATATATATATATATATATATATATATATATATATATATATAAAAGAACAGTAAGATATATAATCCGGTGTTCTATAGATATTTTTATTTTTACAAAATAGTGCTCAATGTAAATTTACAGACCATTAATATTATAAATTAATTGATTTAAAATATGTTTTTTTACGCTACACAGTTCTAACCATGTTTCAAAAATGGAAGCTAAAAGCTCCGAATTTAATTTTGTAATTAAATTAAAGACATTAGTTCCATTTCATCCTGAAGCGAATTTTGGAGTAACTTTTAAAATTACTGGGTTTTAAAGACACAGCTAAAATCATAATTCACGTTTCCAAGGTTACAGATAAATCCACTTCCACCAGACAAGGGGAGTCTGCGTGTTCATTATGTCCGTATTTTGATGTATCAGTTATTAGTTACGTTTGGTAGGGGGTAGGGATGTATTTTTCAATGAAATCTAACATCCGTTAAATGCATGTCGTCAGGATTTTTCAAAATTTTATTGTTAAAATTATATTATTAAAGTGCTCAATATCGGGTATAGAGCGTATGTATAAAATTTAAATGTGGACATTGAATTCAATAAATACCCAGAGGCGTTTAGCTGTTTCCACTGGGTGTTGACTTCAATGTCCACTTATATATATATATATATATATATATATATATATATATATATATGATTACACATATACCTACATTTACAGTAGGACTCAGAGTTTCATGGTTTACGCATTCATCAGGTTCATAACCTTTTGTGTACCTGATGAATGGCTAAACCATGAAACTCTGAGTCGTACTGTAAACTCAGGTACATGTGTAATTATTAATATATACATTACAGATCTTTTGAACTACATTGAGGAATGTTTTGCGTACACGATTGATTAACTAAATAGTTATTTAATCACGTGTATGTGTACATAATCGCTCACGTATATGGTTGATCATATCTCTTTATTCAGTTAATTTCTACATCTCTCTCTCCCTCCCTCTCCCCCCTCTCTCTCTCTTGACTCTACATTTGAATGATAACTTTAACATTTTTAGGCATTTAAAACAACATGCCTGGCCGCAGACACAATTCCGGAAAATCCTCGTTGAAAATACAACTATACTTAAACATGAAAACAATAAACAAAAACTAAAAATTCTTGAAGCTATATACATAAAACAGTTGAAACCTAACCTGAACAAAATAAACCATGAAATCTCCACAAATATTCTTAAATGCCTATAATTGATAACAGAAGCCATTGATTTATACCAACGGCTTCCCATACTTAATACTTTGTCGTTGCTTGGAAATCTTTCATGCAACAAAAACAGACTATCATTATTGTTTGGTCCATGTATTGTTTAATATATTGAAATGTAATTGTCATCTTTGATAATGGCTTATGTAAACCGAAAGCTTAGATAGGATTAAAAATCCTATATCAATATGGTGTTTTTCTTTTATTTTTCATTGATAATGTTATTAAGCTTATCAGACAATATGAAAGGAATTTACTTAAAATAAATAGGCAAAACTTGTCTATATTATTTAATGAAACATGCATCAATGAAAAAACGCTGCCTAAATACACAATATATATATATATATATATATATATGTATATGCAATCCATTACACCATACTGTGTATGTAAATATATATTATGAATTGGGTTAACTCCGACAAATATGTTCTGCCTATACGTTATTTTAATAGATACATAATTTATTTTAATACATAATTTTTAGTAAATGCTCTGTTTGTAATTAAATAGCATTAATTATATTATTCCGTATTATTCAGGTCGGTAAATGTAATTAATATTATTTAATTAAAATCAGAGCATCTACTTAAATAAATTGTATCTCTAAAAGATAACATATAAGCAGAATATATATATATATGTCACCTTACATCAATCTAAAACTATCCCTCAAAAACTTGTATTAAAAATAAAAGAAAAGAAATTCATTTGTAACTAGAGATGTGACCTGTTAAACCAGGAAAAATATATTTTCTGGGGAAATAATTTATAGTCATAGAACCTTAAGGGTTTCTGCTTTTTTTAAATTAATTAATTAATAAATAATTGCTCTGTTGCTAGATTGAGCTCTCTGGATTACATCCTCTTTGGAATTTTCCATACGGACTACCGAACCTTCATTACCTTACTATATATATATATATATATATATATATATATATATATATATATATATATATGATTACACATATACCTACATTTACAGTAGGACTCAGAGTTTCATGGTTTACGCATTCATCAGGTTCATAACCTTTTTGTGTACCTGATGAATGGCTAAACCATGAAACTCTGAGTCGTACTGTAAACTCAGGTACATGTAATTATTAATATATACATTACAGATCTTTTGAACTACATTGAGGAATGTTTTGCGTACACGATTGATTAACTAAATAGTTATTTAATCACGTGTATGTGTACATAATCGCTCACGTATATGGTTGATCATATCTCTTTATTCAGTTAATTTCTACATCTCTCCTCTCCTCCCCCCCCCCTCTCTCTCTCTTGACTCTACATTTGAATGATAACTTTAACATTTTTAGGCATTTAAAACAACATGCCTGGCCGCAGACACAATTCCGGAAAATCCTCGTTGAAAATACAACTATACTTAAACATGAAAACAATAAACAAAAACTAAAAATTCTTGAAGCTATATACATAAAAAACAGTTGAAAACCTAACCTGAACAAAATAAACCATGAAATCTCCACAAATATTCTTAAATGCCTATAATTGATAACAGAAGCCATTGATTTATACCAACGGCTTCCCATACTTAATACTTTGTCGTTGCTTGGAAATCTTTCATGCAACAAAACAGACTATCATTATTGTTTGGTCCATGTATTGTTTAATATATTGAAATGTAATTGTCATCTTTGATAATGGCTTATGTAAACCGAAAGTTTAGATAGGATTAAAATCCTATATCAATATGGTGTTTTTTTTTTATTTTTCATTGATAATGTTATTAAGCTTATCAGACAATATGAAAGGAATTTACTTAAAATAAATAGGCAAAACTTGTCTATATTATTTAATGAAACATGCATCAATGAAAAAATATATGCCTAAATACATATATATATATATATATATATATATATATGTATATGCAATCCATTACACCATACTGTGTATGTAAATATATATTATGAATTGGGTTAACTCCGACAAAATATGTTCTGCCTATACGTTATTTTAATAGATACATAATTTATTTTAATACATAATTTTTTTAGTAAATGCTCTGTTTGTAATTAAATAGCATTAATTATATTATTCCGTATTATTCAGGTCGGTAAATGTAATTAATATTATTTAATTAAAATCAAACATCTATAAATAAATTGTATCTCTAAAAGATAACATATAAGCAGAAATATATATATATGTCACCTTACATCAATCTAAAACTATCCCTCAAAAACTTGTATTAAAAATAAAAGAAAAGAAATTCATTTGTAACTAGAGATGTGACCTGTTAAACCAGGAAAAATATATTTTCTGGGAAATAATTTATAGTCATAGAACCTTAAGGGTTTCTGCTTTTTTTAAATTAATTAATTAATAAATAATTGCTCTGTTGCTAGATTGAGCTCTCTGGATTACATCCTCTTTGGAATTTTCCATACGGACTACCGAACCTTCATTACCTTACTATATATATATATATATATATATATATATATATATATACTCGACTCTCCCATCGAATTCGACGTATGAGGGTCAAGCAGATTAGTTCCTAGGAAACCGACAGCCCAACAACAGTACATGAGATTTGATTATAGTGGTGAATGTTTCGTGCGGGACCATCCAAACTTTTTGAAGAGCGGAATACAGAGACCTGATGCACTACGCGCCACAAGGTCCACAAACGACCTTTCGCAGGTTTTGAATTCAGAGTTGTCCTTCTAGACCAGTTGCCATCCAAGGTTATAGAACCCAGTCAAAGTGAAGTCTTATATATATATAATCACTTCACCTCAAGCAAAGCAATAATGCCACTAAGATGCTGGGAGTGAAGGACAGTGAGAAGACGTTATAAAGAACCGGAAATCCAATTCTAAACAGAAAACAAGGGATAAACCTCTACTCCTCTACAAAAGACGGGGGAGGGGTGTGAACCGGATGATAGGCGAACCTATCTACTTCTATTATAGTTAGAAAAATATTTTTACTTGATTTTTTATTAAATTATAATGCCGAATTTTTTCGAAACAATGAAAAATGTAGATTTTTATTTTACTTTTTACAATTAAACATGTTTTTTACGGTTTTCATTAATGTGTTAAAATATCTCGAAATTAAATAGATACTACTAGCCGAAAAACTGTCTTGCAAATATATTTATTAATAAATTTACGCATAATTAAGGCGGCAAAAAATGAAAAGATTTGAAATTGACAACTTTTTCCATTCCACTGAAACAGACGTTAAGCACTGCTTTCTTTCCTTCTCTCTTTATTTACTTTTTTCTTTCTTTCATTTTCTCACTGAAACCAATTTGTTTACCTCCGATTTCTTTTTCCGAACACTGATCATCATCATCATCATCATTATCATCATCATCAGTCTCAAGAATGATTGTGGTTTTAGGGTCGCTGCGCATCTGAGCACTTGCCCAGTTCTTTCAATATATCTGGATTGGAAGCCATGTGTAGTGTGTATTGGACAAGTTGAACTGGTGGAGCGCATACCTCTGTACGTCAAATCACAGCCGTTGTCCTCCAACTTGAAGGCTTGCCTTGGTCACGGACACATAAGCTTTGATTGGATCGGGGAAACCCTGCTCGCTGGTCGTTGACTTTATTCAAGGAAGCCCTTCGCTCAGCGTGTCATCCACATAGCTATGGAGCCCCAGTCTGATACAGGTCAGCAGCAACAATGCCGGTAAGACAAGCAACCGATAGAAAATCCCGTCAAACTCTTTAAAAAGAACTTAATGCTACTCGCCGGAAACCTGTTTTTCAAAAAATTTCGGTTGGATGGCTGTCATGCGTGACGCCAAACCCGTTTAGAAATATGTAAACTCCCAGCTGTACACAATCGCTTCCTAAAATCAATGGTTAAAAGAGGTTTCGAGCGAGTGAAGCCTGAGCTTCTTAGCAAAGATGATCCTTCTTTGAACATTGTGGACTGGCGCTACAGAATCACAAAGAACTGTACCAAATAACAAAAAAAAAAAACAAATCACTTGAGGATTTTCAACAGCAGCAACAACTAAAATGGATAGCACATGCAACAAGAAGAGAAAATAATGACATTGACATTATGTTAACTTTCCACACCACTTCAAACAAAAGGTTAGGAAAGAAATCTCCATCAACACTGGAAAGAGATATAACAGCTACTGGATTTGAGAAACATGTTTTACTAAAAGATTATTTTAAGAGAAAGATTTTATAAATTTCATCCGAAAGCGGTATTGGCTGCACATTCAATGAATGCCAAATGTTTCCTTATAGGGAAACGGATAATGCTACTATTACCCATTATTTTGAAATAAACTGTTTTATGAAATCGCGTGGTAGGTTAAAAAATGTTTAATGAAATCACGTGGTTAAAAAAAGCAAATGTTTTATGTCTCATTATTTAGAGCAGCGTTCCAATTTTGGTTGTCATTCTCAAAGCGTTTCGACCGTTGTACTAGCTGGCTTTCTTCCGAAATATCCGCTAAGCATTGCAAGCTGAACAAGAACAATCTACCCTGCGGACTGAATAAAAATGTTCATCTCCAAATTCCGATGTTACCAAGGATTACGGCCATATCATGTTGAAATACCGGTATATTTACTCGCCCCCCACCCTCCAACGGTGACATAACGTGACACAAGATCGGTTTAATGCGAAGAGACCGAACACGTTCACCTTGGCCAAGTCGAAAAATTATTTAATCCGACTAATTAACCCATAACTTGGGGTGGAAGGAAGAGGTGGATTCATAACTTACCCAAGAGTATTTGTGCGTAATTGAATATAACGAACCCGATTGGAATTGGAACTCGGCCACCCTATATCCATCACACCACTCGCACATCCACGCTTACAACGCCTCGTATGCTCAAGCGGTTACCCATCTTGGTATTGACCTGGCTCGACGCTGCTTAACTTCAGTAATCGTACAAGAACTGGTGTTTCAATGTGTTACGGCCATAAGCCTTTAAATTATGGCCAATGGCTGTATCTTCAGTTTTAAATTGATAAGATCTCTTTTATTGGACGTAGATGAAATAAAATCTCTTTAGCTTAAAAGAACTTCTGCCTAGTAACAAATATAACAAAACTAAGGTAGGTGCCGCCCATGTATTAAATACTGTAGGTCAGACAGACACACCCATTGGATACTATATCTCCTGTGTTAAAGAAGTTAAAAACCAGGAAGCTCTTTTTATTTATTTATTTATTTTTTTAAAGGATTTCACCCCAAGCAAGGCCACTAACATGCATGGGGTTACGGAGAGTTAGTCAGAGAAAAGAGTGGGTGTATGGGAGCATTGAGGAAAGAAAAAAGTACAAGGGATCAAGGCAACAAAAGATGATGACTGACGCTGCATTTAAAATTTTTGAAGATTGTAGTTATCAGAGAAACAAATGAAAGGAAGAGACTTCTAATGTGTTATACTAGAACATTACCTATTCTATTGTAATAGACTCTCCCACACATAATAAGTAGTAGTAGCGGTCGCCAGTTGGGCTCAGTGGAGTTGAGTGAGTCAGTCGATGTCGGACATTAAAGTATCAAACATCACAACTAGATTGCTGCGTCATTAACTATTATTGCAAGTTCCTAACGTTTTGTACATCGGACCCTTTTAGGACCGACTCACTAAAATACAAGCCTCCACTGTGTAAACTACTTTACAACAGGGTGTCTGGAGGTACCAGGAAAGAAAATGTTGGAATAGAAGTTGCGGTTACATTTAACTATTTCAACAGTAAATGGGTGGGACCTAGATGCCAATCTAGCAGCACGCTTAAATTCATGTAGTCCGGACACCAAGGAAAAAAGCTCGTCACAGCAATGGTCATGAAAATATCTATAGAAAAGACAGAGGGAAGCCACATCACGTCTGTGAGAAAATGCTTGAAGCCAATTCAGGACCGATTACATTACAGATCCTTCTTTGGATTTTGTCAAGGACCTCGAGATGAACAGCAGGGGCACCAGACCAGATATGGCAACAGTATTCAATGCAAGGATGAATGGTAGATTTTTAGATGTGTGAGATGGACTTTGACGAGAAAAATCTTCTGTCACGACACAGTTAACCAACTTTCCTTGCAATAGATGCAGGTACTGATTCAATGTAGCTGTTTCACTTCAAATCAGTTGAAAACGTGAGGCCAAGAAGGCACAGTGAGACGCTCACGGAGAAAAGCATTAACCATGCTGATGGTAGGAGGCAGGGGCGTTTCTCTAGGGTGATTAAATGAGAGCAGATTAGTTTTGGAGGCATTACAATTCACAAGCCATTTTCTGTCCCAATCAACCACTGTTGTATATATCTAAACTGCGTGTATATGTACCTATGTGCGTGTTTGCTACCACCTAGCAGCCCAGCTATCTTTGTTTCTTACGGAATTTTTCCATTTCTTAACATCTTGCTTGACTCTTGGAATGTCCCTTTCGCTTGTCCAGTGCGTGTTCGGATCTCGGTATCACATTTCCACCCATGTGTTAAAGCGCTTCCAAAATATCGGAACTTCTACATCATGGCGTTTATATCTCCAATTCGTAAGTCGTATCTTTGGATTTTCTCTCGCCGATAACCATACATTCTGTCTTCTTACAGTTGATAGTTAGTCCTTCTTTCTCGCTTTCTTCCACCAGCTTGTCTAGGGGGGGTCATGCCGTTTTATTTCCGAGTCGGCCATCAACACAATGTTATCCGCGTATCCTATATTGTTAAAATTACGCCCACCGATAATGAATCCTGGCAGGGTTTCCAGATCTCTTGAGACAGCATCACTGTAGAGGTTGAATGAATCTAGGGAGAACACGCCTCCTTGTCTTAAAGCCCTTTCTATCCGTACGCGAGCGATTTGCTCCCAGTTCTGGATTATTCTAACATTGTTTTCTAAATAGATTTAGTTTTCGTAGCAGTTATATTATGAAGGGATTATTATTCAATTTGCTTAAAAAGGTTTCACCAGTGTACCGCATTTTTTTGTGTATAATACGACTAGAGCAGAATACGACCCCGTGTTTCTGAAGCTAAAAACAATAAATAAATAACATCCTGGAGTATAATATTAGGTTGTCCGAAAAGTTCGTAAACACTTGCGAAAAATTGAATTTTTATGCAACACAATCCAGCACAATCGAGACAAGCGATGGGTTCAGAAAGGGCAAGAGACACCGTCGGTTCCAAAACAAGATCGATTCGGCAAGAAAGTCATGTTGTGTGTTTGGTGGAACTTTGAAGGAATCGTGCATTTTGAGTTGGTTCCGAATGGTCGTGCCATCAGTGCCGAATTTTACTGTCAGCAACTGGAGCGGGTCTACGAAAAGTTGAAGCAAAAGTACCCGGCTCTGATCAACTTAAAGCGCGCTTTGATGCAGCAGGACAATGCCAAGCCACACACCACCAGGAAGACCAAAGAGCTGGACGGCGTTGAGGTTCTGCCACATCCAGCCTACAGTCCTGACTGTGCTCCATTAGATTACGGCCTTTTTCGGTCAATGCAACACTTTCTGAAGGGCCGCCGATTTGACTCGTTTTATGAAGTCGAGGAAGCGTGTCAAGAAAATTCGTAGCCGGCTGAATGGTACTTTCACCAGACCCGAAAGCTTGCAGATCGATGGCAGAAAGTCTTGGAAAATGATGGTCTTTATTTTGAGGAATAATTTTTGTTGTTTTTGTTATTACTTGGCGAGTAAAATTTCAATTTTTTGCAAGTGTTTACGAACTTTTGGGACAACCTAATACCATTTCGTAATACAGCCATCCATAGTTAATTTGTTTTTGAAAAGTTGTACCATATTATCCATCTCAATTTCGCATCCATATAAATCGACGTAATATTACTTCAAAATAGATCTCCCTGTTTAGGAGGCCTTGTCGTTTCCTTTCCGATTCGACCATCAACGCAGTACCATCTTCGTATCTTATATTGTTAAAAATTACGCTCACCGATAATAAATCCCGGTAGGATCTCTAGTTCCTTTAGGATAGCGTCGCTCTAGAGCTGTATTTCTTAACCTTTTTTTTTTTTGTTTACTTCAGGGCACAGCTGTAGAATAACTAAAACTCTGGGTTGCGTTTTAAATCTTAATAAGGAAAAATTAGTCCTGAAATTTAAAAATAGGAAATTTTGGTTTAACATTCCCAAAGAAGATTAGCGGTACAGTTTTCATTTAATGAATAATCTGTTAGTTTCTTTTAGAGAGGACGATAATGGCTCAATTAAATCTCTTGAGGAAGAGAAAAGGGAAATAATTATCTACTACTTCTTAAAGATTAAGGAATTTAGCATCCAGTTTAAGATACCTAATGACAGACTTGATTTAGACATGGAAGCTATGTACTTGGTATCTCCAGCTTTAAGAATAAAGATTTTTTTAAATATAAAAATAATTCATATATTACTCTTGAGTAATAACTTGAGGCGCATCTGATTACCTTTCAGAGCGCATTAGTACGCCCGGGGGCACCGGTTGAGAAACGCTGGTATTGAGTGGAAGCTAATGTGTGTGTGCATGTACCTATGTGTATGTTTGAATATGTGATATTTTTTCGAAGCGTCTGCGTTGCATTCAGCTGCAGCAACTCTTGTTATCCACTCCACGGTTGTGAACCAGTGACAAGGAGGCTCAAGGTAAGACACAGTTTTCTACATTCAGTCGAACCACTGAACGACATTGATCCTTGTCAGCGTCTGTCCCTGGGGTGAAGCTACTTTAGCACCGTGGAACACAGGCTCTATTTCACTCAGCCTTAAAGAATCCCCCCACCTAGCTCCAGTGATGTCTATCTCTTCTGGTCCTGCTTGAATCATCTCAGAACAGCTGTTGGTCGTTGTAGAGCCAACCTTCAGAAATGGGGATATAACACCGATGAGGATCTCAACTGCCAATGCCGGCAATCACAAACTATGGAGCATCTTCTAGTTTGCCCCAGTCTTGAAGATTCGTGCACACTTAACGACCTTGAAGGCTTAACGCCCTAGGTAAGGCTCTGCGTGCCACACTGGTGTGGTGTAGCAATAATAATGTTGGGGCGCACCCACCTTCTCATCAGAATAGACTGATCTCTCTACTACTAATAGGACAGTTCTATAGAGTTCTGGGAAGATCAGGTGACCATTACACTTCCGTCTCTCTACCGGAAGATACAGTTGGACTTTATACTCTTTCTGATTGTTACTGACTAACCTGAGTTCGTTTGACTACTAATCTCTCTGTTGTAAATACCTCTTCGGATATACCAGTATTTTTCCCTACGTATGTGTTTGTCCTTATTTCAATACACGCACGCGGAAACACTCAACATCTTAACAAATAATAATAATAATAATAATCGTGTAGATACTAATAATAAGCTGAAGCAAAGGATTATGAAACAAGAAAGTTTCGTCAGAAACAAAGAAAAGAGTGCTGAACTGCTATGTAATATCTGTCCTTCTATATGGCGTTGAATGCTGGACGATTTCCTTATAGATGAAGAGGAGACCTGAGGCAACGGAGATGAATACTGAAAATGCCATAGACGGAGCATGTAAACAACAAGGAAGTTTTAAGTAAAAAGAGAACAAAAAAGGTTACGTATTTAGAATCAGAAAACAGACAACTGAAATATCCTCACAGATGAAGAGGAGACTGGATGCCACAGAAATGTGACTCTACAGAAGGATGCTGAGGCTTCCATAGTTTAAGCGCATAGGCAACAAAGAAATCTTAAAGAAAATGAAAACAAAAAGGATACATACTCAGAATCAGAAAGAAATAGCTAAAATATCTTGGATAAAAATTGAAGAAGGAGGGCTTGGAGAATTTAACACCAACAGGACATATCGAAGGCGAAAGAAACAGGAAAAGGCAGCAGGACAATTATCTGACCAGGTTGTATGAATGGGCTAGAACAGGAAATGGAAGGGATGGTGAAAAATAAACCTTACTAAGAGCTAGAAATGGCAGGAAATTGTGGAGCGCCATGATCACTCATGTCCTGAAGGGACATGACACATAGAAGTATAAGAATGCCTCCTGGGAAGTGCGAAGGGAATTGACGAACCGCATCCAAATCCCAACTAAGGCAGTTTGTGTCCCATTCACATTAATGCTCTTTAGGAAAAACAGTCTATTTCTTCTCTTTATAGCTTTGGGTTAAATAGCAAGGTAGACTGGAAACTCTAGCCTTGGTGGAAAAACGCCCTAGAACAAGGACAACTCTGAATTCAAACCCTGATGAAGGCAACAGGAATCCACTGCAAAGAACAGTCATGTCAATGCACAGTTTATAGATATTGAACCAAAGGAAGCTGTGGAGACGCATGATCGACACAGGATACTTAGAGAGGAAGAATATATCTTAAATACAATGTCTCCATGAAAGTGAAAAAAAATCGCTAACAATTTTTTTCTTTATAGTAAGGTTCACTCTTTACAAGGCCCGGGGGTCACTCGAGGTAGAGGGTTACGGTAGGAGGCCATTTGTGTGTATAGGAGTGGAAAACAGTTAACCCGAGCCTTGAACAGGTTAAGATTGTAGTGATCGGGGAAACATCCTATTGGGAGTCGATTCCACAGGGCAGTTGTTCGCGGGAAGAAGCTTCCCAAGTCAAACTTCTCACTGATGGAATACGAAGGGAATTTGGATGGTTTGCTACTATGTAAATGTCATGGCGGGTTCTGGACATAGAGGTTTGACTTGGCGGGACCAGGGAATGTAGTTCATCCGAGTCCTTTCCGAGGAAGTAGCAGCGAGTGGCTTGCCACACCCCGCCTACAAGAGAGAGGTTGAAAGTTGGAGAATAAATCGTCACCCACAAGGCCTCAGAGATGTTTTTGGATTCTATCAAGGCTGGGTAGTGATATCTTGATGTTTTTAATTGCGTAAACGGTCATGGTCCTCCATGTCTTCAATTTCTTTATTATCCGTGAATTTCTATGAGAAAATATCTATGTATAGATAAGTGAGTGATTTCTCGTTGGATCCTTCAAGATTTTGAAGTCAGGGTTATTTTTTCCCCAAGTAGTCCTGCTGTTTAAAACAAATTTTGAGATTGTAATTTAATTTCTCGAAATTTCATGAAAAGTAAGCTAGGTGGGGTAATATATGCGTAAAAATATTTTTGACCAAGATTTTTTAAAACTTAAATTCAAAAATATTTTAATTCATTTGTGAATAAGTGATGAAAGATTTATTAAAATCCGACAATTATTTGATTTTTGCAAGAATTTCCAAATCAATGCGTTTTTCACCGGAAAAAGGGCAAAAACACTAATCATAAATTAACATCGACCGCTGATGTAAAAATAAAAAACAAGTTAATTAGCCAAGATTTCGAACATGCCAGAAAAGATTTAAAAAATTAAAAAAATAATTAAAAAAAATTATTTCCTCTTAATAATAACATAAACATTTTAATGTTAAAACTTTGTTTTTATTAAGTTTGGGACCTTTTTTTGTCATATTTTTCAGTGAGCAAGTGGAGGTACCTACCTTAATGTTAAGTTATTGTTTTACAATTATCAGCATTTCTTTTCTCTGACGCCTCTTTCTTCTGTAGTTTACAAATGGTTAATGGCAAGAGTGTGATGAGGCATATTTATGGATGATGGATCAGTTGATACCGACGAATATTACCGGTAATTTGTTGCGATAATTGCGTTCACAGTACTGCTAATAATAATAATAATAATAAATTGTTATCACACGTACTGTTCACGCATTAAGAAGAGCTTTATCTGTCTAAACTGTGTGTGATCTTAGCTTTTTTTTTCAAAAATAATCAGTGAAAATGTCATGAAGCCATTTCTGACTTTAGGTCTCTGGTTGGCACCCGAAAGGAAATGTGTATAAAACAAAAAAAAAAAAAAATAATAATAATAATAATAATAATAATAATAATTGTTCTGACAAGTACAGCCCACACTTTACGAAGGGCTTTATCTATGTAATTTTTTTTTTTTTTTTTTTGTCAGTGGAAAGTGTCATGATGCCATTTCTAAACTTAGGTCCCCGGGATCCGGAAAGAAATGTGTACACACCAGAAATCAAAGATAATAATAATAATAATAATAATAATAATAATAATAATAATAATAATAATAGCAACCAAAGGAATTTGAAAAACTATCAAAATACAAAGACCTGGAAATTGAAATAGAAAAAAATGGAAATTGAAAACAAGAATAATACCAGTGGTAATAGGTGCACTTGGAATTATAAAAAATGGAACAAAACAACACATTGAAAGAATCCCTGAAACCCCAGCTTAAGAGACATACAGAAAATTGTCTTATTAAGTACAGCACACACTAAAGGAGAACTTTGTCTATGTAACGCTAGCAAATCGGAGATAAAAAAAAAAAAAAAAAAAAAAATTAAATGAAATGTGGCCATAACAACACACCACGACCTGCCTTAGGTCTTTCCGCAGAAGGTAGTGTGTCCATAGCAGAAATCGAATGATGATGATGATGACATTAATAATAATAATAAGATAAGGACCAAAACCTCGCAACCAGATCCTATCACTGCCATATAATCAAAGATAGAACTAACCCGAAATGCAGGATTTGCGGAAAATATGATGAAACTGTCGATCATATTATCTCAGGATGTCCGGAACTGGCAAAAAATGAATATACCCAGAGATATAACAAGGCTGTTCCATATATGCCCTGGAAGATATGCAAGGAGCACAAAATTGAAACCACTGAGAGATGGTATGACCACCAACCAGACAGAGTTACACAAAATAACGAGGTAACTATCCTCTAGGACATGCCAATTCAAACTGACAGGGAAATAAAAACATACCTGATATTATGATAAAAAAAACAAGAAATTCAAGATGTCCATGCTTATTGACATAGCAGTAACATCTGAGAGAAACAACTTCATGAAAATTATCTCGAAATTGTCAAAATACAAGAACGTACAGATTGAGATTAACATGATGTGAGAAATGAAGACTGAGGTAGTACCAATAGTAATCGGAGCTCTGAGCCTCGTGAGAAAAGGAATGGACATTTTTACTAACAGTGTCTCAGGTAACCTCAACATACAAGTTGACCAGAAGATCGCCCTACTAGGAACATCCCATATATTAAGAAAAGTGCTATCAATTAAATGACAATTCTCATATAGGTTCTAAGGACCATAGGTTGGACACGGCTCTACAGGATACAAAGCAGGAAATATAACACACAAACAATAATAATAATAGCAATAATATCGCCGATACCAAGCCGCCCTGCTGACCTACTCAGGACATGTAAAGACGCCCATCCTTTTACTACTCATTGTTCTCTGAACGTTTAGCATGACATATTTCTCTGCGACCTTTCCAACGTAGTGTTTTACCATTACCGGATTTCCTTTCAATTGTATGTTTCTTTTATAGTTTCCAGAGGATCAATGATAGGATTGTGTTGAGGTTTGTTTAGGTATGAAGGATTAGCTAGCTCCAACGAACGTCGCCGGTACTTCATTACGATAATTCCTTTTACTATACAAATAATAATAATAATAATATTAATAATATTAATAATAATAATAATAATAATAATTATGGGATTTCTCAGTCCAAACAGACCATGCCATTGAAGCATGAGGAGACGACCTTATTGTTATAGATAAGGAATTTACTGATTTTGCTGTTCCATATGATGAAATAAACTACAAAGAAACTGAATATACTGACTAGGGTCTGGATTCCTCTTCTTTATGTATCATATCCCTTCAGAACGTAGACGATCATAGCTCTCCACTCTTTCCTATCCCTTGCAGCTCTAAATAAATTCTGTCTTTTCTTTATTTCTAAATCCTGTTCATCTATCTGTTTGCTCAAGTTCGTCAAGTATGTTATGCGTTGTTTTCCTCTTTCCCTCTTATCCTCAATCCGTCCTGTGAGTATCAGATTTTCCAAGCCATCCTTCCTCATTATGTGCGATAGAAATTTCAACTGTCTCTTCCTGATGCTAAGTATAAGTTTTCTTTTTGTTTCCATTTTCTCTAAAAACCCCGTCGTTGCTCAGGCAGTTGAAAAAAACAAAACAAAAAAAACATGGAACACGATTGTAGAACTAATTCTTGTAGTAGTAAGTGCGCTCGGAACACCACCTAGAAAACAAAACAAAAAAAAAACGCTTTGGGAGAATTGGAATTGAAACGAAGATTGTAGAGCACCGGAAAATTTCCATCATTTACTCTGCGAGGATTCTCCGAAAAGTTCTTGAGTTGTGAGGAGTCTTGTTGTCACAATGCCCCAAAAAATTAATTTCGACTCACTCCGTCAATGTGTGATACCAATATAATAATAATAGTAATGATTGATTAGAGGTGTTAACAGGTGCAACAACGACAACAGCAATAATAATAATAATAATAACTAGAACAAAAACCACAAGAATCGATCTTCGAAGATACCGGGAGACTAGGACCAATAAAATTACAAATTCTTCTTTGGATTTTGTCAAGAATCATTAAATATATATGTTATAGTGGAACACACCTATTCTGTAGTTAATAGACTCTCCCACCTATAATAAGTAGGAATAGTAGCAGTTGCAGTCGCAGTCGCTCTGTGAGTTGGTCAGTCAGTCGATGTCGGACGACCGTTAGTCGGATATTAAAGTATCAGCCACCACAACTAGATTGCTGCGTCATTAACTATTATATCAAGTTCCTAACGTTTTGTACGTCGAACCTATTTTAGGACCGACTTAGTGAAATACAAGCCTCCACTGTGAAACTACTCTATAACAATATAACAGGGGCACCGGGCCATATGTGGCAGCAATATTCAAGGTAAGGAGGAATAGTAGACTTATAAATATCTAAGATAGATTGTGGCCAGAAAAATTGTCTAGGACGACACAGGGAACTGTTTCGATACAATCTTTTCACTTCATGTCAGCGGAAAACGTTAGTGAGAGAAGGCGCAATGAAGCAGGAGGTTAGCATCAGCCATTTTGATTGAAGTTAAAAAGGGTTCTCCCAGACGATTAAAAAACAGCAGTTTCGTTTCGGATGCGTTAAAACTAACAACTCGTACTACACAAAGCAAGGGCGAAACACAATAGTAATAATAATAATAATAATAATAATAAAAACAAACTAAAATAAATGAGATACGAAATAATGATCTCTCAGGAAAGGAAACAGAAGACACTAGCTGAGACGTAAACAATTTCACTGATTCAGATTCTGTCACTGATGAAGATGAATCATGTGAAATTAGAGCAGAATTCTTGGAAAACAACAGAGTTTAAGTCACTGAAGCGAAAAACTACATCATTCAAATAATCAGCAATGTAACTCGCACACAAATGTCAGAAAGAGACCAGCTTCCAAAAATCCACATGGCTTAGCCCAATAAACACAGTGCAAATATATAACACTGTTAATGGGCAGACCACTGGCAAACATCACAGAAGCAAATAATGTCATTATATGCAACAGCTTTAGCAGCTACTGGAAATCTTAATGTCAAGGAAAAAAAAAAACCAACAAAAAAGCAAATCAAATGATAGACAAAAAGAGTCCGCTTGAAATGTAAGATTAAAACGAGAAATTGTAGAGATCAGATGTGAATTATCGACACCAGATGAGATTTCAAGAAATTCAAATGTTTCCACACAGAAAAGCAAGATCAAGCGAAAATAAGAAAAAATATAGTAGTACCGTAATTCCCCATGTATAATACGCATTTTTTCTAAATAAAAAAATAAAAATAATAAGCAAAATCAGGGGGCTCGTATTATACACAGATACAAAAAAATCTTTAAAAATTGCCATAAAATAAAATAAGAATTATCCTAAAACTAAATTAGAATAATAGTATTCTATGTTTAAAACATTTTTTTAAAATAAGAGTAAGAAACGCTAGCCGTAATGAAATTGGAAAGATACAATTGATAGGGTTTGATTACCAAACAGGGGTGCGTATTATGCGTGAGTAGAAGCATTTTCCCACATTTTCAGCACAATTTTAGGGCTGCGTATTATGAATGAAGGCGTATTATACATGGGGAATTACGGTAAATGGGATTCCGCCAACCAAGGAAATACATAATCGCAAACTGCAATTAAAGGTCATATGCTATGAAAAACTTTGTAGGTTCATTTGAGAAAATAAGATAATTCAAATAGAAGATTAAGAGGGAAAGTGGAAAAAAAGTTATAGAAGTCAAAAAGCCACCATCTATTGAAGAAGTGCAAAAGTTTTGAGAGAAAAACAGACAAAAGGAATATAATCCCAATACAGAATGGGCCAGACAAGAACAAGAAAGAACTAAGGTAAAACTTTTACAAGAATGGACAAATATAACCAAGAATAATGTAAAACAAGCTCTAACAAAATCCCAAGAGAGAAATACCCAGGGTACCCAACTTTTGGTTCTATTATCTGCCATCAGTCTATAAAGATCTTGAGCAAATTTTATCAATGTTAATAGTTTCAATGAAATTCCAGAATGGATCATGGAAAGTATTGTATATCTCCTACCAGTAACGGTTGAAACAGATGATCCAAAAATTTACAGGCTAATAACATGTTTGTCTACCACATAAATTAACCACGTCTGTACTTACTGACTGTACTTACTTATTTCTCGATGAAAACATTCCTCCCTTGGAACAGAAGAAATGTAGAAAAGGTTCATATGTTTGCAAATGATCCTAGAAAATTGCAAGAAAAATGGTAGAAATATCAGCACATCATGGATAGATTACCGTAAAGTATTTGACAGAGTTCCACATTCTTGGATCCTTAAGGTTTAGTAAATGTACAAAGTCTCCTCGGTGATAGTATATTTCCTTAAATATAGCATGGAACTATGGAAAACGACATTATACCTAAATCACATCAAGAGCACTGCCAATTCCAATCGTTTTAATTTCCGACAAGGAATTTTTCAAGGTGATTCTCTGCCACTTCAATTTTGTCTGTCCCTACCCCCTCTTTAACGTGAACTAAACAGTAATAACTATGGATGCAAAATAAACAATGTATTTAATCACTTATTCTACATGGATGATCTTGAATTTTATGTCAAAGACTACAATGAATTCAAATGTCTCCTCAAATGTTTCAGTGATGACATCAGTACGGATTTTAGATTATATAAATGTGACATTCACGAAAGGGAGAATTACCAAAACACACTCACACTAGATTATGACACAAAGGTTAGGAAACTGGAACAAAATGAAACCTATAATTACCCAAAAGTCCATCATACACAAATGGAGGAGGAATTAAGGATAGAATATTACAGACGCGTACGTGTGGTGTTAAATACCGACCTGAATTCACAAGACAGAATATCAGCCATAAACACTGGCTGCCCCGGTGGTGCAATACGCTTTCAACATCCTTAAATGGACCATAATGAATGTCAAAACGAGAAAGCTTCTCACTAGCCAACGCGTACACCCTCCTGAAGCCGATGTTGATCATCTGATGTGTCTAGATCCAAAGGAGGCAGAGGATTAGTTCAACTAGAACTGTCTTACAAAGCCACAACAATCGAATTTAAACGGTACCTAGAAACTACAGAAGACTGGATGATGACCACTGTCAAAGAACATGAAAGAAGTAGCAAATTTTATTCAGTAATAAAGAAAGCCAAGAAATTCAAAAGGGAATTTCAAGTGGATGGAAAAGAAAGCAAAAGAAAATGCAATGGAACAAATGCAGAAACGATGGTAATATAAACCTCTTCATAGTCAATACGCTGCCCGTGCCAAAGAAGCTGACGTAGACAAACTCCGTACAGTGGTTACGTAGAACAAGGTTGAAGCTGAAACAGGAGATAGTAGTCTTGCTGCATAAGACCAATGCTTGCTGACTAGAAATTGCCAAGCAAACATACTAAAAAATTGTGTTAACCTGAAATGCAGATTCTGTGATGAATATCCCGAAACAATTGACCATCTTGTTGCACGGTGTTGGCATCCACCGAATGTAAAACTTGGCATGACAAGGTGTATCAATATATGCATTGGAAAATCTGAAACTGCAAGAAATTGGTATGAACACCAACCAGATCCGGTTACAGACATAGGACCTGTAACAATGTTATGGGACTTTACCATACACAGACAGAACAATCAAACCTAATCGTTCAGACATCGGGATCAAAGACCACGAGGACAAGATATGTTTTCTTATTGATATGGCAGTTTCTGCAGATTGTAATGTATCCTTGAAGATCTTCAAAAACTATCAAAATACAAGAATCTTAAAGTGGAAATCTAAAAATGTGGTATATGAAGACAACAATAAATCTAGTTATGGTTGGAGCCCTTGGATTGGTTGGAAAATGTCTCGAGAAACTCACTGAAGATATCCCTGGTAGCCCATGCCTTAACCCTTTGAGTCCTGTGTTCCTGAACAATTTTAACCTTTCTGCTTGAGCTCCTGAGTCAAAATTCGCAAATAATTGGTATGTAATGTTTCACGGTAGATATAAAAATAGTTACAAGTGTTTACCCGCCGTTCAGCCGGTGGCTTAGCATTAAGTCATTTTTCTCTACCACTGTTCAACCGGGGACTGGGCATTATGTCATTTTTCTCTACCACCGGTAAAGCGGTGATCAGGGCTCAAAGGGTTAAAGAAAGATAAAAAAAATGTTCTCACAAGTACAGCTCACACCTTATGAAGGGTTTTATCTTTAAAATGTGTTTGACCTTATATTTTTTTTATTTTGTTTTTTTTGAAAATGTTATGATGCCATTTCTGAACTTAGGTCTCTCGTTGGGACCCGGAAGGAAATGTGTATACAACAGAAATCAAAGGAAATAATAATAATAATAATAATAATAATAATAATAATAATGTCGTTTGGGTAAATAATATTATAGTATCAGGCTAGATAGAAATTACAGTCAGAGGTAAAATTATAGCCTACGATAGTGGAAGTTGGAAATAAAATCAGTCAACTGAAACTCTCAATTTCGTATATAAGGCGCAGGTCAATTTTTAGCTATTATTTTTATGTCGGTCTTAAATGCTGTCAATTACGGTATATATTATTGACGCCTAGCCCAGAACAAAGACTGTTACGGTAATAATAAGTTCGATCTTCACTAGGTGACCTGCGCTTGCAACCTTACAACACATAAGTAAATAGCATTATGTTAAAACAATGGATTAAAATAATCACACAGGCCTCTATTTAAATTGGTCCTCTTCGAGTGTTCCAAAACTATGACCTTATACCACACTAAGGTAACTTGCAAAAGATCGCTATGGGGGACGGATATCTGGCAGTTCGTAGGTTTTAAATCGCAGAATGACTTTCTCAAAGAAAGAAAAAAAAATGTTTAAAAAAACGAGATTCTTTATTTCCTTGTGGAGTGATTTCAAGAAATGTCTAAATTGTCCGGCGAGACGCGGACAACGCTTCGTAACTTAGACAGATAAAAATAGTTCGACGAATGTTTTGCAAATTCCCCGAATGTTTGGACATCGCCTCATGTATATTTTAGGGTGCCTAACGTAAAATCTCCCCTCCACCCGCAGACAGATATATAATCCCAACTTTGGCGTACCCTAAACTAAGTTTATGCTTACGGCCACACCACTTCGAAACACCAGTTCCTATACGATCACCGAAGTTAAGCAACGTTGAGCCTAGTCAGATGGTGACCGCTTGTGGATACCAGGTATGCGGGTGATGCTATGGATAATGGCTCAGAATTGTTTATCAGAGAACCTAGTTCTAATTTACGTTGGGTTCGTTATATTCACTAACCCGCAATATACCCTTGGGAAAAGTATGAATCCACCTCTTCTCCCTCAGCTATGGGTTAATTAGTAAGACTTGTATAACTAAACCAGTATTATCGCCCCCCTCCAAGAAAAGATAAATACTTACAATCTAAACATATTTCATGGTTTTAAATAACCTGCAAAGGGTTGATAAGCTGTAAAAAACGGGTCAAACAAGCTTAGGGAAACGGTTTAATTACAATAAAATCTTTTAATCAGGTTTTATGAATCGTATTTTTTATATCAAAAATGCCTGCGAAGACAACTGGCAATAGATATTAAAGCAATTCCGAATACACTAGAAAAATTCTCTTAATTCTGCTAATCAAATTAAATCCGAAATTAAAATGAAACAAAACGGAAACAAGACCCGCCATGCCACACATTGTAGCGGACCATTCTCTTTCCCTTCATAACCCCACCCACCGATCCGTGAGATGTAAATTCCACTCAAGTTCTTCCCACGAACCACTGCCTCGTGGAACAAACCCCCAAGAGGCTGTTTCCCTGATCACTACAATTTTAATCTGTTCAATTCTAGTGTAAATCTTCCACACATATCCCCATAAACTGTGCCTCTTACTCTGTAAGTCTCTACCTCGAGTGGCACCCGGGCCTTGTACAGGCAAGAACACTACTGTAGAAAAAGCACTTTAGAAGATTTGTATTTAAAAAAAAAAAGTGTTAGTTATTATTTGTACTTATAAAGTATACACGCCAGAAATAACAGGTGCCTTTCAATGCAGATCAAGTGACAGCAAGCCTTCACAGAGAAGAGAGAGAAAAGCAGAGCTTTTACAGTAGTAGTCGCTGTGAGGGTAACTAATTATTTAAGTTTTTACACCAGTAGTAACTGCTGGCTGACACGGGAAAATTAAGTGGCAGCCAGTATCCAACATCAAGGCTCCAGCACTTTACTCAGTATCTTGGCTTATTTCAGTCTGAATCTCTCACCTGACTTCCAGCCCCCACCCCGTTTCTTTGGAGTGGCTTTTAGGGATTGTTTCTGGCTCTATTGATAAAATTTCCCTGTTTTAAAATATACCACGTCATGTCACATGTCCCGGAACCAATTAGAGCCCATCCCTCTTCAAGCTGGTTTTGAATTCATAGTTTTCCACCTCAAAGACTGGTTACTATCATAAGGCAAGAAAACACAGGCAGCCTTGCTATTTAATCTGTAGATGGGGGAGAGGAAATGCATTCTTACCAAGGATATTTGTGCAGAAATGAACAAAACCGAATTCTAACTTAACCTGGCGATTTCTCTTCAAACTTTGTTCTCTCTGACTGTTGCACAATCCGCACATTCATATATATATATATATATATATATATATATATATATATATAATTGATCGTAGTCAAAGAAGTATATCTTTCACTATTAACAAAAATTAATGTAACTACTTATTTCAACTCTCTCTCTCTCTCTCTATATATATATATATATATATATATATATATATATATATATGTGTGTGTGTGTTGGGGGGCGTGTTTGTTTGTGTAAATATAATACCCCGGTGAACGTAATTTGAGAGATTAAAAACAACAATAATAATAATGATGATAAAATATAATAATATTTATTGTATATTTTAAACCAAATAGAAGCATAATGAGAAAAGATGTTAAAATAACAGGTATATATATATATATATATATATATATATATAACTTTCTAAAATTTAAATGCAATGTCAATCGTTATCTTCTACCTTCTTCATGCCTGTTATATATATATATATATATATAAAACATATATATATAATTATATACCCTGTGCCACGCCAAGAAATTTTTCTCCACGGAATTGATCCTTCAGATCTACAAATCAACAATTCGCCCTTGCATGGAGTATTGCTGCCATATATGGTCTGGAGCCCCTTCTGTTTGCCTCGGAGTTCTTGATATGATCCAGAGGCGGATATGCAATATAATTGGCCCTGATCTGGCATCTTGTCTACAGTCGCTCTCTCACAGATGCGCCGTCGCCTCTTTCTGTCTTTTCTACAAATACTTCCATGGTAATTGCTCCGATGAGCTGCATTCGCTGGTTCCCAGACTTCATGAATTCAAGCGCCCTACGAGGCTGGCATCCCACTCTCACCCTTTCACTGTCGAAACTATTAAATGTAGCCGTCTCTTCTACTCCAATAGCTTCATATCTCGCACCTGTGGAACTCCCGTCCCTATTCCAGTTTCCCTGAGAGCTATAATCTCCAACTATTCAAATGTAATGTCAATCGACATCTCCAGTTGCCTTGATCTATCCTCTATCCTTCTCCCCATCCTTTCTTCTATCACTCCTATCTGATCTTGCTCCATATCTTCTGTAACCCCTTGCGTCCTAGTGGCTTCCCGCCTTGCTTGGGTGAATCGCTTAAAATAAATATATATATATATATATATATATATATATATATATATATATATATATATATATATATATAATTAAAAGCTAAAAGTCATTCCTATTTATTTTTCGATTCTTGTTTAATCCTTGTACATTTTTTTAGGGATGCATAGATAAAAAATTTTCTTGGAAAAATTTAAATCTTTTTCTTACTTTTAACTTCTTTTCACTGAAAATAATTCTGGCTGCCTGAGTTATTTGAATTTTTATAAAAATAAACTTTTAATTTTTTATGAAACCTCAGAACTTTTAGACGAGAATAAAATCCTAAGAATCTTTCTCTTTATTGATAAATATTTCCCTTTTTTTATCAGTCTCTGACCTGTTAATCGAATACTTCGATTATTCATTATTATCAGGAGGGGAAGGTAATCGAATGATTTTGATGTTTTCATCAATATATTAACTACAGGTATTGAATTGGCTTGTTCAATAATTTAGAAATCTCCCCCATTACAAACTTCAATCGATAGCTTTAAATTAAGTTTAATCGACGCAAAAGAGATATACAGTTTAAATATTTGATTCCTTAGTCCGAAATATATTATCAAACGTTATCCGAAAAAATGCTGTACAAATTTCAATCTGGTTACGGTTTTTTTTTGTAAAAAAACAAAAAACAAAACAAAAATATGTTTGAAAGAAAAGCATGTTTTGAAGGTTTTAGGCACTAAATATTTTTGGCAACATATATGAAGAATCAAGGCCAGTATAAGGGACTCGTGCACACCCTCCCAGTCTATGATGGCGCCACCTCCCACTCGGCAATATCTCAATTTTCATAAGATAGTATTCAATTAAGATACGAATTTTATTGTAACCTAATTATATACAATAATAGATCATATGAAATATAGGCGAACAATTCAACTCAAAAAATTGAAAATAAATACAATGTATCTAAATACAAATTAGAGACATGTCATAATAGATCATTTAATCTTAAATAAATCAACGATGTTTTGCGGCATGTTTTAAATATCAACTTGGATTGTACGTGTTAAAGAGTCTAATAATTTTATTAACAAAGTCAACATTATGGATAGAAATTAGTGAATTTTATATAGCGTTTTTTGACTTAGCATAAGCAAAACAAATTCACGGATTTGAACGGAGGGGGAAAAAAACAGACCCCCAGAATGACGTCAAAATCCGTGAAAAGTTTTCAACCTTTAATAGTCAGTTGCGCTTAGTTTAATTTGTAACGTATATAAATATTGTAGGTAGAAAAAAAGCAAATGTTGTTACGATAGCGAGGGTCACGAAGCACTGCTAGGGGACCCAAATCAGGTTTAAAGCGGGGAGGTTCAGGGGGTAGTACGCACCGGCCCTGTGAAGAATAATAGACCCACAAAAAATTTATAAATCATGCACTGTTTCATTCCTTTAAAAAAATGTCATTTAAAATCGTATTTTTTATTTTAATTTTATCAACGTTAATTCATTCATCTCTCTTGTTTTATTTTATAATAATCAAATAAAACGTGAACAACTTACCTATACTGACCATATCGGCTATCGTACATCCCAAATAACAAAGAACGGTTAATATTAAACCGTAAGTAATCCAGTTCATGGTAAATCCAATGTTATCGTTATCCACTCTGTGCGTGAATACGTGATAGAAAGTAAGAGAAAACGAAGTCGCGCGAACGTGTTGTGCGCCCGACAAACGGATATAAACACTGTCTCGCGCTTTAGTTTTAAAGAGAGGTCTAAATGAAGTCCGTGCCTTCCAAAGGATCCGGCTTTGATAAAGAAGAAAAATAAGGGAAAAAACGGACAGAATCCAGTCGGGGTAACATGTTCACCTTGTCTTAGATTTTACGAGGGTTTTACCATAGCGAGGGCCTATGTGTGAGCCCTCTATTCGCTCTCATTTAGTTATAGCTGCAGGCGTCTTGTCTGTTTGGCGTCGCGAGCATCTAACACACTCTTCGTTTTGACGATTATGTTGGTAAAGAAAGAGAGAGAGAACGAAAGAATGCTTGTTGTTTTTTGCTGCCGGAAAAATGAGAAAGAACTGAATTCGTGTTTGTTTTTAGCACAAAGTGCGGGCGAGAACGACAGTGTTCGATATAAATGAAAGAAGGCGCTGAGCAATGCATCAAAATAATAGATTTGTTAAAGAACTCTTCAAAATTATTGAGCAACGGCGAAGCTTTGGTGAAGCATATGCTTTCACCAGCGCTTGACTGTAAGAAAGAGAGAAAGATAGAAAGAAAGAGAAAGAAAGCAAAACAAAAAAAAAACGATATGAAAAAGAGTGAGGTGAAGAAAGAAAAAGATAAAGAACGTGAAAAAATATAAGCGGGATATTAGAAAGAAAAGATGAGAGATGTCGGTACACTTAAATTGTTTATAAGAGGCAAGAGGCTTATAGTGCTTTACTAAACGAAGTTTAGATGTGGCACAAGGCCGAAAGTAGGGAGCAGTAGTCAGTAGCAATTGAAATGGCGAAAAAGGATTGCAAAGCATTACACCACGTTGAAGTGCACCAAAATTGGACACTTTCTCCTGATAAGTATAGCAAATATTCAAAATAATTTCATGTTTCGGTAATTAAATCTATCCATCTATACTTTTTTATATATATATATATATATATATATATATATATATATATATATATATATATATATATATATATATATATATATATATGCTAGTGGAAAGGGCTCATATCAGTAATAGAGCTAACAGTATTTCTAATTATTTTAGTTTTAATTAAAACTAAAATGGACATAATACGTCTAAATTATTTAACCAAATACTGTAATGAAAAATATGCTGCCTAAATCTATATATATATATATATATATATATATATATATATATATATATATATATATATATAATTTTCCTGTTGTCTTTCACATTTATAAATATTGTCTTTTTCTACAGATTAACTCTGAGAAATTTATATATATATATATATATATATATATATATATATATATATATATATAGTATAACTCTCAAAATGTGTGTATGTATATGTATATGTGTGTGTGATCGGATTTTGTTTATGCATTTCCACAGTTTTCATCCGATTTCGATGAAGTTTTTTTTGTTTGATAGATAATTCTTCAGTGCTAGTTTTGAGTCCAAATTGTTAGCGACAATGGTTCTCCACTGCTTCCTGTCCATTATAACACTCAGCAACCTTTTACTATTTACTATCTGTTCTTGAATATATATATTTTTCATAAAAACTTTAATAAAAAATATATAGTTTAAATTATTACAATAATATTTATTATTCTGCAGTTCCTTTTTCAGGGTCACCCCCTCAAATTGTTAACCCCCACCCCCATTTGGGAATGGGCCTCAGTTGCACCCAGATATTGTTACTAATATTGATTTTCGGGTGGGCTGACTTTAAACTGAAACTGCTCCAAATGAACGGCAAAAATTCCCAGTAATGAAAAGACCCGGTCAAAGTTGGGTTTACACTGCTTGCTGTGTGTATGCATATATTTTATATATAGTATATATATATATATATATATATATATATATATATATATATATATATATATAAAGACATTTTATGTTTAACATTCTTTTTATAGATACAAGTATTTAAGTAAATGCTCTGTTTTTATAATAAACAGTATTAAATAGTAATAAACGTATTAAAACAGAGCATTTACTTAAATACTTGTATCTATAAAAGAATGTTAAACATAAAATGTCTTTAAAAAATGACTTTTCCAATTTTTATATTATATATATATATTATATATATATATATATATATATATATATATATATATATATATATATATATATATATATATATATATATATATATATAACTAAATTAATCATTCTTTTCTTTAATCATGAACTTATATATGTCGTGTCATAATATCACTAAATATACGAGTTCGTTAGGGTACCTCGACGTGGTGCAATGGTTAGCAAGCTAGTCTTTCTAAAAGCATTTAGACTGATTAGCGGGTTCTATCCTCACTGGGACTCTATGATTTGAAAATCACCATATACACACATAAATATGCCTATGTGAATGTTTCCGATATAAATTTAATATAGCTATAAAAATTCCTTGATAATGTTTTTTCCGGAGACGAATCGTACTGCTCAAAAAAAGTTGTCTTATGGGCAGCAACCTTTCTTTATAAAGTTTTTTTTCGCTGAAGATAATTGACAAGGAAAATTTAATTCATTTTTATTTAATTTTTTCCGGCATTTTTGAATTTCTTTTTTTGGGGGGGTGGGAGTAAGTGGGTGAAGAAATTGTCCACTATTTACTCTTTCTACTTATTCCCACTACCGGAAAAAATGGAAAAATGCTGGAAGAAGTAAATAAAAAATTAATTAAATTTTTCTTATCTGACATCTTCAACGAAACCTGTATGTGCGTCTGTGTAAATACGTGTGTGTGTTTGTGTGTGTTCGAGAAGTATATTTTTTTTTGAATAAGAGTTTCGATCTCTAAGCCGGTAGAATTAATTTCACCGTTTTAAGAGCCAGAGATATTTACTCAAACACGTGCACCCACGAAATATCCTGCGAACTACTGCTCTATGGAACAAACTCACTTAGCGTAACCCTCTATCTCAGTGGACACTGGACCTTGTACTGGGTGAACCTTGTTGTAATATATATATATATATATATATATATATATATATATATATATATATATATATATATATTATAATTTTTACATACGGTCCGTATGTAAAAATTATAATAAATAATTATTGCTCTACTCTTGGTATTGAGGTTTCTTTTGAATTAATGCTGTAAACTTTAGAATTAATTTTCGTTCTCATTACATCCGAATTTATTTTCGTTCTCATTACACACACACACACACACACACACACACACACACACACACACACACACACATATATATATATATATATATATATATATATAGTACGGGTAATCGATCCGTTGGTATATAATCCGGGTGGATCCTAGTAATATTAATTAAAACTGTTCCACAGAGAGCTCGATGTTTTTTTATTTTAACAGAGTATGTATTTTTTACAGCAAAAAGCAAAAATCACATCATCATCGGAATATAGAGTATTTCCAAACGTTCAGTGCTCCGAGACAAGACGAAAGCCATTGAAGAACGGTTTGAAATAGTCTTTTCCGATGATGAGGTAATTTTTTTCTTCTTTTTTTGCTACATATATATATATATAAATATATATAGATATATATATAGATAGATAGATAGATAGATAGATAGATAGATAGATAGATAGATAGATAGATAGATAGGGAAACGATAATCTTTATATATCATGAACAATTTTAGGAAAATCTGAATCGAAATACAAAAAGTACTTAATACTGGCCTGTAAAAGTTGGAAAATTATGTTTATTAAATGAATAATTATGGGATAGAGGCGTTCATAAATAACCGTTGCTTTTTTTGTTGTTTTTTTGTTTTTTTCGTTTTGCTATATTACCCTTTTACGATGTCAGATAATGTGAACTGTTTTTATTACTCTTCCTTGTTCTTATTTTGTTCTCTTGTTGTTTATTCTTTGACATATTCTTTTTTAACCGCTATTAAATATTGTACTCCTTTCAAGATGTTTAAATAAACGTTGTTCACGCGGTATTTAATTATTGGTACGTTTCTTTTTTATCTGTTTATTTATTTGTTATCAGAGATTTTACAAGTTCACAATCGAGTTTTTGAATTTGTTTCAAAACAGAAATTCTGGAATTTATGCTAACTATATCAACTCGACCCTTGGGCTAAAAACTGAAGGAAAACCCTTTCACTCCAACCAATGCTCATAATCCCGTTCGTATATATATATATATATATATACAGAAAATAACTACCGTTCCATTTGTAAACAAATCTCAAAGATTCCATTCTCTCTAGTGAATTCAGTTCTCAGTGGGTGCGCCCTACTTGTGGCCTTGTATCAGACTAAGATAGGATTAATAAATATATACGGCTTGTACGCGCGCGCGCACGCGTGTGTGTAATTGCTCGAAAAAAAAGACGTTGTTAGCGACATGTTCATAGACACACGATGATAGATATCATTACAGTACTGCTGCAAAATTGTATATTTTACAAGTACACGAATGAATTGAGTGTAACGGTAATTTATTTACGAAAGACTTAAAACTATATAGACCTAAAGCTGCAGCATAAACCATAATCCCAAACCCAGAGGCACATCGCAAGAGCAATGTTGACTGAGTAGTGAGTTCGATCCTCACCGGGTGCCCCACACTTTAGGGCCTAAAGTTTAGGCCTTGTGCCACATCTAAGCTACACTTAGAAAATTATTTGACGCATCTCGACGTGGTTTAATGGTTAGCAAGCTTGTCTCGCTAGAACAATATCGACTGAGTAGTGAATTCGATCCTCACTGGGTGCCTCATACCTTGGGCAACATAAGCTATGCTTAGAAACGTCACAAACCCAGAACCTACGCATTTAGTTCAGAGTCATAACAACTCGTCCTACTTTGTAGATGTGTGTGTGCGTGTGTGTGTGTGTGAGAGAGAGAGAGAGTGAGAGAGAGTGTGAGTGTGTGTGTGTGTGTTTGTGTGTGTGTGTGTGTGTGTGAAAGGTTGGTCCTATGTGAGAAATGGAAATATATCGTGTATTTTCTCTTCATATCGCATACAGTATGCGATATGAAGAGAAAATGACTGAGCATGTGTGTATGTACAAGTGTGTTTATATGAGAGAAAGCGAGAGAGAGAGAGAGAGAGAGAGAGAGAGAGACTATATAAGTGTGTGTATGTGTATATGACAAAGAGAGATAGAAATGAGGGATTTAAGGTGAGATATAAAAATAAATTGGAGAGAGAAAGAGAGAGAGAGAAATCAAAACGTGTATGTGGAGAGAAAGTTAGATATGGAAAGATATAGTATGTGTGAGAGGGAGTTATAGAAAAGTAGCGCGCATGTATGTGTGTGTGTGTGTGTAAGCGAGATGTAAAAATAGAAACTAGAGAGAGAAAAGATATGGAAAAGTGAGAGAAAGATATGGAAAAGTAAACTTTTCGTTTGTGCGATAAAGTGATAGAGATAGAAATGTGGAGTGTGTGTAGTGGTGTAAGAAAGAAAGAAAGAAAGAAAGAAAGAAAGAAAGAAAGAAAGAAAGAAAGAAGAAAGAATATGTAAGTTGTGCGTGTGCAAATAAATGTAAAGTAAAACGTCTGCTCTTATCAAAAGTTGTAATATAACGCATATTAACATTCGCATTCAACGGGTTTGTGTTTTATTAATAATAAGTAACGCTTTTGCCTGTGTTTAATTTCGGCTGAGGGTCTAAAAAAAGAAAGAGACAATCGAGTACGGAGACAGAGAGGAAGAAATAATCTGCATTTATGACGGCTTATAACATCGTATAATATTGTTATACTTGCTCCTTCCGCGACATCGCGTCAGTAGGCAGTGAAATTATTCAGAGGCTCGTAGTAATAGTAGCCGTGATGCGGCTGCTGTAACAAGAAAAAAGTATCGAAAGGGGAAGAGAAAAAAAGAAAACCCAGAAAGAAAGAGAGGAAAACGAAACAAAATTCTAAGAGAGCGTGAGAGAAAAAAGAGAGCATCAAGTAGACGTGAGAGCAGTATGAGAGATAAAAACGACGTCAATGTTTCTTATTTCTTTTTTTCTTTTTGGTTCAGGGTCGGTTGTGTGGGCGCTATTATTTTCCTAGCGAAGAGCAGGTCAGTTACATTTATTTGGCTCAGTGGTTAAAATCAGGGACCGATCGCTGCGAGTTTGACGATTACAATACAAGTGCTGCGTTGAAGAACAATTCATTCTTTTATGTATCAGTCCGCTTCCTCGTGCAGACAATCATGGCTCTCTACAACTTCCTATCCTTTGTAGGACTAAACAGTTTGTCCCCTTACTACCCCCTCTTCTGTTATCCATTTACACAACTTCATTCGGTACTCTACTTGATGTTTCCCTCTGCCACTCTTGCCTTACATATGTCTTGTGAGTGTTAAATTCTCCAAGACCCCCTTTTTTTCTCAATTCGCTTCTTCGTTACTCATATATTTACTCCACAGTATTCTCAGCCTCAAACTATATAACCATTCTCCTCTTCATAAGTGAGGACATTTTTCCAGACTTCACAGCCATATAAGAAGATTGATGTTGCATAGCAGTTCAGCTCTCTTTCCTTTGTTTCTGGTAAAATTTTCCTCTGTCTCAATACTTTGTTTAGTTTATGGAAGATATCGTCTGTAATAATACAGGGTTATTCAAAAAGAATGAACCGCATTGTTTCAGTTCTCAAGAATCTTCATGGAATGAATCAGTGACCACTTGAAAGAGGAGTTTTCTAAGTTTTGAATGGCTACGTTTTCGAGTTCGTGAAAACAAATACGGTTGTCTCGGTGCAGAGTGCTTTTCGAAAGCAATTCGACATTAATCCGCCCTCTTCTAAGAACATTCGACGGTGGTTTAAACAGGTTCAAGAGATTGGGTGTCTGTGTAAAGGAAAAGGTCCAAGACAACCACGAGTTTCGGAGGAACAAGTGTCGAGAATCCGTGTTGCGTTTAAGGGGAGTCCACGGAAATCCACAAATCGAGCTAGCCATGAGCTAGCGATCTCTCAATCCACTATCTGGCGCGTGCTAAGAAGACGTTTACATTTGAAACCTTACAGACTCCGTCTCGTTCAGGCATTTACAAAGTCCTTGCTCTTTGTGCTTGGCCTGCGAGATCCCCAGACCTCACCGTGTGTGATTTTTTTTCTGTGGAGATACGTAAAAGATCGTGTTTATGTTCCACCACTAATCCACTAACCTTGATGACCTTAAACATCGAATAACAACATCGATTAACTCAGTAGATCGTGATATACTGAAATGTGTCTGGTAGGAATTCTCTTATCGAATTGATGTTGCTGCGCTTCAGGTGGTGGCCATATTGGACACTTGTAAGACAGGAAATAAAAGTTGATTGTGAATAGAATACTTGTGACTTGGTTGGATTTTTCTATTGTTTTCCTTATTAAAATATTGCGTAATGAAATCGGTTCCTTTTTTTTTTTAATAACCTTGTATATGTAATGATTATTAATCTTTATTGGGAAGATTCTTTAACGTCACTGTTCGAAGAATGAATGTTAAAACAACACTTTATCCGAAAAACAAAGACATGTTATTATTCGAATTAAACGCTATGGAATTTTGGAATCATTCCACAATCAGTTCTCCTATATAGCAATGAACACTAGACAATTTCCTCACAGATGGAATCTTTAGGCAACAGATATGGTTCTACTGAAGGATGCTGAGAATGCTATTGACGGAACACCTGCGTAACGAGGACGTTTGAAGGAAAATAGAAATGAAAAGGACACTTATTTTTAGAATCCGAAAGAGACAAATGAAATTTCTAGGGCACATATAAAGGAGAGGTTGCTTGGAGAACTTGACACTCACAAGACACACAAAAGACAAGAGAAACAGCAGCAAATAACTTAGATTACGAGCTTGTGTAGATGGTTAGAAAACAGGGATTGGAAGAAGAGACAAACAGACAAACTTTATTAAGAGCTACAACGGACGGGAAGTTGCGGTGGGACATGATCTTGATCGCCCTCGTCCTGAAAATGAAGGGCACATAGAACAAGATTCCCATTGATGTTTTCTTTCTTTCTATTTTTTCTTCTATAAGCATTTCACCCCGAGCAAGGCGAGAGTGCCACTAGCACGTAGGGGGTTACATAGAGTTAAAGTGAGGGAAAAGACTGGGTATAGGAGGGAGAGAAGAAAGAATAAAAAAAAGAACGTGGATTAAGACATCAGAAGACGTCAATTAACATTACATTTAAATTTTTGAAGATTATAATTATCAGGGAAGCAAGTAAGAGGAAGGGAGTTCCACAATCGGGAAGTGCGAGAGAAGAAGCTGTTGGAGTAGAAGAGGCGGTTACAGTTAGCTGTTTCGACAGTAAGAGGACGTGTCCGAGATGCCAACCTAATAGCATATTTAGATTCATGCAGTCGGGGAACCAGTGAAAATAGCTCGACAGAGCAGATGCCATGAAAATATTTGTAGAAAAGACAGAAGGAAGCCACTTAACATCTGTGAGAAAGTGTTTGAAGTCGAGATCCTAAGCCAGGACCAATCACATTGCATATCCGTCTTTGGATTTTGTCGAGAACCTCAAGATGAACATCGGGGGCACCAGACCATATATGGTATTCCATGGATGGACGAATGGTAGATTTGTAAATGGACTCTGGTGAGAAAAACCTTTTCTGTAGTGACACAGAGGACCAAATTTCTTTGCGGTAAATGCAGCTATTGATTCAATGTTTGTTGCTTGAATTATTTTAATGAATCATCCGTTGACGAAATGAAGTAAATTTCTGCATTATATTATCACCATCTGTATCTACCCCAAATTCTCACACCCGTTTTATTTTGTACCTCTATGGATTTTATTCGTTCTCTGGCTAACCACAGGCGAAATCTTCACCGATAAGAACTTTTTATGGGTTTCTCTCTCTCTCTCTCTCTTTGTCTCTCTATTTCTCTATTTTCTTAATCATTTAACAACTATTCATTTAAGCCGGGTCCCTGGAAGACATGGGCGAATATAGTCCTACACAGCTTCCTGTAGTTTCTTTCTCTAAGCAATACTTTATCCTTTATGGCTTCGCTTTGTCTTTCTTTAACCTGTTTCAATATCCATTTGCACAAACTTGTCCCGTCCTGGGTATGACGATAAACTACATCGGGCAGCAAGGCTTCTGATCGGGAGGTTGGAGGTTCTGAGGATCGTCGAACCACCTCTTAACTAGTGTTGTTCCCAGGTCGACCATGACTCGGGGTGGTAGCAAATAGTGGACCGTCAAACAAAAATCAAGAGTACATTTTTTATAATAAAATTATTAACATTACATTTTCATACTAAAATTACCAACTATACATTTTTTATAGTAAAACGACAATCAAAACAACACCAAAGAAAAAGTATAACAAAGGCAAACGACTATCAAAGTATAAAAATACATGTTTATAATAGAATTACCAATAATACATTTTATAGCAAAATGACTAACAATACATTACCGGGTAATTACCAGAGACATATCGTCCTGAGGATGACGATAAACTATATCCGGCAGCAAGGCCTCTGATCAGGAGATTGGCAGTTTTTGACGAGCGTGGAACCACTTCTTAACAGCTGTTCCCAGGTCCACTCTGACACGAGGTGGTAGCACTTGTTAGGATGTCAGCTATGAGAAAATTGTGAATCCCCAAATAAAAATCAACAGTACATTTTTATAGTAAAACTACCAATACATTTTTATAGTAAAATGACCAACAATATATTTTTATAGTAAAATGACAATCAATGTAACAGTAAAAAAGTATAACAATACATTTTTGTAGTGAAATTGCCAGCAATTTATTAAGAAAATACCAATAATACATTTTATCATCTGCAAACTATATATCTAAAAAAAAAAAAATAAAAAATAAAAACTTCCGAGGGTCGTTCAAAAAGTTCTAAGCCCCACCAAGAAAGAAGAGCCAGAGCTGAACATTTTTGTTATGGCAAAACACTACCACTTCTTATAAAACTAGAAAAATTAATTCAGATTTCTGTCTTAATTTCTGTGTAGGTGAAGCTCATACAAAGGGGAGAGGTGTACGACAAATCTAAAAATGAACAAAACAGAGGCTCTGACAGTCATAAATTATCTGCCAAAGAAAGGTATGTAACCCAAGGAAATCCATGAGGATATGGTACATACACTTACTGAGTAATCCCCTTCCTATGCAACTATGAAGTGGATCCTTCACTTCCAGGCTGATCCTGGGAATTTCCACCGAAGATTAGTAACTCAAGATGAAACCTGGAGTCGCCACTTAGGACCTGAATCAAAGTTTCAAAGTAAACAGTGGAAACACCTTGGTTCTCCACCCCCGAAGAAGTTCAAGCAGGCAGAGTCTGTTGGCAAACAGATGGCTTCTATTTTTTTTTATTCTGAAGGCAGAAGTAAAAAAAACAAACAAAAAAAAACAAAACAAGCTATTAATGGAGAGTACTGTGCATCAAAATTAAGACAACTGAAGAAAGCAATAAAGTCAAAAGTCCGAGGAAAGCTGATGGCAGGTGTGCTACTGTGTCAGGATAACGCGCCCATTCACATTGCTCACTGTTGCAGTAGCTGAAGCAGCCAACTGTGCCTTTGAATTGCTACCCCATCCTCCTTGTTCACCAGACTTAGCTCCATCTGACTTCTTGTTTCCTAAACACAAAACCCACCTGTGTGGCCGCCATTTTGGGATGAATGATGAAAACATATGTGCTGCGGAGGAATTTTAGGGGGACCAACACGCCATCTTCTTCCGCGATGGGATTACAAAGCTTAAGAATCGTTGGACCCAGTATATATTGATGTCAAGCGGGGACTATATTGGAAAATAGTGAAAAACTGTTTACACTATTCACATTGTTTGGACTGTTGTCCCCATCTTTGTTGCTATATTCAGGACGTTTCGGCCGTTGCACGCCCCGGACATCTTCACGTGATTGGAATTTCGAACTGAACCCTTTATTTCATCCACCGGGGTAGATTGTTCTAGTTCCACACGCCAGGCCTCTTCTCAGTTATCCCCCTTTAACTCAACTCTCCAGGGTTTTGTTCACCACAGCAGTAGCCATGTATTGAACTCGCAACTCTTTGAGTCAAGTCACTGGATCCAACCAACGCTTTTATCCCCTGAGCCATGTATCCTTGAGAACACATGGCCCAGTGAACCAAATTTAGCCACTGCAGTGGTAAACAAAAACTTGGTAGAAATGTACAATGATATTAGTGTTATATGCATTTTAATACATTGTTGCTATATTCGTAATAAATTTTGTTGAGTGTTGTTTGGTAGATTAATATAGAGGACCTCGAGAATTTGTAGTTACTTTTTATTATTTTCGCGGTGTAGTGTATTGGTGTTGCCATCAAGTATTTTCCTGTATTGTGAATGTGGATAGGAATGTGTTTTAAATGTTGTGCAATGGAACTTGTATCCAACAAATGAAGTGTAAGACGTCTTGATAATGTTGTGCTTTATATGTATATAAAATTTTGCACATAATGTCCATTAGTGGTTGATGAGCTATAATTTATATTAATGATAAATGTACAGTAGTACAACTCTGAGTTTCATGCACTACGCACTTCTCAGGCACTGATTTAAAATAGTTTTGTGCTACCGGTGAGGAAAAAATGTATATATATATATATATATATATATATATAAGAGGGCGTCACTGTGCAATATCTTGTATTTTGTGGAGGGGAGCTATGGTAAGGGTGGGGCGAAAAGCTCAAGGGCTTCCCCGGATGACACACATTCTGTCCCGGATGGCACTAAAATCTGTCCCGGGTGGCACACATCCTGCCCTGGGCGGCACACACTCTAGCGACGCCTCTGCATTTCCCACCTCCAGTTTTACCGGGCCAACTCGACAAGACAGATGTCATTTTCACAGTTCCTACTCTAAATGAGCATATCAATTTTCCGTCTGGTTGATGAGTTTGCAGACGCAAAATTTAACCAACGGGAACAGGTTTCTTCCCTCAGAGCGGATACGAAAGATTCCTCTAAAAAGAATAGTCTCTGGTCATGAATCTTGCTTAACCTTTCAATAGGATGAAATCTTTGGATGACGTTTTTGGTTTGGTTTGGTTGTTTTCTTTTAGTGGCATATCAACACCTCTATGGGTTATTTTATGTCGAAATCTAAATAGGAAAATTCAAACTTTATACTTAATTCAAGAAAATGACATCATTTCATGATTAAATAATTACTTATCTACATTTTTTTTACTAAATAATCTTTAAAAAAAATCAAACAATGGATGAAAACTTGTTTCTCCTTACAAGAAATGAGATTAATAATAGTAAATTATTTTTTTCTTTGATAATATATGCCATGTCTTCAATTTTACTATAAAATGGATGCTTGGCCATTTTGCTATAAAAATGTATTGTTGGTAATTTTTTTTGAATAAAAAATATTGCTCGTAATTTGACTAAAAAACATGTATTGTTGGTCATTTTTTAATAAAAATATATTGCTTGAATTTTTACTATAAAAACGTATTTTTATAATTTCCTAGTCTATTCATTTTAGTTTGAAGGTTCATTATTTACCCATACCGGGGACCCTAGCAGGTGCTACTCCACAGCAATTGTATCCCTTCAACAAGAGATAAAATATATTGTTGTTCATTTTACTATGTGCTGTTGGTAATTTTTTAATATAAAATTAAATTGCTGTTATTTTTACTATAAAAATGTATTTTTATACTTTCATCTTGTTTTCTTTTTGTTTTGGGGGATTCACTATTTGCCCGTAGTTGAGACCGTAACAGATGTTACCACCATGGATCTGGGAACAACAACAAGTAAGAGGTGGTTCCACGCTCCTCAGAACCGCCAATCTCCCGATCAGAGGTCATGCTGCCAGATGTAGTTTATCGTCATACTCAGGACAGCCATTTTTTTTACTGACTAATGTTCTAATCATTGAATGGAATAGATAATTTGCATTTGAAAAATTTGAGTGCATTTCTTTGATTTTCTACTGACCTGTAGGTTCTTCCTCTTCTGTGTCCATTGGTGACTATGGCTCTCCACAATTTCCTTTGTAGCTCTTAATAAATTTTGTCTTTTTGTTATCTCTCCTAAACCTTGTTCCGACATCCATTTACTCAGGCTCACTAGATAGATTGTTTCCTTCTGGTTTGGTTTTTTTTTGTTTTTGTTTTTTTGTTTTACAGTATATCAACCTCAATAATGCCGACAAGATTTTTACTGTTGGTAATTTTTTTAAACAAAATGTATTGCTGGCATTTTTTATTATTATTATTATTTTCAAAAATGTATTGCTGGTAATTTATCTTTTTCAAAGAATGTTTTGCTGGTAACAATTGCTTTTCATTTTCAAAAATGCACTGCTGATAATTTCTCTTTTTCAAAAAATGTTTTTCTGGTAATAATTTTTTTCAAAAATGCATTTCTGGTATTAAAACCTATTTTTATACTTTCATAGGGTTTTGGCCCCTTTTTTTTTTTTGGCGGTGAGGTTAACTATTTGCCCATAGCTGGGACCCTAACAAGTGCGAACACCCCGAGTCAAGGAGGACCTAAAAGCACCATCAATTAAGAGGTGGTTCCACGCTCTCCAAAACCTCCGGATCATAGACCTTGCTGCCAGATGTAGTTTATTGTCATGCCCAGGACGCAGATGTAGTTTATCGTCATACCCAGGACGCTGTTTACCTCTGACCCTCTTGCCTTCAATCCGTCCTATGAGTATCAAATTTTTTTAGCTCTTTCCTCATTATGCGCCCTAGAAATTTCAATTGTCTCTTCCTGATGTTAAATATAAGTATCCTTGTTGTTTCCATTTTACCATGGTATTTTCGATATATTTCTGTAGAACCACATTTCTGTTGCTTCAAGTCTCTTCTTCATATGTAAGGAGATTGTCCAGCATTCACTGGCATATGGAAGGACTGATATGACATAAAATTTCAGTATTTTTCTCTGTTTCTAACGTGATTTTTCTGTTTCTTAATACTTTTCTAAGCTTCTGGATTGCAAGTTAATATGAGTGTTGTAACAAGCTTCTTCTCTCGCACTTCTCGCCTGTGGAACTCTCTTTCAGTACAATGGTTTCCAACCAATTTTGATCTTCAGAAATTTAAATGCGATGTCAATCGTTTTCTACTGTCTTCTTAATTCCTCTTCTTTTATTGTTCTCGCTCCTTAATAATGCTTTTTATTTTTTTTTTATTCTTTCACATTCAGTAACCCCTTGTGTCTTAGTGGCCTTACTGCCTTGCTTAGAGTGATATGATAAAGATTAGCTGAGGAGCATCATGGTCCGGGTGTTGAAAGGGTTGTTTTTAAACTTTAAAGTATGAGGCAGTCAAGACGACTTGGTTGCGCCCTCAATCGGAGACCGTCAAACTTATCTGGGTTACTTGGCCTAAAGTTATTTCTAACAGAACCCCACCTGTTTTATCAAAAACATATGGCGCACATTTGACGGTCATGTAGATGACTCTTATGACTGGATGTCCTTATGAGGATATGAGGCTTCATATATTTGTACCCCAGCATATTGGCATATTGCTCTGCCACGCAATAATAATAATAATAATAATAATCTGGAATCAGGGCGTTCAGGCTAATAGAGAAACCCATGCAAATCAACCAGATATAATTGTGAAAAATCCTGTTGAAAATACATGTCTGCTGATAGATGTTGCAGTCCCAGCCGACAAAAGACGTCTTTGAAAAGGTATGAGAAACTAAGTAAATATAGGACCTCGAGATAGAAATCAGTATAGCGTGACATCAGAAGACAACATTACCTGTTGCTATTAGGGCTTTGAGAATGATATTAAAAGGATCCAACAAGTATAGGGAACAAATTCCTGTTGAACCTAAAATGCGTGAATTGCCAAAAAAATCATACTTATGGGCACTTCTCACATCTTGTGTAGATTTTCCTCCATACAAAAAAAAAAAACCCTCAAAAAACCCCACAATTATCATATAATAATTCTGCTTGTCTTTCCCTGCGTTAGTACACATGACCGTTACGCGCATCCAATACTTCATAAATAATGGACTATTCCGTTTTGATCACGTGGAAAGACAAAGCATATCAGAGACGCTACTTGGTTTCAGTGAAAGAAAGAAAGAAAGAAAGAAAGAAAGACAGATATATGTGTTCAACGTCTCCTGCTAATACCTCATAAATAATGGCCTATTACGTTTTGATCGCTTGAGAAGACAAAAGACATGCAAGATGCTACTTGGTTTCAGTGAGAAAATGAAAGCAAGAAGAGAAGATAGAAGTGTTTAACATTTGTTTTAGTGAAATGGAAAAAAGTTGTCACTTTTAAGTAATTTCATTTGTCCCTCATTACTTGTTAAAACAATTCATATTAATGATTGTTAAAGTTGTTAAGCTCAAATCTTTAAAGACGTTATTGGGGAATTTCTACTGATATTTTCGTGCCGTAGAATTCGAACTGAGATTCATCAGAAATTTAAGATAGGAAAACCGCGAAATTTTTACGGGTTAAAAGTAGTATTTTGTAAAAATTTGATTTCATCTTCTGATACAAGAAACTTAACTTTTGAAATCTCTGGTTGTAACTCGTGCTACACAAAGCAAATGCAAAAATTATTATTATTATAATTATCATTTTTATTAATGATAACTTGAAATCGAAATCTCAAAAATGTGGCACATGGGAACATCAACAATCGCTGTTGTAGTTGGAGCCCTCGGATTGATAGGAAAAGATTCCAATGGACTCACTGAGGGGATTCCTGGAAGCCTTAAAGAAATGGAAACATTTGTTCTCATAAGTACAGGGCTTTATCTATGTAAAATATGTGTGTGTGAGTGTTTTTTTTTTTAATAGATCAGTGGAAAATGTCATGTTGCCATTTCTAACATTAGGTCTCTGGGCGAGACTCGGAAAGAAATGTGTACTCACCAGAAATCAAAAGAAATAAAATAATAATAATAATAATAATAATGCCACTTAACGTTTATAGTTTCAGTTTATCGACTGGAGTATAGCTGAAAGTAAAAAAAAAAATGGATTTGATTAAGAAAATGAATTTCTGGCCACAAGATATGGATGTTGACTGATTTTATTTGTATTACTAGAATAATGGTGGTAGGGGCTTAATCCAACTTCAGTTGACCACAAAACAACAATTATTGGTTTAAAAAATATTTAGCGACGAAATATAACTCGATTCTACAACTTGTTAATAGTCATGAGAACAGTGAAAACTTTACTCCATTTATAAAAAAAAATACAACTTCTTTAAGGAAGTCAACTTCGCTGTGAAGGAAATAAATAAAAGTACTCGACCAATAGCAGCAACTAAAAATAAAAATAGCAAAACACAAAGGTTAAACAATAAAAAATACAAACAACGGTGAACAAAACCTCTTGCATAGTGAATACGCATCCAGAAATAAACGGCTCTGATGTAGATAAGCACAAAACTCATCAGTAGGGTGTAGGGTTAAAAGTAGAAACAGAGGTATTTATAATGGCTGCACAAACCCAAAACCTATTCACCAGGCATTACCAGGCATACCTAATAAAAAATAATGCAGATCCAATATGTAGATTATGCGAATATCATGTTGAGACTGTTGACCACTTTGTCTCTGCGTGTCCAATCTTGTCACTGAAGATGTTCAGCTCTGGCTCTTCTTTCTTGGTGGGGTTTAGAACTTTTTGAACGACCCTCGGAAGTTTTTTTTTTTTTTTAGATATATAATTTGCAGATGTATTATTGGTATTTTCTTAATGTATTGATGGTAATTTCAATACAAAAGCGTATTGTTATACTTTTTTACTCTTACATTGATTGTCATTTTACTATAAAAATGTATTGGTAGTTTTACTATAAAAATGTACTGTTGATTTTTGTTTGGGGGTTCACAATTTTCTCATAGCTAACACCCTAACAAGTGCTACCACCTCGGGTCAGAGTGGACCTGGGAACAGCTGTTAAGAAGTGGTTCGACGCTCGTCAAAAACCGCCAATCTCCTGATTAGAGGCCTTGCTGCCGGATGTAGTTTATCGTCATCCTCAGGACGATATGTCTCTGGTAATTACCCGGTAATGTATTGTTAGTCATTTTGCTATAAAATGTATTATTGGTAATTCTATTATAAACATGTGTTGTTGGTAATTTTACTATAAACATATATTTTTATACTTTGATAGTCTTTTGCCTTTGTTTGAGTTTTCCCTATTTGCCCATAGCTGGGACCCTAACAGGTGCTACCACCCCGGGCTAGAATGGGCCTGGGAACGACAGAATTTAAGACACATGGCCCAGTAGATGAAAGCGTTGGTTGATTGATCCAAAAAGTGATTTGACCCAAAGAGTTGTGAGTTCAATCCCTGGCCACAGTAGAGGGGATCAAATCTTGGAGAATTATCAAGGGAATTAACTGAAACTGAGATATCCAAAGGTATGGCACGTGGAATTAGAACAATTTATTTCCTTGGACTAAATAAAGGGTTCGGTTCAAAATTCCAACAAATATCACCGGAAGAAGGACGGAGCGTTGAACGACCGAAACGCTGTGATATGTCTTGGGTAATGACACGGTAATGTATTGTACTAAACAGAAAAATCTACTACTACCACTACTACTACTACTAATAATAATACTAATACTAATAATACTAATACTAATAATAGTAATTTTAAAACTCTTACAGTGTGTTTTTATTTATTATTTTTTTTAATTTTATTTGATTACAAGTTATTAATATAGGCTCATTACCATTTGCCCCAAATGCTAAGGGGAAAAAGTCTTAAGTTACAGAATTTTTCGGATGTTTGAAATTCTGCACACATTCATAATTCATTCACTCAATCAGCTTCACTCGGACGCAGTTCATTCATAATTCATGCGCGGAATGAAGGAAACGGCTCATGCGGAAAAGATGTCGGCGTGTTATTCCTTTGCAGAGATACTTGCTGTTAGAGCTCGATCGTTATATCTCAGAACTTATGCGTCTGGCGCTTTGGAGTCGGGGAATGTTTAGCGAACTAGTCTAGCTAGCAATTGCTGCTGTATTGTGAACCTGAGCCTCACTGAGTGCTATAGAGTGTAAATATCAACATAATATAGACTTTGAAATTTACACTTAATCCGTGCAAAGTGGGTAATATTGCTTGCCTAGTAAAATGTCTGCGTGATATCTGCGAATCTGGACAATTGTAAAGTTATATACTTATCCGCGACATCGCTTTTTACGATTTCTGCTAACCGCGTTCAACTCCAGACAAACCAAAAACAAAATAAAATAAAACAAAACTGTTTTGATAAGAGCCCCTTACTATCAAGAATGGACTGACCCATTCATAATAAGTTGTCCTGGATAATCGTCAAAAGTGTTTTATTTAATAATGGTTTAGAAGTGCAAGTCAAGCGATGATCTCAATTATAAAAAAAATTGTATGCTGAGGTTACATAGTTCTACGATAAAGACGAATCTTCTCTCCGTCACATAAGTTTTCGTATAGTATATTGTTAGAATTGTTCTATTTTATTGTTTGTTATTGTTGTTGGTCTCTTCTTGTACCTAATAAACCCTACAATAAAACCGAATCTTCTCTCTGACACATAAGGAGGAGTCAAGTACTTACTGGATGTCTATTTATTTCCAGTTTTTCCAGTTTTCTAATCCGTTTCTTGATGTTAAGATGAAATTCAGATTTTATCATAGTTACAATAAGTTTATCTTTGTAATTTAACCCTGAGAATGATCTTGGAGGAGATCGAAAGTACTTGGGTAGGGAAAAAATATGGCGCCGTCCATGATGAAATTCATCTTAACATCAAGAAACTGATAAGAGAACTGAAAAAAAAGCAATATAAAAACAGACATAATATGTCTTCCAAAATAAACTTTGGACAACTGCCGACGGAATTTCCTCCTTATTTGAAAAGGATTATTCATAATTTGAAAAGGTCAACCAATAAAATTATTCGAAAGAAAATGTCTGTTATATATATATATATATATATATATATATATATATATATATATATATATACGGTACAAAATTTAACGATAGCTAGGAATAAGCAGAATTTAAAAAGCTAAAAAAGAACAACCGGTTTCGTCCCAGCCTTATCAAATTTATTTTCTGGGATATAAAAAATATAAAAGCGTGTAAATTTAATTAATGTAAATGAAGGAAGTAAAAAAATGAATTTCAAGAAAACTAGAGTCCAATAATATTCAGACCCAGTAAGCATTCCCTCTGTTTACAAAGGGAAGGCTCACGGGATCTGATATACAAGGACTCTAGAACCTTAAGGTTATATAAGGAGTGGGACCTAGATAAAATCGAGAAAAGGTCCCTGCTAAAATCAAACACACAATTCCTGCTATTTATTACATGCTCTGCAATAGAATATATATATATATATATATATATATATGGTGTTCCAATAACTTGGACCAATTTTAAATCTGAATTAAGTTTAAGCATCGAATGAGTTTTTCCTTTTCCTTTTAGATTTAACAACTTAAGTCTTTGAAAATTTCAATCATGGAAAATTAAATCAAACAACGTGTTAAAATTATCGAAGCCTATTATGAAAATGGACGTTCAAACAAAAATGCATTTCGCGCACTTTACGATTTTTTTGGTTGATCTCCTATTAACACAGTGTGAGATATTTAATAGCAGAAGTGATGGAAAAAAATAAAAATATAACGATTATAAATGCAATAGTCTAGATTATATACACAAAACACATAAAAAATATTTTTAAATTTAAATTCCCAACGTCTCTCGTTCGTGCGCATTCGCATCAACGTAAATATAAACTTAGTCCGATAAAGTCATAAAGGGTGAAACGCGTCACACGGAAACGTTTTCCCCTTTGTCATACATCTTTCCTCCGAAACGGTTTTCTATATATAAAAAATTATATATCGTTAACACATATTTATATAATAAATGCGAATATCAGAGCGTCACCGTGTTACACCTTTTCAAATTTACTCCTAAAGGCCGTAGCTCAACATATCATACCATTTTGGAACCAGGCCGACACCGTATGCAAATTAAAAACATTCCGAGCCAGATCCAGATCCGCAATTCTGAAATTTTGGCTTCGATTGTTTTCAGCGATTTAAAAAAAAAAAATTTTACGTGATTTTTTGCGACGAATTTTTTGTACGATAACAGTTATTTTTTTTTAACTTGGAAATAAATTTGGGAATTATCAAAATTAATTACGAAATCCAGCGAAAGTCACTCATGAAATAAAAATAATTGTTTGTACGGAAAGTAAGGACCTGCGTACATCAAATTGTCGTTGAATTAAGAGGCGGCAGAAGAATTATCTTTGAACTTTTTATATTAATGTAATACTTAAATGCAGCGATCAATTTTGAGTTATTTCAGAGTTTATTGTTTCCTATCGCATCTACTCCTTCCTACCTATTGTGATGAAGGTCCAATCAAGAGCCTTCCGCAGGGGCTAGCTTAAATAGTCCGATAGGTCTGCTTTTAAGCTAGTCTCTCTCTCTCTCTCTCTATATATATATATATATATATATATATGTTGTAGAGTAGTTTTCACAGTGGAGGCTTGTATTTCGCAAAGTCGGTCCTAAAAGGGTCCGGCGTACAAAACGTTAGGAACTTGAAATAAGAGTTAATGACGCAGCAATCTAATTGTGATGGTTGATACTTCAATGTCCGACATCGACTAACTCACTCAACTTCACTGAGCTCAACTGGCGACCGCTATTACTACTACTACTTATTATGTGTGGGAGAGTCTATTACAATAGAATAATTAATATATATATATATATATATATATATATATATATATATATATATATATATCGGGTGTGATAGATAAATTGTCGTCTAAATTACGCAAAAATGTAAATAACTCTGACATCTCATTTTAACAGAAAAAATGACACAAAATTATCTTGAAGTACTAAAATGTAAATTTATTTCTATAAAATCTCCATTTGGCTTCAACCACGGCCTCCGGACGACTATGAAATCTCCTGCTACACTTCTGGATGGTTTCTTTGCTTAAGCTGGTAAATGCTGCCATAATCCTTGCCTTCAGTTCATCATTTGTTTTGCAAGGAGTTTTGTTGGTCTCTCGCTCAACTGCACCCCAAACATAATAATCAAGGGGGTTGCAGCCTGGGGAGTTAGGTGGAAGACGCAAGGTGTGGTTGGTCGCTGAAATTGTCTGACAGCAATGACTGGGTTCTCCTACTTGTGTGATATGACGCAGAGTCCTCTTGCCAAACATAGGATCTTCCAACAGCCACCTTCTTGACCCAGGGCTTTGATGTAGTCCTCTGTGTTAAGTCTGAGGCTCTGTGAAAAGATGACGTTGCCATCACTAGTGATCACTCCAAACACCTTCATAATCATCATTAGACTCATTCAACTCTTTCCGAATCGTCTGCACTGTCCTCAAGTTGAAACTCAGTTTGAAATGTTCATATTTGAGCTTATCGGTGCGAGTGCCAAGCAGTTCATCATGCCCTTTCCAAATTTCTGGCGGAGTGAATTGCGTCATGTTGGAATTTTGGGGTACCCTGGTGTACTAGTGAGCCAGCCAAAATAAGCTGACTCATTTTATAGTTCACCAGTAGAAGGGTTAACCAATCAGAAGGCTCAAAATATTCAATGCGACGTGTATATTTTCCCGAATATTCACTGCCAGCCTTTGATATCGAAGACTGAAGAATTACGGAACAGCTGCTGGTGGTATTGGCGATATAGTCAGATTCAGTAGAGTGTCTGACTCGTGAGTGTTAATCTTTAACGTTGTTTCATTGAACAGATTGCGTACTGCGCTGTATTCTATATTCGTAGACTATGGTGAACATGGTCAACAAAGGTTATGAGCCCAGTCCTCTTCTGAATGACTCCCAGGATCACTCTTGACCCGGAGTGATAGTGCCTGTTTTAATGTGTCCCAGCTATGGGTAAAATAACAACTTTTTCCACTTTTTTGTTGTGATCACAACCCAAATTTATAATATTGTTATTAATGTTTATTAACCTGAAATACTTAACAGTGGACAAAATGATATAACTAATTTTTGTTGATATCAATTTAAAAAAAAATGACAAAAAAAATTTTTTAATTACAAAACAAATAAAAAGATATATTTTATGAATACTAAAGTATTTGTTCCATATGAATATTGACTTTACTAATATTTTCAAAGATGATTCCATAATGTACCCCCACCCAAAAAAAAAAAAAAAAAATAAAAATAATGATGGCAGCGTTATCTTTCCACAGGGCGTCAGACTTAACACAGAGGACTACATCAAAAGCCTGGGTCAAGTGCTCTTTTGCTCACAGACGGTTCAAAACTGACCCTACTATCCTGTGTAGTCAACAAAATAAAAAATCAATGCGTATACGCGAAATTAAAAATATAAAATGGTGACAACCTATTACACCTTGCATATATTTATAATGTACAGGAATTTTATAATGCCCGTTTACAGTTTTAAATACTTGGTGTTATATATGATACAATTAATCAATAAAAAATGTAGAAGCGTTGAGTTCTTTTCGTTTTTTGTTTTGTTATTCAAAAAATTGATAATGTTTTTTTTATACCTATTATACTTAATATTTTTCTTAAAACTTTAAAATGACGGAGACGTTTTTGTCTTTATTTTCAGATTTGTTATTGTCCCATGGCTTCACTGGAAGCAAACGTAAATTGCGTTCTTTGGTTGGCAGAGCAAAAATCTGTCGCTGCTGTCCAAAGAAGGTTTAGAATTCATTAGAATAAACAAGCACTACGCAGGAATTCCATATCCAAGTGAACGAAAAAGCTTAAAGAAACAGGTTCGGTCATTGATAAGCCATCGTTTGACAAGACCAAGTATAGTGAAGAAAGTGTACAATATTTCTTTTTTCTTGTCTTTTTTTTCAGATTAATTCTGTCATATATAGTTACAAAACTATGAGCATACTGACTTTATAAACTTCATATATATATATATATATATATATATATATATAGAGAGAGAGAGAGAGAGAGAGAGAGATAATCCTATTAAGAATAAAAGGAAAACATTTCTTTACTGACGCGTTTCGTACGCTGATGGGCTTTATCAAGGCAAAAGTAAGGATTTTATTTTGCAACTATCCTTTTATTCGCCTTAATAAAATCCATCAGCGGACGAAACGTTTCGGTAAAGAAAAATTCTTCTTTTGTGTTTATTCACATTGTCCGTTTTACAGATATTATTTTTCATTTGGATCTGAATATTTACATAATCATATATATATATATATATATATATATATATATACTATATATATATATATATATATATATATATATATATATATATATATATATATATATATATATATATATATATACATGTGTGTGTGTGTGTGTTTGTGTGTGAAAGCTTTTGGCACATTCCTATAATGGATAACAAGATTATACGGTTCAGTTTATATGCCATTAGCAGAAGTGTCAACAGAAACCATTTTGTTAAAGCAATTACTTGGCATCCGGTTTACAATCCGTGTTCTGATGATGATGATGATGATGATGATGATGAAGATTTCATTCGCGCAAACCTAAATAAATATGGATGACCAAAAGGGAAAATTCATTTCGAATTTGCAGAATGTTTTCATGTGTTTTGACATCCTAAAAAAAACTATGACAACGACCTATATTTTTCTTTGCCAGAACTTCTGTGATGTACGGTTATCATTATTTCCATTCGACCTATTGTCTTCAGCTTTGTTGCTATCACAACGTTTCCTCGCTGGGCCCCCCGGTCTCCTTCAGCTGTCTGTCGAACCGAGTTATCCCTCAGGGAATTTCGACCTAAATCCATTTTTTTAATCTCGTAAATTGTTCTCGTTCAGCTGTTTATGTCTCGGGATATCTCGTCTTGTTCTGATTTTAGTACCGCTTAATTATTGCGCCCCGTTTTTCCACTGTACTACTTGCCCAACTTTTATAACTCACAATCACTTGGACTATCGAGTTGCATGGAGAAGGGAGACGTGCTGCATGGGCATCTCGATAAAAACAGTAACAAAAAGAAAAAAACTGTCATTTGCAAACGTGTTCGCTAATAATAAATCTTTGGAAGATTTCCAATTCTCAAAATTGAATAAGTCTAGTCAGAAGACACACCCTCGTTTTACGCAGCTTTCTGTTTTTGTATTGTTATATACCGTACCTATGAACAATAATGGGTATGTCCCAATCCTGATAAATACGTTGGACACTATTGCAAGTGCGTGTAATATGCTGTCTAAGTAGTCCACCACTCGCAGTGGTTTACCTGCTTCACGCCGCTGGCGAGTATTGTATTTTATTGATGTTATAAAGATTACCATTTCATTTCCAACCTCCGTTTTGGTTATTCCTTATTCAGTATATACTTATAACATGTATATATACCGAATTCATTTTATATCCGTGTGTCGGCAGATTGTTCCTAGTGTAAGTTCTGGATTATTATATCTTTCCCAAATAAATCAAGTTTTCCTGGCAGTTCAAATAGGTCTTTGTGTCTTAAGTTTATTTATAATACATAGGTAGACGACCGTCTTGTTTTGCTCTTTCTGATATCAGTTTGGGTATAAATATTACATTCCAGTATCTTTAACGAAACCAGGCTGTTCTTCCTCTATTTTTGGTCTAATTCTGCTAGGAATCCTATTCATCAGAATTCGGCTGATACTTATAAATTAAAGAAAGAAAAGGACATGTAAAATACCAAAGGAAACATTATCAGTTCGAATATTTATTCAGTGTGGTCTTTCTCAAAGAGACAATAACGAGGTACTAACAAGGGTCTGTCTATATTTCTGAGATGAGGTATTATGTACATTATTTACATTATTCGGACTATTTTCCTCATCTTTGTCGCCATATTTATCACAACGTTTCAACCGTTGTACGCTCCGGCCTTCTTCAGGTGGTTGGAATTTCGAACTGAACCCTTTATTTCGCTCAGTGGTCCTCAATGACACATGGCACAGTGGATAAAGGCGTTGGTTAGATCCAGTGACAGGACCGAAAGAGTGTGAGTTCAATACCCGGTTAAACTAGTGGAGAACTTTCAGAGGGAAATTAGCAGGAGATAACTGACATCCATCAAACATGACACGTGGAACTACAATAGTCTACCCCAGTGAGCAAAATAAAGGGTTCAGTTCGAAATTCCAACCACCTGAAGAAGGCCGGAGCGTACAACGGCCGAAACGTTGTGATAAATATGGTGACAAAGATGAGGACAATAGTCCGAATAATGTAAATAATGTACAAACAAGGGCTTTTGAGCTTTTGACTCTAGCTTTCTAAACATCGCTCAAGTGTCAACGCCCTGAAAATCCTTTTTTTTTTTTGTTTTAGATCATGCCGTACTCAGTGAAGATGAAACTCACAAGTAAGGCCATGATCTGTGAGGCACGACGACGAAACATTGCTCTATAGAAGGCACCTAAAGTAGGTATTTATACAAAGCTTGAAGTTGCATGACACAATGTCATACTATTGAGGCACAGAACTACAAAACCAGTACATGAAACTAAACTCAGCTTCATTATACACATCGTTAATAAAAGAACGTTTGAAAACGACCAAATACTATCATAACAATTAACAACCCAAGTATCCCGAGTCTCTTTCAGTATCGATTTTCCTTAACAAAATCGACAAAGAGCGTCCTTGCCTCAACAGTTCAGCTGTGCGTGAGTCATAAACAACTGAGGGTTCTCCGACCAGGCGAAGAACATGGATGCAGGAAGGTAATTCAATGGTATGCGACCGGACTACGGTCGCGTGCAATTTGTTTAAACAAAGATTAAGAATCGAAGATGGCGGCATGCTATAAAACATGCATTGCAAAGGCGAGGTGGGGGTAGTGGCGGAATAAATACATCTAGAAGAGAACTCTTTTGTACGAAGAGGGAGATTACAAAGAACAATGAAAAGCAACCGGAAATTGTTTGCCTTCGAACGGATATTGATCTCTTTAATTAATTTGCCTTTAACCCCGGATGCTGTTAAGGAAAGAGGGTGGCTGATCTTCGTTCTAGTGTGGCAGGTCGAGCTGTTCAGAGATTACCAGCATAGTTCAATGGAATTTTTTTCATAGGAACAAAGAACGCGCATTACTCATGTAATTCTGTGCGGTCGAGAGTTGGTAATCACTGCTATTTGTAAACGAAATATGGATGCTCAAATTCGAATTTTTACGGTGATTTTTAATTGATTTACAAAAAAACAAACATTCATTTTATTACCAATTAATATTTGAATAAAGTATATTATGTCAGACAAAGATAAGATTAACATCTACCTATTTTTCTATCTGTCTATCATCCCAGTCTACTTGTATCTATCTATCTGTCTATCTATCTAGTGGCCGAGTGGTTAGAACTTTCGATTTTGACCATGAAATCCGAGTCCAAAATATCACCATGGACGATTTGATTTTATTGATCTTATTGGTGACGCTCAGTACTTTGTAAACTGCTTCATCACCATACTACGGGACGACCCAAAACTTGCTAGCACGAAACAATAAGTCATCGTGGCCGAGATTTTAAGCGTAGTGACCTTGTTCAAAAAATTTTTCACGTCAGATTATTCACTGTCTCCCAGAAAATGTAACAATGGTTCACTCAGCATAATTGCAGGAAGCAGCAGAGGTCGACCCTCTGAGTAGAGCAGGATGTAAGAGAGATTATTAGCCACCCTACCATTCTCTCTCTCTCTCTCTCTCTCTCTATATATATATATATATATATATATATATATATATATATGAGGTTTAGGTAGAACATTTTCCTAATCTATGCAACATTCATGTTTTTTTTATGCTCAACCAATATGCCTTTCTGATATGGCAAATTTGTCTTGAACAGACTGGCAACAACGCAGTTTGAGGTTTTATGCAAAGAATGTTGTTGCCAAGATGTATTTCAAAATATTTGGCAAGAACAAGCTAAATCGCCGGAGAATCGAGTGCGCAACGGACATGTTTATTGGGTTAGACGTTTGTACATTTCCCACTGGCGCCACTGGTCGGTATTTGATCCCCGCTAAAAGGACAGCATTTCAAATGCGGTTTCACAAAGCTGATAGGTTCTCCCGACTTAGAGGATGGCCGAGAAACGATATTACTTACAATTTTCCTTTTAATTTGGCTTTATGCCAGAGAAAGCCAAGTCTGTTTATCTATCTATCTATCTATCTATCTATCTATCTATCTATCTCATTGTGTTCCGTATCTATCTATCTATCTATCTATCTATCTATCTATCTATCTATCTATCTATCTATCTCATTGTGTTTCGCGTCTATCTATCTATTAGGTTGGTGCAAAAATAATGACGTAATAATGTCGTTTTTTGACGTTAAAAAATACGTTAAAAACGACATTATTACGTCATTATTTTTGCACCAACCTAATATCATTATATCTATCTATCTATCTATCTATCTATCTATCTATCTATCTATCTATCTATCTCAAAACGCCGCAGAAAACTATGAAATAATCAAAACTGCTTATTGATTAAGGCTTTGAGGCGTGTAGGAGATGAGAGACGTTTCCTTGGGGACCATGGACACCATTTTTTCTCGGTGGGGAGGAGTCTACGGTGGGGGGGGGGGAGTGGATGAAACGCTACAAGCGCTGATGCAAGAAAAGCAAAATTTTCAACCAAAATCATAAACATTCTAAAATGGATCAAAAATTATAATTTAATAATTAAAAAATCCTTTAATCTTTCCTGTTAATAATAACATTAATATTTTTTACGATATTTTTTTTTCTTTTTTTCATTATGGTATGCACATTTTTTAGCGAATCTCTGGAGTGACTTACCTAAACAAATAAGATAACCAATCATCAAAAAAGTAAAAGTTGCACGGGCATATTAAACAAACCCTCATTTTTGCAGGGCTTATTCAAGAATAAAAAAAATATTTATCGTATTGTTGGATGACATATCAAATGCTGCTAAAACTTCGTTCGTGTTCTTTATTTGGCCCAGGTCAAAACAAGTTTCCTTTCGTGAACTGATAAGAAATTTATGAAATGCTAATATATTTTTCATCATACTCAGCTGACATGTTCAGCGCAATGAATGTTTTTACAGGCCCTGATAAACTATGCTGTTTCAAAAAGCAGTAACGCCAACCTGCTGATATTTGAAAGCTCCGAATCTTTCGTTTATTCAGCCAATCACCTAGCCTCATTAATTATCAGTTTGATAGAAATACTTCCCCCTGAATTCCTCTAAACTACCATTCACTTTTTTTCATGTCATCTTTGAGTTCAGGCTAATGGCTGGCTGGGCAACGAAGGTTGTGTTTATCTTGTTTTAGCTGTGTTTAACTAAGCTTCTTGCTGTCGCCACGTTCTTTATTGTAGTCTATTAATTGTAGCTTGTAGCGAAGAATGCAACTGAATCTATTGCTTCTTGCAGCCGTTTTATGGGGATTAAATTCTGTAAACTCAACCAGCAGATTCGGTTTCATATCTGCCGGGACCTAGAGTCCCTACTGAACGCACTCACTACACATAAACACACCCACCTCCTCATCCGGTCATTTTTTTATTTGCCGCTTTGTGTGACATACATATTACGCTGCGGTTTTAATGTTATATTTTTCAGGGTAGTCTTTTACCATTACTAGAATTTCGTTTGTGTCTTTCTTCTGTATTTTCTAGTTGGTTAACCATAGGTATGGGTTGAGACAAATTTAGGAATGTTAGTTCAGTTGGTACCGACGTTCGTCGCTGGTAGGGTTTTACGATAATTTGTAATAATAATATGGAGTTGAGCTAGGCAGAAGCGTCTGTCTAATATAAAATTACAGCCTACAGTGGTGAAAGTTAGGATAAAATTAACCTACATGAAGCTGTCTTTTCTCATATTAGACACGGGATAGTTTTATTGCCATTTTTTCTTTCTTGCATACTGTTAATATATATCTTCTTGCATACTGTTATATATATATATATATATATATATATATATATATATATATATATATATATATATATATCCCCAAAAGAAGTGCCGAGGTGGCTTGAGCAATTTTTAACGATATTGCTGGTAAACGCACTTTGGAACTCGAGCTTGTGTCACTTTTTAGTTGAGACATGGGCTCACTGAAAAAATATATATATATATATATATATATATATATATATATATATATATATATATCCCCTCTCTTTCCTTCAAAACCTAAGCCCATCTCTTATTTCTTACATCTTTACTTCTCCCCTTTTTTTCTCTTTATATCATTTCCAGTGAGTCGAAGTATTAAACAGGTCAATATGTGATCCCTACCCCACTTCCTCACTATTAAGTATTGTAATAAAAATAAATTTAAAAGCATTCCTATCTCTCCCTTCCCTCTCTAATTTCGACTATGCCTGTCACACTATCTCTCACCACTATCTATATCACCTTACATCAGCTTAATACTACCCTTCAAATTATAAGCTTAAATTCATTTTTTCATCCTTGGAAGTGAGGTCTGATAATCCAGGGAAATTTTCTTTAAATTAAATTGTTCGCTCAGATTCATTTTTTGATAGATCCTGTTTATATTTCACTGGTACCCCAACTGCACGAATTTAAGCGTGCTACTAGGTTGGCATCTCGGTCCCACCTTTTCACTGTTGAAACTGTTAAATGTAACCGCCTTTTCTTCTCCAACAGCTTCTTCTCTCGCACTTCCTACTAGTGGAACTCCCTTCCTCTTATTTGCTACCCTGATAGCTATAATCATCAAATATTCAAATGTAATGTCAGTCGACATCTTCTGATGCCCTGATCCTGATCCTCGTCCTTCTCTATATCCTTTCCTCAAACACCCCCCTCTTTACTCTTGCCTCTCACTCTCTGTAACCCCTTGCGTGCTAGTGGTACTCCCGCCTTACTTGGAGTGAAATGCTAAATAAAAAAATATATAATCAAAATAAATATTTTTAAGAATAAAAATATGCAACCAACTAAATATGTAAACTTAATTCACTAAGATATCTGCTCTGGATAAATGTAAAAAATCTATGAAAGCACTGTTTCATATAAGTTAGATATTTTAGTCTATTACTACTAGTACTAATTATATATATATATATATATTTAAAAAACAGTGCCCGATACAAACAGTAGAGCAAAATATTATAATTATTTTCTTTTTAAAGATATGATTCCAACGCGACACAGAAAAAAAATCCTTTTTTCAATGTTTGTTTAAATTAATCAATTAAAAGGCTTAAAATGTTCACTTGTTTACATTATTTACATTATACGGACTATTGTCTTCATCTTTGTCGCCATATTTATTACAACTTTTCGGCCGTTGTACGCTCCGGCCTTTTTCAGGTGTTTGGAATGTCGAACTGAACCCTTTATTTCGCTCACTGGGGTAGACTGTTCTAGTTTCACGTACCATGTTATGGTTCGACATTCCAACCACCTGAAGAAGGTCGGAGCGTACAACGGCCGAAACGTTGTAATAAATATGGCGACAAAGATGAGGACAATAGTCCGAATAATGTAAATAATGTACATAATACCTCATCTCAGAAACAGATGTTCACTTGTTTGTTGATAAACTACATTTTCTAATTAAATGCAAACGTTTCACAAATATATTTTGATTAAAGTAACAGTATTTTAACCTTTTTGTATTTGGTCTTAAGATTTTGACCAGGTGTGTATATAAATATCGTGTGGGCACAGTCCGTTGGATTAGGGAAATTCGGATGAATTTGTGAAGAGTAGAGTTATAACGAGTCTAATGAGTTACCTCATTGTCACCGAGGCCAGTTTGCGTCGTATCGTATCGGTCCGGGTTCGATTCTCGCTAGTGGATGCGCACTGCTGATGAGTTCCAAATATAAGACGAAACGGCTGTCCAGTGCTTGCTGCATTCTGTTGAGGATTCTTCTAGACTCGATGAATTACTTACTTATCATATATATATATATATATATATATATATATATATATATATATATAGCGCGAACTGATTGTTCTACCGCCTGTTATTTATTGCTTTATGAGCAGCGCCATAATATTTAGATTCTCTAATATCCTTCGAAGAAGACAACGGAAACTATTTGCTAAGGTAAATACTTTTTCATGGTCACATTCCACGAATTTTTGGATAGCAAACAAGGTCAGACCAGAAAGCATCCAGACATTTAATATTAGCTAAAATAAACTTTGCTTCCCCAGGGCAGTGACTCTATAGTGTAGTTCCATATACACCCATGGGAATGTCGCACATTAATCTCAAAGTCCATTCCACTTTTAAAACAATCTGTAAGGTACACTTTCAGGATCGCCACCAGCTGTCTTCTCAGTCTCGTGCGGTTTGAAATCTGTTCTCTTTCAATCTACAGGTGGATTCGAGGTAATATTTTGCCAAAAGACCCTACCTGACACATGAAGAATGGCCGGTTATAGATTTATGATGAAGCAACAAGTCACCACTAGAATACAGCAGCAGTCTTTTTCTTCCCTCAAGTGACGAAGAATCACATCCCCACCACCGTAATGTAGCCTTTCCTGAACTTTTTCTATAAATATTTTCATGGCAATAATTGTTATATATATATTTGACAGGAAAAGACAATATTTATAAGGCATTTTTTAAAAGCAAAAGCTAAAATAAAAACAACCGGTTTCGTCCCAGGACTTATCAAGTTTATTTATTCTGGGAATTTAAAAAGCGTGTAAATTAATTTTTAATTAACGAATGTAATCGAATGAGGGGGGGGGGATTATGAATTTCAAGAAACTATAGTCCAATAATATTCAGACCCAGCAAGCATTCCCTCTGTTTACAAAGGAAAGTCCCACGGGATCTGATATACAAGGACTCTAGAACTTTGGGGTGAAATGTGGAGTAGGACCTAGATAAAATTATAAATCGGTCACCACTAAAATTTTCCACACATTTCCTACTAGTTATTAAATGTTCAGCAGAACCAGAACAGTTGGTCAGTTGGCTATTCCTGAAGGACGGATTCAAAATCCTGGGGGGTAAATACTGTTTTATTCTCGAATCCAAACGCTGGGACGTCCTCCCTATGTAGTCGTGTCCACAACTACATTTGTATTGGTAAATCACTGACTTAACATGATGGGGAGGGAGAACGTCCTTACGAATGGAAGAGAAAGCAGGACGGGTAACAAATAGTACCCTAACATTCGCCGAAAAATAACAACTATTGATTAAACGTGAAATACGTTTCGATAAACTCTCACCTTCTGTACCAATATAGGGAAGACGCAAATAAACTGGGCATTTATCAGCTAATTGCGGCTTCACCCTATGGAATTTACTGATGACGTCTTGAATAAGGGAGTCTAAAACATAGTGTCATTCTAACAAAGTCAATTTCCCCGCAGAGAAGATCCTCAGAACATAACTTAAGTGCCCTGTGAATTAAGGCCTTAATCAAATTAAGTACCACGAAAAACTTATTTAAATATATATATATATATATATATATATATATATATATTATAATTCTGATAAACTCACCTCATTGGTACCAAAACTTCCAGAATTTAAGCATAGCGCTTGATTTGCAGTTACCTCTCATCATTTCGCTGATATTGCTAAGTGTAACCGCACATTCTATATCAGGTTTTTCCTTTGGTACTTCGCACCTGTGGAACTCCCTTACAGCTATGTTTTCCTGTCAACTACACTGTTTTAAATTTTAAATGCAACGTCAATCGTCAACTTATGTTTCTTTCAATGTTTCTTTTTTTATTACCCTTTCAACTATTTCTCAGGTTCCTTTACTATCAGTAACCATTTTCGTCTTAGTGACTTTATCGCCTTGCTGGAATGAAATGATAAAAAAAAATACCCTTTGCGGGATTTATTCATCAGAATTTTGGATGATAAACTTAGTTATGTGCGGGACCCCATATTATGATTTTTTGGGGCTCCAAGCTAAGGAAATTATGTCCCCCCCCACACACCTCAAACTGAGCCATCCTCTAACTCGACCGCATATCTTTTACTCGTGATATATTTTAGCGACATTTACATTGCTTGAAGTAAACTTATTTCAAATTCTTTAAATAAGCTAGAATAGCTATCCTTTGTCGATAAATGTATTCATTAAGAAATACCACTATTTCACTATTTGTTTCGAACCCAATTAGCCAATATATTTCAACACAACCGCAGTAAAAGAATACAGTATTTTATAAGTAGCTTTAGGCAGTAAAACAGTCGAAATATGAATTTGTCAGATTGATATAATTTAAATTATAACATCTACAAAATTAAAATCACCGTTTTATAAAATCTTGAGGAGCCCTAAGCTGCAGCCTACAGGGTGCGATGGGTAAAATGTCGCCTTTTTATATTTTTAATTCCGCGCATGCGCTTTGATTGTTTTTGATTTTGTCGACTGCACAATATAGTAGGATTATTTGGGCAACGTCTGTGAGACCACGAGCACCATGGCGCAATTCGCTCCGCCAGAAATTTGGAAATGGTATGCTTGGCATTCGCTCCGGAAGCTCCAATACGAACTTTTCAAAGTGATTGGGTGTCAGTCTGAGGACAGTGCAAAGGATTCAGAAAGAGTTGGATGAGTCTAATGGTGATTACGAAGGTACGGCAGCTCGGAAAACTTTGATTGTTCTGATAAGGAAAGAACTCTTGAATTTGTTGGTAAGGACCTTAGACTCAACACGGAAGCATACATCAAATGCCTTGAATAGGTAGTGCTGACCTGGGTCAAGAGGGTGGCTGCTGGAAGACCCTATTTCTGGCAACACGACTCTGCACGATGCCACACAAGTAGGTAAAACACAGTTATGGCTGTTAAACAATTTCTGCGACCACATCATCCCTTACATCTGGTCACCTAACTCCAATTTTAGCATGTTAGATATTTTACATGTTGAAGGCCTCCCAGAACGTCAGTCACATTCAACGCACACTAGGGCAAGTTTGTAATTTGATCGGGCAAATGACAGATTATTACTATTAATATCATCTACATATTCATTTGACATATGTAAAAAAAAAAAATATTATTTAAAAATGATTTGCTAAAAAACAATTTCCAAAATAACCTAATTCATTTTTAAATACGTTCTGAAAGTTTCATTAAAATTCGACAATTATTTGATTTTTGCAAGAATTTTAAAATTAATGTGTATTTCACCGGAAAAAAAAACGCAAAAAAAAAATAACCTTTGCGTTGGTTTGGCGGCTGACTTAAACAAAACAAGATTTTTAACCAAAATTTCGAACATGCTAGAAAGAATTTAAAAAAAAATAACTTAAAAATACTTTGGCCTATCCTCTTAATAATAACAAAACCATTTTAATGACAAAACTTTGTTTTTATTGGGTTTTTCATCCTGCTATGATGTTCTTTTTCCGCGAAAAAAAAATGGAAGTAACTAAATAATAGTAAAAAGAAAAACATTGCTAAGATCTACAATGAAAGTAGCAGAGAGCCATGATCGCCGACGTCCAGAAGGAACCCGGAACGTAACAGAAGAAGAAAAAAAGACTTTTGCTTGTTTCGCACCTCTCCAATTCGTCTCTCGCATTTTGCGCTCTCTCTGTTGATAAAATGAGATACATTCAATCTTTATGATAAATAAAGTCTGCATTCTTTAGGAGACAACTGTGCAAACAAATTTCAAATGTGTTATCGCTTGTCTCAAGATGGTAACATTAAGTGCGTACTAACCAAAGTATCCGTAGTTCAGGCTGTTAAGACGGTCTTAAGACCTCCATGAAGTAAGAGTCACGTCGCACAAAGTCTATCTGCTTATCAGTCAATATTCCTTTTACCGTATATACTTCTGTATAAGACGACTCTATATATAGTGCGACCCCTGGATTTTTGCCATGTATTTTAATCTCTCCAGAAAAAAAAAGTCAAGTGTATCGTGCACCAGATCATCGAAAGTGTAGCTCTTTAAAAAAAAAGTGGTAAATTTTCATTTCAACACCCGAGCGCTAATATCCCTTCAAAATTTTCCAAAATAGTCTTATTTCCGTGCAAATGTATATGCTGAACTCAAATCAACAATTAGATATTGAAGAAACCTACCTTTTTGGATGTTAACGACCCGAAAAAAATCGGACTTTTTCCTGGTCTTTCGTTAGCCATTACCGGCTTATTGATAAGTAATTCAGTGCTGAATTTTGTTGGTGGACGTATACAATTCCGGCCTATTTACTTTCTTCACAGTAATTCCTTGTATAAATTAGTACGCGCTTCCGTAAATCGATTTTTTTTTTTACTTAATTTAATAAGAAAGTTAACTTTCCAATATATGTAAACATCGACAAATAAAAGAATAATAAAGTAATTTATTTTAAAGAAGAAAGTTAACTTTCAAATTAGGGTTAGGTGTTTTTTTTTGTTATTTTTTTATTTTTTTTATTTTTTTTTTTTGAAGAAAGTTAACTTTCAAATTAAGGTTAGGTTTTTTTTTTCTTTTGTTATTCTTTTATTTGTCGATGTATACATATATTTGAAAGTAAACTTTCTTATTAAATTAAGTACAAAAAAATCGCTTTACGGAAGCGCGTACTAATTTCTGAAAGAAAATAGTTCAGCAGTGAATGACGCTCGTGTGTTAAAATGAAAATTTACCGAAAAAGTTATCTGTGTATAATCCGACTCCCTATTTTTTCCGTAAAAAAGTGGTTATACAAACTCGTACTATACACGAGTATATACGGTATTTGTCTGTTATGATAATCGAAGGCAGCGTTTCTCAACCTTTTTACCCTTGCGTAACCCTTAAAATAAATTACATGTCTAAATATACATACATTTAACATAACATGTCTAAATTAATTACGTATACCGTATCTTTCTCATTTTATTTTCATCGTAGTTCACGTAGTAAATACCATAGTATATATTTTTGAATAACTGGTTTAAGGAAAAATTAATAATTCTTTGTCAATTTTTTCGGTAATGTTAAATAAAATTCATACTGTTCGTTTATCGGGGAGTTTTCATTCACACAAAAAAATTCTAAACTCGAACGTAAAAAATAAAGATAAGTAACCAATATCATATACTTATAATATAAATGTAAATAGAACGAAAATAGATAATTGCTGCATCAGTGTTTTTTTTTTATCTTTTACTATAAATAGTATATTAATATTAATATATTTTTTAATAACATAATAGGTTAGATAGGATGATGTCTATATTACAAAAAGTTACCTGTGTATAATCCAACTCCCAAGAATATATTGTCTGCGTTTAATAATATTACGTATATGAAATTAAATAAAAAGTCAAAACTGCATTAGCTTATCTCACCTGTTCTCACGGAACACTTGGGAACCTTTTACGGAACCTTAGGGTACCGGGGAACCTTAGGGTACCGGGGTACCCCGGTTGAGAAACGCTGCTCTAAGGGGAACTAGAAAGAAGATATTAAATAAGTCGCCACTAAAGTAGCGAAATTTAGTCCCCAATGAAACTTGAAGTCATATCCATATCAAATGGTTATTCATCAGTTGTACTAGCCATTTTTTTAAAGCATTACGGCCCGAGCAAGGCGTGAAGCCACTAGGATGCAGGGGGTTGCAGAAGATTTGTAGCGAGAGCAGATAGGAGTGATAGAAGAAAGGACGAGGAGAGGGATAGTGGATGGACATATTTATGCAGACACTCATATGCTTTTTTTCACTAATTATAAACCTATTTTTCTTGAATTTGTTATGCTATGCATTTTATTAGATTGTTCGGAAAAGGGATGACCAATTTTAGAATAAACGTTTTCATTTTGCTCTAATGTATTATTATAACAGCTTCACAAAAAATATATTACTCATTACTAATGATTAAAGTACCCTGTTTTTTAATTCCATATCAATCTCTTTCAGAATCCTATTCTCACATACGTGACGCACCTTGTGTATACACTAGAAAATAGTATTAGGTTTCTGTCTATATTCCTAAGATGAGGTATTGTAATCATTTACACTATTTACATTGTTCAGACTGTTGTCCTCATCTTTACTGCCATATTCACGACGTTTCGGCCGTTGTACGCTCTAGCCTTTTCTCAGGTGATTGGAATTTCGAACTGAACCCTTTATTTCGTCCACCCAAAGAGTTGTGAGTTCAATACCTGTGTACAGCTGAGATGAACAAAAACTTAGAGAGTTAAAGGGAGATAACTGATACTGAGACATCCAGAAGAGGCATGACACGTAAAACTAGAACAATGTACCCCGACAAAATTAAAATTAAAATAATAAATATAAACTAATAACCATAAAATAATAAAAAAAATATAAAATGGTAAAAATAATGCCTGAGGATACCGAAAGGTTGAAACCAAGGTAGCGTGATGGCAGATTTGCTATTTTTTTTAAATATATATACATATATATATATAGTGTTAATTTGAAAGATATATATGGTGAACTCTCTCGTCGTATTCGACGTATGAGGGTCAGGCAGCCCAGTTCCTAGGAACCGACAGCCAGACACCAGCACATATGATTTGATGATAGGGGTGAAGGCATTGAAGGGCCGAATACAGAGACCTGGTGCCTACGCACCACAAAATCCCCAAACGACCCTTCCTAGGTTTTGAATTCAGAGTTGTCCTTCTCCTAGACTAGTTGCCATCCAAGGCTATAGAACCCAGCCTGTCCTGCTATTTACCCATAGCTGGAAGGAGAAGAAAAGGATTAATACCTTTCCCAATGGTATTAACACGTAAGTGGATGTAATGGATTCGACTGCATCCCTCAGTCCGAGCCGCTATCTACTACTCCACCGTGCCTCCTCATATATATATATATATATATATATATATATATATATATATATATATATATATATAAAAAAGAACAGCAAGATATATAATCCGGTGTTCTTATATTTTTATTTTTACAAAATAGTGCTCAATGTAAATTTACAGAGCATTAATATTATAAATTAATTGATTTAAAATATGTTTTTTCGCTAAAACCATATTTTAAATCAATTAATTTATATATATATATATATATATATATATATATATATATATGTGTGTGTGTGGAACACACCTATTCTATTGTTGATAGACTCTCCCACCTATAATAAGTAGGAGTAGTAGCAGTCGCGGGGTCGGCAGGGAGTCGGTCACTCAGTCGACCGGCTGAACTCTCTGCCTTCGGGCGGGAGAAACCCGAAGGAGGCTACGCCGAAGGGCGGATTCTCTTTCGGGGAGGTAAACCGACCCTGAACGCGTTTATACGGGTTAAATGGGCATATTTTTGGCAGAGCCCACGGGCTCGGAGATCCCACGTTAAAAAGGCCTTGTGCCACATGACGCCTCGTCGGGGGTTGGGTGACTGAATATCGTCAGTCAGTCGATGTCGGACGGCCGTTAGTCGGATATTAAAAGTATCAGCCACCACAACTACGTCATTACCTATTACATGAAGTTCCTAACGCTTTGTACGTCGAACCTATTTTAGGACCGACTTAGTACAAATACAAGCCTCCACTGTGAAACCACTACAATATATAAGAGTGTCACACTTTTTCAACTTTACTACCAACAGATAGCATTTTGTCATTTTGAAACAGACCGACTGAGCAAATTCAAAACATTCTGGATCGGATCCGGACCCGAAATCCTGAAATTTTGGATTCCAAACTTTTCATTACTGCGATTGTTTTTGGCGAGTTTTTTACGTGATTTTTTGCGACAATTTTTTGTACGATAACAATTTTTAGAACATGGAAATACATTTGGGAATAATTGAAATTAATTGCGAAATCCAGCGAAAGTCACCCATGAAAATAAAAATAATAGTTTGTACAGAAAGTAAGGACCTACGTACATCAAATTGTCTTTATATTAAGTGGTGGTAGAAGAATTATCGCTGAACTTTTAAAAGGTAAGCTTAAATATTAATGCAATACTTAAATGCAGCGATCAATTTTGAGGTCTTCTGTAGTTTATTGTCGTCTATCGCATACAGCAAATATCTCCGCCAACATAAGGCCAGATTGCAATCAGAAGAGCCAAGGCTACAGGGAGGAATAGAAAGTTCCGTACAAATTAAAACCCAGATCAAATGGCAGCCAGAAGAGGTTCCGATGCTGAAACGAATATGCAAAGTCATAGGGACTCTCAAATTCCTAAACAAGCCGATATATATATATATATATATATATATATATATATATATATATAATAATAATATTTTTGTTTAAAAATATGATTACTTCGCTACATAAGAGTTCTCATGTTTCAAAAACGAGAGCCGTTTAGTCCCGTTTCATCTTCAAGCGAAATTTTAGGATTTTAGAAATATATATATATATATATATATATATATATATATTCAACAATTATTTTAAGACATTTTATGTTTATACATTCTTTTATAGATACAAATATTTAAGTGAATGCTCTGTTTATAATAAATAGTATTAAACAACATTTACCGGCCTGAATGTCTGAGAAAATTTTACAGGCCGGTAAATGTTGTTTAATACTATTTATTATAAACAGAAATTTATTAAATAAAATATTTGCATCTATAAAAAGGATGTATAAACATAAAAATGTTTTTATATATATATATATATATATATATATATATATATATATATATATATATATATATATATATATATAAATTTCAGTTACATAGGAAACGATAACTTGTTCAATTGCCACATATTGAAAAACGCCATAAATTTTTGTTCCAACCTAATATTATAGTTTTCTTTTTCTTAATAATGGAAAAAAGTAAATATAAGGCAAAAGAATCTTCCTATTGCATAGGTAGACTACAAACAAACCTCCGACAGCATCATACAACCTCTGATATGTTTAAATATAGACAAATATACCTTAAATATGACACTTCAAAGTTCGATGGAATCTATAAACAATGAGTGCCGGTTCAAGGCTCTTGTGCCCCCCAATCTATGATATGAGTACCCCCCACTCTACTAAATCTCAATTTTCATAAGGTAATATTCATATAAAATAGAAATTTTATTGTCTCTTAATTATGTACAATAATGGATCATCTCAATATAACTAAACAATTCAACTAAAAAACTGAAAATAAATACAATATATCTAAATACAAATTAGAAACATGTCATAATAGATCATTCCATATTAAATAAATCATCAATGCTTTGCAGCAATTTTTAACACATTTAATATTATAGATAAAAAATAATTAACTTCTAGTATTTTTTCGAGCATGAGCAAAACAAATTCACCGAATTGGACGAAAAAAAAAATGACCCCAGAATGACGTCATTTTAATTTTTCATCCTTTAATAATTAGTTGAGAATTAGTTTAATTTGTAACGTATATAACTGTAGGTAGAAAAAGTAAATGTTAAGATAGTGAGGCTCACAAAACACGGCTTGGAAGATCCAATCAGTCCAGCCCGATCGGAGTTGGGGGGGATGGGGTTAGTACGCACCGACCCTGACCAATGCAATCAAAAACTGAAATCCAACAATTCCTAGAAGACAAGGCCAGCAAAAGAAAAGGCATTTCCCAAGGAAACTTCTTAACCTCATTCCCGTTTAAATTTGAACTTGTAGGATTGGAATGTAGTTCAAAAATTTAGTACGTGACCGGAAAATCTGGTGTTACATGAATAACTTGAAAATCATTTGCTAAAAATAACATTGTAAATAGTTCGGATTAAAAGTTACAATATTGGGAGTGTGATTAAAACTCTTTATTTGACTATCTATCTTACATATCTATAAATCTACCATTCGCCCATGCTTAGAATAGTGATGCCATCTATGATCCTGTGCTCCTGATATTTAACTTGAGCTCCTTGATAAAATCCGAAAAAGAATCAGCAAAATTATTGGTCCTGACCTGGCGTCTCGGCTTCAGTCACTTTCCCACCGCAATAAAGTTGCCTCACTCTGCCTTTTCTGTAAATACTTTTGTGGTAATTGTTAGGAGGAACTCTACGCTATGGTTTGTGGATAGCTATGTTTAAAGTTAAGACAGAAGAAGAGCGTCCTTTTCTCCCATTTTTCATTGTGCCATATTTCTGTACATAGCAGAATAAATATCGCTCTTTGCTAAACTTTTTGAATTTAAGCGCAGTACTAGACTAGAGTCAAGATCTTATCAATTTACAGCTGAGCTGCGAAATCGATTAAAAAAAAAAGAACACAGAAAAGAATTTCAATCTCCCATAGTTCCACGCAGTTCTTTCTTTCTCCTTTTGTTGCCATCGAATGACTTAGTCGATGACGGTTCTTGTTGGTCTAAATCTTGGTCTTTTCCTCGAATTTGATTTTTTTTTAAGCGTTTCACCTCAAGCAAGGCGGAAAGCCACTAGGACGCAAGGGGTTACAGAAAATTTGGAGCAAGGTCAGATAAGAGTGATAGAAGAAAGGATGAGGAGAAGAGTAGTGGATAGATCAACGCAACTGGAGATATAGAGGCCAGTGAGAGAGAGAGAGAGAGAGAGAGAGAGAGAGAGAGTACCGGGAACCCCTTCCTAAACAAGAAACAAGGCGTAAGCCTCTACTCATGTCCAAGAGAAGGGGGAGGAGTGTGGACCGGGCGGTAGGAAAGCCTACCTACTCCTATTACATATAACACATACAACAACAAAAACAGAGGTAACAATGAGAGGGGGAGGTAATTTGCAAAGAGTCCTGGCTGACACTGCATTTACCCTTTCACAACATTAAGTTTTAAGTTTTAACTTAGTATAAGTCCCATTGTCTATTCTAAAAAGAAATTGAAGAAAATAAGGTTATCCGGATTTATTGCCATGTCATAATAAATGCCCCAACATACGTGACAGCGAGTGTTAGTCCGCTTTCTTCCTCATGATAACAAGTGAATGTACAGCTTACCTTAAGTCCAAGCATCGACCTGGTGTGTGTGGGGGGGTCAATGGCCAATCCTCCCCCCTCACCAAATAGTGGGCTTGGGAGGCATGCTTTCTATAAAAATTAAGAACAACAGGAGAAAGGATGGTGGCGAAAACAATTCCAAGTTTTGAAATTTTATCAAGCAAGAATAGTCGTCCACTAAATCATGAGAATACTGACGAGACACATTCACATCTAGCCAAAGACATTCAATTTTCCCCTTTTTCTGATTTTTCTTTCGAAACGGGACCATTAGAATGATTAGGACAAAATGTGTAATTATGGGCAAACACACTGACGAGTAGGGAAAAAAGAAAAAAAAATACAATAAAATAGAATTTAAACATTGAAAAAAAAATAGAAAAATAAAGAATTAAAGAAAATCGAAAAAAGATTAAAGTGAGTCTTCGGTAGAGCGAAATTATACTCACACAGGGATACCATAAGAATAAAACTGAGGATAGTTTCCATCAGTATGTCATGTTCCTTCAGGACGTCGGCCATCCAAATTTCCTATCCTTTGTCGCTGTAAATAAATTTTTATCTTTTTTGCTATCTCACCTAAATCGTGTTCTGCCATTCGTTTATTCACCTTAAGAGTGAGGTAATATATTTTACAGAATGCAAAAATCCAAAGGTTATTACGCATTCCATAGATATTTACATTAATACGTAAAGGTGTATTAATATATGAATGAAATTACTGCTCCATTGGCACTACTTAAATTAACTGGTCCCTTTTTCCCCAAAAAAGAGAAAGAAAAAAGGAAATTTGGGTGTGATAATTTTTGTAGATTAACATTATATAATCCGACATCTAGCCTTCACATTTGTCACAATCGAAAAATATTGATTTTTTATCATTTTAGACGTGGCGGTCATTTTTAACAAAAATGTTCATCCTGTACAAGGCCCAAGAGCCACGCAAGGTAGTGGGTTACAAAATAAGAAGTACGGTTTATCCGTGGATCTGGGGAAGATAACGGTTGACTCCAGATTTGAACATGTTAAGATTGTAGTGACCGGAAAAAAACATCTTCTTGGATGTCGGTTCCACAGAGCAGCGGGTCGTGGGTAGAAGCTGCTCATGTGGAACTTACATATCACTAATGGAATCCGAACGGAATGAGGGACATGGCGGGTCTTAGCCGTGAAGGTTAGAACTGATGGAACTAAGGAATATATTTCGTCTAAGCACTTGCCACGGAAATAGCGATAGAGCAAAAATACTTGCAACATTTGGGGTGGAAAGTAATTTGTCAACCACAAGGCCCCGGAGACGCTTGTGAACCTGAGACTGGAAAGTGAAGACGGAGCAGATCCTGTTAATTCATGGCTGCAGTACTTGGCTCTTGTAAAGGTAGAAGACAGTCTATTATGACCGATAATTTCCCGTCGCAATAGAATAAGCCCGTGGGTGTATTAGCTGTAAGAGTGAGGTAATATATTTTAGAAAATGCAGAAATCCAAAAGTGGTTACGCACTCCATGGGTATTTAAATCAATACGAAAAGACTTATTAACATATAAATGCCTTGTCATGGTAGAGGGCATGCTTGTCTCAGTGATCCCTAGAGCGAAGTCGTCTGAAGGTTCAATTCCTGTAGGGCCACCCATGGTAATAAGGTCGCGGAGTAGGGACCAAACTGACCTCGGTCAACCCCCGAAGACCCCAACGGCGGAATTGGCAAAGATCTACACAGTCTCAACGGCCAACCCGGCGGAAGAGGGCAACGACAGTCGGGTTGTTGTAAGCAAAGCGGACCTTCACGAAGCATCCGATGCAACCAGGTTTGCCTGATCTCGCGTGTCTCAGTCCCATTTGAACCAGAGTTGGCCACCTCCGCCATCGCCATTAGGGTGTGTGGGGGGAGGGGAAATGGAATAAGGAGAGAGGATGATGATCCCGATGCGAGCGGGTGCCGTCGACGAAATGAAGTTAATCTGTGGTTTCATCGGCACTACTTAGACTAAGTGAAAACTTAAAACAAAAAAAAAAAAACAGGCAAGAATTTTGGTTGTTGAAATAATTTTTGAAGATTGGTATTCATTAGACGTGCCTTTATTCACGGCATTTGTTAAAATGGAAAAATATTTTTTTTATCATTTTAGAAGTGGCAATCTTGTTGATAATGTAAATACAATGTCAAATTGGTCCCTGATTTCTTAAAGAATTATCTCTGCTTTTTAATTACAAATGTTGAAACTGTGCTGACGTCACTGGGAATGGCATACTACTGATGTCGTCCATTTTCCCAATTCGCAGTAGTAAGCACTTATCAATGACGTAGCACAATTTCAAACATGACACTTATACAGATTTATAAATACAGATAACCCTTTATGAAGTCAGAGATCAATTTGACATTTATATTATGAACAGGACCCTGTTTCATCTCCCTGAGAATCAGTCGGGTTTGTTACATTCAATTTCGCACCTTTGCAAAAGTTATGAATCCAGATCCTGTTCCCAACTATAGGTTAAATAGTATGACTTGTCTGTCTATATTTCTGAGATGAGGTATTGTAACTATTTATATTGTTCGTACTGTGGTCCTCATCTTTATTGTCATATTCAAGTCGTTTCGGGCGTTGAAAGCTCAGGCTTTTTTCAGGTGATATTAGTTGGATTTTCAATCGAACCCTTTATTTACTTCACGGGAGTAGATTGTTTTAATTCCACGTGTCACGCCTTTAGATATCTTGGTTTCAGTTAATTCCCCTTGATACTTCAACCGTCCAAGTTTTTGTTCCCTCTTCTGTGATCAGGTATTGAACTCACAACTCTATTGGTCAAGTTATTAATATCCCCTGTAGAAGGCCGGAGCGTACAACGGCCGAAACGTTGTGAATACGACAATAAAGACGAGGACAACAGTCCGAACGATGTAAATAGTGCAAATAATATGACTTGTACCTGTAAGAATCATTGTTATTCTAAAAAGATTGTTAATGCAACATCCATTCGAAAGATATGTGATGCTTTCTGTACGTGCTGCTCTAATAAAAATAATAATATCGTTTTAAAAAATTCATATGGCAAAAGTAAATATGATGTCAAAATTTAAAATATTATTATGGATTACTTGTAATTGCCTGCATGTACCCCAGCATAAATAGGTATAAATAATTATTGACTGAATTTATCATCGGGTTATTTTTACATTATATCAAGTATTAAGAATATAGTAACTAGGGTCTGCAAATTTGAGGAGAGAACATTATCAATGATAATGTTCTGACTTTGAATCAGCTGTTATCTTCCTTTAACTCACTCTCTGGACCTTCTTTGCCGTAGGGCTACTTGCGCCCTTTCACCGGGGTTTACCTTTGGTGAGGTGTTAGCAAATATTCATTCCGAAAATTCGGCTCAGAGAAAAAAAGTTTTGGAGCCACTGGTTTAAATTAACACTTTTTTTTTGCATGTGTTCTAAGCATTTCTTTTAAAGGCTTTACTTTGATATAACTGAGATATATATGAAAAAGAAAAGGATGTCCGATAAACTGACGACGTTTTTTTCCATTAATTGTGATACAGTTCTTAAAGTTCACATTTTCTTGTTTTCAAATGAAAGCTTTGAAATTTCTCAAGATATTTCAGTGAAACTTTCACTTTACAAAATTATAGTTTAGATACACAGAAAAAAGGAAAACATCAATTTAAACTGACACCAGGAGGATATCCGATAAATGGACATTTTTTTTCCATGTATTTTAACCATTGTTCTTAAAGTTCGCATTTTCTTGTTTTCAAATGAAAGCTTTGAAATTTCTCAAGATATTTCAGTGAAACTTGACAAAATTATAGTTTAGATACACGGAAAAAAGGAAAACATCAATTTAAACTGACACCAGGAGGATATCAGATAAACTGACGCCTTTTTCCCATATTTTGCGAGCACTGTGATTAAAATTCGTATTTGCTTGAAAATTTCCCAACATATTACAGAAAAATTTTCACTTTTCAAAATTATAGTTTACTAGCCGAACACCTACCTGTCTTGCAAACATTTTTATTAATAGATTTATTTATAAGGGCGTACAAATGAAAATATTTGAAATTGACAACTTTTACCATTTGTACTTCTATCTTCCCTTCTTTCTTTCTTTTTTCTCACTGAAACCAAGTAGCGTCTCTGATATATCATTTCCGTGTTTTCATGCGGTCAAAACAGAATAGTCCATTATTTATTAGGTATTGGCAGGACGTAACGGTCGTGCGAACTAACTAAGGAACTAACTAACGAAAGAAGGAACAGGATAATTATAGTTTTATTGTGGGGACCTACCTTCAAATGGACTCTTCCACACCTATATAATATGGCTACCAACTCTGAGTAAAGTGAGTCACCAAGTGAGGGTCACCGAGTAGAGACACTGAGTGAGTGAGTGAGTGAGTGAGTGAGGACACCAGTGAGAAAAAAAGTACTCTCCAGTTCACATTTACCTTTGTACTACGTTTCCGTGAATATACTATTTAACCTTATATCCGAGTCCATGTTATCTTTCTAGGGTTCTACACCATAACAAGTTTAGATATATGGGGAATAAAAGAAGGCATTAGTTTAAACTGAGACCAGGAGGATTTGTTTCCATATCGAATTTTGCATGGAGCATTCCAGTGAGGATGGAACTCACTACTAATAGACAACGGACTAGGCTCGCTAACCATTACCCGACACTGAGGCAGCCACTGAAATAAGGCGTATTTATTGACATTCAGACTGGGAACACAAGTGAATAGTCGGCGTGTCAAGATTGTTTAACGTTCGCCCTACGACAGACGCCCTATGCGTGGACTGAAAGCAGGCAATCGGCAAGCACTTCAACATTCTTTTCTGTTTGCACTGCTCATATCTTCTCGTGTGTGAATGTGTGGGAGAGTTAAGTGGGTGCGCACCACAACAGAAAAGTCTAAATCACTCGGAGACACAGGAACTCCTCGGCACTATGAGGATTGGCTCTTTCTTGAAAGGACATGTAAAGAGGGCCTGTGAACATCTGTTAACCTCGCAAAGAAAAGAATCTAAATAAAAAAATATATATTTACCGTAGCAGTAATATATTATTTCAACGAGATCATTCACAATCAATTTCCAATAGCTTTGCTCTTTCCAAATAGCTGAGGTAAATAGTTCATAGTTTTCACTTTTATGTTATTAGTCTGAAAAAAAAAAGGCCTCTAGTATGGGACACAAAGTGAGGAGCAAACTGTAGCTGAGAAATGTCGTTGCATTTTTTATTTTATAAGTATGACAGAAGGCCTCTAGTATGGAGCACTCAGTGAGGAACAAAATTACTGTTCATTTTTTGCATCTCGAACATTAGCATTTTTTTTATCGAGATTTACAAACTCTACGTTTCATTCAATTTCGCAATTTGAATAAGCTGATTTGTTTGGAAAAATACTTTGACAAAATCCCTGCTTCGCGGTTTCTACCCACCCTAGAGAAATCAACTGTACTTTGTACCCACTTAACCGTTTGCACTTCTCCCCATAATTTAGTTTCGACCGGTCAATGTATATCTATTTTACAGAGTGTGATAGAACGGACGGACGGACTAAAGGAAGCCACAGAATTTTATATATAGATAAAAATTGTTAGAGACATAAAATATGAATAGTGTGTTCGATCCTAACTGGGTGCATTATACTTGTAGCCTTTTGCCATACTAAGATGAGGTTAGCAAAATGACCACAAGGAACGACTTTTCTCGACTTTTTGGAAAGATAAAAAAATGTTCGAGATGCAAAAAATGAGCATTAGTATAGGACACCTAGTGAGAAACAAACTTACTGCTCATTTTTCTCCGTCCCCAGCATTTTTTACCTTTCCAAATTGTTAAGAAATGTCGTTTATCGTTAACATTTTTTTAAGTTTAATATGATAAAAGTCACCGATTACGGAGCACTTATCTCCAGCATTTTTTATCTTTCCAAATAATCGAGAAATGTCGTTCCCAATGTTCATTTACTAACCTCATCTTAGTATGGCAAAAGGCTACAATGAGGATCGAACACATCATTCATTTTTTTTATGTTTCCAATAGTCTTCAGCCCTTCAAACAACTGCGAAATATCACGGCTAGTTTTCATTTACGTGCTCCAGTTTAATATGGCGAAATACTTCAATAAGACACCAAATGGGAATCGAACTCACTACCTATTTGTTCGTTTCCAGCAGTTTTTACCTTTCTACATAGCCGAGAAAAATAGTTTATAACAATCATTTGCTGACCTGAGTTTACTATGGCAAAAGGCCGCAAGTATAATGCACCCAGTGAGGATCGAACAATTTTTACGTTTCCAATATCTTTTATCGTTCTAAATTGCTGAGAAATGTTCGTGGTGTTCATTTACCAACTCCAGTTTAGTACGGAACAAGACTTCATGTATGATAGCTGCAGTGAGGATAACTCGCAGCTCAGTTGTAACAGTCAGTCAGATTATCCTGCTAAGCAGTATACCACACCGAGGCCCACAATTTGTATTTACTCCAAGGTCAGGTTGTGACACAAGGTCGGTTTAATGTGGGGAAGCCGAGCGCGTACACCCGGGATAGGAAAAAATTCTCGAGACCACGCAACCATCGGTGTACCGTGCCCTCTCTCTAATGCAATGAGAGGGCGCGGCTTCAGACAGTTGTTCCCCAGAGCCGGCACCTCTCAGTATAATTTTCCTCAGTTGCGACTCTGTCCTTTGACGGAGCACCGAGACCCACAATACATAGTTCACGGTTAAGAATATCATGGAAAATATTGTTACAAAAATAGTTAAATCGATCTATTGATCTCCAGTGACAAAATCTTAACAGTGACAAATGTTAACTGCTAACTCAACTTGGAGGTGTCAAATTATTCAAATTGATATTGCCTCTGCTCGCGTTTAAAACATTTTAGCACTGACATAAGCAAGTCCTCATGAATTATAAGCCTAATGTGTTCCCTGGATATCTCTAATGATGCAGCAGTTCTTTTGGTCATTGTTTATCGATCGACTAAAATTAGGTCACCAACACGATCTACATTTTAAGCAAATAACGCCATTGAAGGTCTCTCATTTACCAATCTAATAGTACGCTTAATTTCAAGCGGTGGAGGTACCAAGCAAGAAAGCTCATCAGAGCAACTGCCATGAAAATATTTATCGAAAAGACAGAGGGAAGCCACGTCAAATCGGTGAGAAAGTAACTGAGTAACTGCCATTTTTATAAATTTGATTCCGATGGAAAGATTTTTCATATATACAGTTTGTTGGAAAATCTTTTCTGTTCTTGTAGGAATACGCGGAGACTAGTAGATTCCTGTATCTTCGGATAAGCATGCAGTCCTCCATGTAATAAAATGAATTCAGGTTTGTATTTCCAGTGGACAGTATGATAAGCAAATATAAATGGATATAAATCCGACAGAATGAAGAAAATATCTGGAAAAACAAAACAAAAATTTTTAAGAATACGTTGTGAAAGCGTCGCCCATTTGACGACAACGTGACCACGCTCAAACGGAAAGCTGATCATTTAAAATTTTCATTTTTCTGTTTTGGATAAGACTTGTTCTTATGTCCATCGTTTTCGTCGTGTTATACTGATTATGTTAATTGTATTTTTAATGAATATTGTCCTGAAGAAGGTTATTAAACCGAAACGTCAGACGTCGACATTTCATCCATATTAAAACAACATAATCGCATTTTAAGGATTTTTGTTTTGTTTTTCCAGATATTTTCTTCATTCTGTCGGATTTATATCCATTTATATTTGCTTATCATATATATGTATATATATGAAAGTGGACACTGAAATAAACACTAAGTGGTGATAGTCTGTCTCATGCTGCAGGGCAATCTTCAAACCATATATATATATATGTGTGTGTGTGTATGTGTTTATATATATGTATATATATATATATATATATATATATATATATATATATATATATGATCAATATGAGTAAAGGTTTGTCTCTTAGGTGACTGATGTTACCTTTAGGAGCCTGATTCCAGAGTTTCATAGACTGACCTGTCCGTCCACTCTTCAGGGTTAAAAGAAATTTAATGCTTATATTTTGTCGATTTTTTCTTTCATACATGTTAACACTGGTTTAAGTTTTCTTCTATATTCTCTGTGTTTATCTGTGCGCTTGTGCGACCATGCGCTCGTCTCTGCTGATGTGTGTTCGCGCGCGTGCGCCCATCTTCGCGGATGTGCTTACGTTTAGGAAGCCGTGATCATTTTGGCCTTTCCTTTGTTTTTTATCACTTTGCACTCGCAAATTTAGTCTCCTTTCTTTTTTACTTTTCTTTTCTGACTGTAGCTGATTTTGTCTGTGTTTGTTCCGTCTCTAGAGATATGACAGATTTTTATTTCTATTTATTTATTTTTTTTTTTTTTTTTTATTTTTTGCTAGGGAAGTTGTATTTTTGTTTTTTTTTATCATAAATAATTGATATTAATCTTTTAAATGATTATTCTTTATATCTATCTATCTATATCTATCTATCTATCTATCTATATATATATATATATATATATATATATATATATATATATATATATATATATGATATAATGATATTCTTTTGTATGAATATTCTTTATATCTATCTATATATATATATATGAATATATATGATACTAATGATATTAATGCATAACTGTTAAATACTTGTATATACACATGCACATATATGCACATGCACACACACACATCCATACATATATATGTATGCACACACACATACAGATATTTATATATCTTTACTATGTATATACTGGATGTAACAGCAAAATTGTCCAAACCGTGTAACAGCAAAATTGTCCAATTGTTAGATTAAGCTTGGAACCGTTGTATCTTAAAAATGATTAAAGATATCTTACTGGAATTCTCCGAAGTTATTTTAGCACTATTGGACTTTACTTTAAACAGTCTGAATGTATTTAGCTCTAAGTGGAAATGATGTTCTCTCTTGCTATTGTGACCTCCCGAACCTGTTTTCCATTCTACTGTTCCTTCTTTTTAAACGTATTCACCCTTCTCTTGATGTGTCTCGAATTAACTTTGAAGATGGAAGCCAGAGTATGAATATTGATACCATTACCGAAGGCCCGAATGACCTTTTTCGTCTCACCATTGCTCAGCTGGGAAGACATAGAGGAGCTGACACAAAACGATTTTAACCTGTTCTATTTCTAGTTGAATATCTCAAAGGTTTTTCAGTAATTGTTACAACAAATTGTGTCAATATGGTTAAACGTCTTATCTGGAAAAATGAAACTCAGTTTTGTAGTTTTTTTTAGCTATTAAACATTTTATGGGATGGAAATTAACTCATGTTGTTACACGATAGGGACAATTAACTCATGTTGTTACACGATGTGGACAATTTTTCTGTTACATAAGTATATATATATATATATATATATATATATATATATATATATATATATTTGTGAAAATATAAAAATAGGAAAGAACTGGTTAGGTAGATCCAAAGTTCCTTAGTATTTTATTTATTATTTTTTAAAAATAGTGCTCGATACAAATGTAGAGCATAAATATAATTATTTATTTAAAATATGATTCAACTCGCGACATAAGAGGTATCATGTTTCAAAACAAGAGCCGAAAACTTCAATATAATTATTTGAATTAAATTGAGTTAAAGAAAGCTCTGTTCCATCTTCAAGCGAAATTTTTTGGGGAATCCAGATTCAAAAAAAAAATTTTTAAATAAATATATATATATATATATATATATATATATATATATATATATATATACCGACTATATATGGTGATATATATACCGACTATATATATATACCGCCATATCTTCCTATGTTTACGTCAACGGTTTCCTTGCTGCTCTTCTTTAACTTTTAATATTAATTATTTTAATTCTATGCTTTGTAAATTTGAGGTTGATCTTTTACAATTTTTATTTAGTAGTAATGATCAATCTGCTACCTGCCTTAACTATGAGTTAAATCGCTGAATAGATTTTTCTCTCTAGCGTAGAGTGGCAACTATTCCGAGAAAAGAAAAACTCTGAATTCCACAACGTAGAGTAAGTAATATGAAAGCATTCCTCTATCTTTCCCAAGAAGGCACAGCAATTTGAAAATAAGAAAGAAAAGGGACCCCGTGGAGATATCGTCTAATTCCTAAGGGTTTATGGCATTGAAAAACATGGTCAACCGAACAGACTTGCTCACCATTAGCTCAAAACGTGGGAGCGGGGTCCGACTGAGTTCAACTGTTGACTTAGAAACCAACAGCCCTGATCCAAATGACCTAATTTACGTCATATCCAAAGTATGCGCGTAACACCCCCCATTCGAGGAAAGCGCGCATCCTTTCTCCACTACAAATGAATTACTGGAAATTTTGAGGTCCTATTCCCTCTTCCGTGTGGTTGAACTTTGTCCACAAAATTAGACCCCTTGTATCCTCTAAAAGAAAAATTATCTGACTTCGTAAGCTGGCACTATTTACATTATTCGGACTATTGTCCTTATCTTTGTCGCCATATTTATTACAACGTTTCGGCCGTTGTACGCTCCGGTCTTCTTCAGGTGGTTGGAATGTCGAATTGAACCCTTTATTTCGCTCACTGGGATAGACTGTTCTAGTTCCACGTGCCATGTTTAATGGATGTCAGTTATCAGTTATCTCCTGTTAATTCCCCTCTCCAAGTTCTCCGCTGCCTTAACCGGTTAAAGCAGTGGAGAACTTGGAGAGGAGAACTAGAACAGTCTACCCCGGCGAGCGAAATAAAGGATTCATTTCGACATTCCAACCACCTGAAGAAGACCGGAGCGTACAACGACCTATGTTTAATTTCCTTGTCTCCAATACGAAATTTGTTATAATCGATCCATGCAACGAAGTGTGGGAATTGATAGACAGAGTCTGAATATGACAAAAGTCCAGGCTAACTTTAAGACATCTACTGGCCTTGAATAAAAATTGTAGGGATTTAGCATTGGAGTTTGGATCGTACTTCGTGACTTCTTTCTAGTGGAAATACTGGTTGGTGTTCGAATCCAGTTAAAAGCCAAGATTTTTAAAATGATTTTTTTTAGACAGGTAGACTTTCTTTGAAGATTAACGCAATAAAATATCAGACATCTAACTCTGTTCAACAAATATCAGCTTATATACTTTTAACAGCTGCAAATTGGCTTATCGAATTTGTGCTTTTATATTTTATCGTCCGCCATTTTCCATATCGGGTATCATGGGCTGGGTTAGGCTAGGTTGGTGACCTTAAAGTATACAAAAATATTTATTTGACGCAGTTCAGTTCATAAGTCCCAGGTGTTGAAGACACCAATTAATTGCATCTCGATTTTCTCTTAATTCGAAGGTGTTGATTTTGTTAGATATTCTTTGAGAAACAGAAAAGTTATCATTACAGCAGAGGTCATCGTCATTAACGTTTATTTATCTTAGAAAAAATAACTCCCTTCCTTCCTTTCTTTCTGTCTTTCTTTCTTTTATGGCTTATTTCTTTTTCTTTTCTTCTTTTAATGCCATCTTAGTTTTCTTTTTCTTTCTTTCTTTCTTCTTGGGTTCGTTTCGTTCTTCTTCTTTATACTTTCTTTTATTGTGCCGCTTTATTTCATGCTGACTATGTTTCCTGCTTCTTTTGGTCATGTGTATGATGATAAGTTACATCCGACAGCAAGGCCTTTTATCGAGAGATTGAGGGTATTTCAGAGTGTGGAAGCACTCCTTAATTGCTGTTGTTCCTAGGTCCACCCTGACCAGGTGTAGAGGCACCTGTTACGGTCTAAAGCTATGGGCAAAAGTGAACACCCCCAAACAAAATCAAAACACTAGAAAAGTATAAAAATACGTTTTTATAATAAAAATACCAGCAATACATTTTTATATAAAATACCAACGATACATATTTATAGTAAATTTACCAACAATATATTTTATCACAAAATGACCAACAATACATTCTATCTGTAGATGAAGCCCTAAAATTGTGTTCAAAATATTTGGATTTCCGTGTTAAATAACCCATTTTGATAGGCCGCTAAACAAATTGAACCAACCAAATAACCAACATGAAAGAATTCTTTCATGACATTAATCCATATAATATTCTACAATTTCTTAAAGAAATCAAACTGTATTCCAAAATATAACTTCAACAAAACTACAACATAAAACACACATATCACCGCCTCTAGTAATTACGTCCACACAAACATGTATATGCACAAAAGTTGAGTATCATCTACCACGTATTCAACTGTGATAGTAGAATAATGTATATCATATTTTTATTACTTCAAAGCTCCCAAGAAATTTCAATTTCAGCATTAAATGACCCATAAGGAGTCGATGAGCTGTTAAACAAACAACTCAATCAATCCTGTTTCTTTCTTTTTATTCTTTCTTTTTTTTATGCCGATTTCTTTTATGCTTACTGCTTTTCCTTTTCTTTCTTTTTTATGCTTTCTTTCCTTTTCTTCCTTTTTGCTTTTTTACTTAATTGTAGATTTGGTCTTTTATGCCATCTTACATGGTTTTATGCCTTCTTTTTGTTTTCTTTTTTTTCCTAGTTTACACCGTTTATCTTTTGATTCCTACATTTTCCATATTTTGTTTATTTTTGTCATGTCTTTTTGTTACCGTTCTTTTCTTTCTTTCTTTCTTTCTTTCTTCTTTTTTTTTCTTTCTGGCATAATTTTTTTTTTTGGCTGTTATATCATTTTTGATACCGTTCTTTTTCCTTCTTTCTTTTTTCGTATTTATTTCTTCTTTCTTATCTTTCTTTCTTGATTAATTTGTTTATTTGTTATATCTTTTTATTTAGCGTTGTTTTTCTTTATTTCTTTCTTTCATTCTATCTGTATTTTCTTCTTTTTATTTTTTCTGTTATACCTTTTTGTTAACGTTCTTTTTCTTTCTTTCTTGTTTCGTTTTTCTTTCTTTCTTCTTTTTTTTTCTTTCTTTCTTGCTTAATTTGTTTTTTTTTTCTTCTTATACCTTTTTGGTTACCGTTCATTTTTTTTATTTCGTTCTTCGTTTTCTTTCTTGCTTGCTTTATTTTTTATACCTTTTTTTATATCGTTCATTTTCTTTCTTTCTTTCTTTCTTTATTTCTTTCTTTCTTTATTTATTTCTTTCTTTTAATTTGTTTTTTCCATTTTTTTATTTATTTATTTATATATTATTTCATTCTATCTTTCTTTTTCTCTTCCTTTTAATTTGTCCTTTTTCTGTTATACCATTTTTTGTTAGCTGTCTTTTTCATTTTTTTCTTGTTTTTGTTTTTTTTCTTTCTTTCTGGCTTAATTTATTTTTTGCATATACCTTTTTTGTTACGTTCTTTTTCTTTCTTTCTTTCTTTCTATCTATCATTCTTTCTTCCTTTAAATTTGTATCGTTTGTTAACGTTTTTTCTTTCTTTTTTCGTTTATCTCTCTTTCTTCCTTTTTTCTTTTTAATTTGTTTTTTTTTTCTGTTATACCTTTTTTGTTTACGTTCTTTTTCTTTCTTTCTTTCTTTCTTTGTTAAATTTTTTTTTCTTATACTTTTTTGTTATCGTTCTTTTCCTTTATTTCTTTTTCGTTTTTCTTCCTTTCGTCCTCTTTCTTGTTTAATTTGTTTTTTCTGTTATACCTTTTTTGTTATCGTTCTTTTTCTTTCCTTCTTTTTTTTTTCGTTTGTCTTTCTTTCTTTCTTTCTTAATTTTTTTCTGTTATACCTTTTTTGTTACCTTTCTTTTACCTTTACGTCTTCTACACTCATTGACTCTATGTTTATACGCCACACGTGCACGCTTCCTTTTTCTTATCTCTTTCTTTTTCATCATTTCTTCTTTTTTTTGCTTATTATCCTTCTTTTTTTAATCTATTTATCGAGTCGAAACGAAAAGATTTTCTTTCAAAATAACGTTTTTCAGGCGTCACATTTCCGACCAATTTAGTAATTATATCAGGTGGCACGTGACCTCTTTTCAATATTAACCTTATTTTTTATTTCAATTTTTTTTTTTTTTCGCGTATGAATTCTGATGCTTTTAGGGCCCTTTTTATCCACTTGCTATGTTAGATTATCTGTTTTTCTCTTTCTTCGATTATTTTTTTTAAAAGATAATTATTCATAGGCTGTTGGCCATTTCTAGTTATCCTCATATATTTTTATTTCATTCAGAATCATTTCTCACCCTGATCCCATATGTGCAAATATTTATGCGGGAAGACAAAAAGGACTTTTAATTTACACTGATATTATATGAAAAACAAGCACGTTTAATCTATTAATGTCCACCGTCTCATATAGATTTCGAAATATCCCAACGAGAGATCCATTGCTTAAATAGGATAAGTGAGCTTTGCTTTGCTATAATAGCTTCTTGTAGTTTAATGGTAAAGCACGCCTAGTTTGAAGCCATGTCTAGTTTCGAATGCACAAACCGATAGATATAAATAAACATTATAAATATAGATATATGTGTGTGTTGTTATACATGTATATATACTCTAAGATCTCCCCAAATCTCTTTCCATTAATCCCTTTATCTATATATTTTAAAGTTATTTTTAAACTCCTTTTTATTCCTCTTTTAATTTTAAATTAATATTTCATTCTTCATGTAATTCCAAATTAGTGTCATCAGTTTAATATTCGGGTTTAATTTTATAAAACTTCTTCCCTTTAAGACAAATACTTTCCACCCTCCCCTTTCTCGTGCCTTTCGTCTGACTGAAACATTGAAATGGATAAATTCTGTAATAGTTTTCCACTTTTTTTTTCTTTTTCTTTTTTTAGCTTTCACAGGTAAATTTCTATTTCTGGCACGAACTCAGTTCACACTGGGGTTGATAAGGCAGAAGACCGAAATAGGTTATTCCCTATATGAGGGGGTTTGGGATTTTATTGTTTATTAATTATTTGCACTGTAATAATAAATACATTGAGCTCTTTTTGCAGCTCAGTTTTAATATTTCATATGACTAGGATCCACTTTGATTATATACTAACGGATTTGTTACCTTTACTCTCTCTCTCTCTCTCTCTCTCTCTCTCTCCATATATATATATATATATGTGTGTGTGTGTGTATGTGTGTGTGTGTGTGTGTGTGTGTGGAGTTGCTAAGTCATCACATTCCAGCCTTAACACAGTTCAAAAGCGGCTATGCGTTCTTGTGGTTGATAAATCATTTCCCGCCTTCCAAACCATTGTTCACGTACGAAACTTCGCAAGCTTCTTGTGACTTAATCGTTATTTCCATAGCAAGTGTTCTGAAGAGCTACAATCGTTCCACGAGTTCAGACCGCCCCAACTAAGATCCACCGTGCTGCATACACTAGGACGAATCATCTCCATTCCCTTTGTATTTCATTAGTCAGAAGGAAGTTCCATTCGGACAGTTTCTTCTGAACAACCGATACTTTGTGGAACCGACTCCCGAGAGGATGCTTCCCCGATTGCTACAATCTTAACCTCTCCAAGTCTAGTGTCAACAGTTATCTTTCCTACGTATCATCATAATCTGCACTTCCATTCATCCCTTCACTTACGTTCATACAAAAACCTTATTCAGTAACCCTCTACCTTGAGTGACTCTTGGGCTTTGTATTACGAACATTTAGTCACACACACACACGCACACACACACACACACACACACATATATATATATATATATATATATATATATATATTAAAGTAATATCTTCATCTCATGCACATATGTAAGGAATTTTTCCACTTTGTCATTCAGTTGCCTAACACTATTCTGATATATAGAAATTTATTTATCATATTCCCTCTCCCCTTCACACACACATGCATACATACACACATGCACACACACACACACACATACATATACAGGGTGCGATTGATAAATTGTCGTCTAAATGACACAAAAAATGAAAATATCACTGATATCTCATTTTAATAGATATATTTACGAAAATTACACAAAAATATCTTGAAAGAGGAAAGAGTAAATTCATTCATTAAAATCGCCATTGCCTTCAACCACGGCCTCTAGACGACTTCGGAATCTCCTGCAGCTCTTCTGAACGTTCTCCTTATTTAAGCTAGTGAATGCTGCCATAATTCTTGCCTTCAGTTCATCTTTGGTGTTACAAGGAATTTTGTTAGTCTCTCGCTGAACTGTACCCCACGCATAATAATCAAGGGGGTTGCAGTCTGGGGAGTTAGGTGGCCATACGTAAGGGGTGATGTAGTCGCAGATATTGTCTGACAGCCATGACTGGGTCCTCGTCCTTGTCTTATAACTGATAACTGACATCCATTAAACATGGCATGTGGAACTAGAACAGTCTACCCCAGTGAGCGAAATAAAGGGTTCAGTTCGACATTCCCACCACCTGAAGAAGGCCGGAGCGTACAACAACCGAAACGTTATAATAAATATGGCGACAAAGATGAGGATAATAGTGCGAATAAATGTAAATAATGTACATAATACCTCATCTCAGAAATATAGACAGATACTAAGCGAGTAATATTCAAGAAATATATTTTCTGTTATTTTAAGAAATGAATATTGTTTAAACTGTGATCAGATTGATATGGTATGGGATGGGCGGATGCGCTGTGCATCTTCAAAAACATGAGGTAATGGATTTAACCTTTTCTTTTTGATTTTTTAACCTGGGGGTGCGCGCACGCGCGTGTGTGTGTGTTTGTGTGCGCGCGAAAGCCTCAATAATAATGCCTATTTTATAATATGAGAAACATGGTTCGTGTTCTTATTTCTCGACGTGGCGTTTGTCTTGTGAGCATGCAGCAGGCCCTTTCCCAGTTTTCGATGCAGACCGACAGAATCGAGGAGTGGAATGCAACGTGGGGTCATCATTGGTCAGTCGATGGAAAACTTGAACGAGGGTCGTGTTGAGCTAGGGTGTCAACCAGTTTAGAAAAGGGGAAACTGAATTTACAACCAGGCTGAAGAAAAGCTGTCTTGCCCTAAACCAGGAGTCGCCAAACTATTTTGACCAGCGATCCCCATTTAAAATATCGTTGAACCTTAAAATTCGCACTGTATTAATTAAATAACCAAATATTACTTGATGCAATCATAACAATCAGGCCAAATGATCTTCAGAATTAGAATTTAAAATATATATTAAATAACCACAATGAATCAAGCAAATAATATATTAAGTACACCAAGCCTAAATATGGCCGATGCTACTGAGCAGAAATGCATAACAGCTACTAATATCGAAAATGCACCTAATTACTAACTAATTAAAGTAAATAAACAAATATTGCTTGATACAATCATACCAATCAAGCCAAATGACCTTCGGAATCGTAAATTCTATTTTACAGTTAGAAGTTGAAAAAAGGGGATTTTTACCTGAAAATCAACTTGGGACAATTAAAAAAAGAGCAAGTAATGCTCAATGTAACATTAAATAAATCTCATCAAAATAAGTTCAAATCTATTTAGATAAATATCACTAAGGCTTTTGATTCTGTTGACCGTCAAACTCAGTGTCTTTCTTTCATCTGCATCGAAGAATACAACATAGATATATACTAACTAAAATTTAGCTCAATGTCATTCGCACACCGACCCTTTGGCTATCATTGAAACCCTAGAACTCCTCGCCGACCCCTAGGAAGTCGCTCGTGTCCTGTTTGACGGTCCCTGCCTTAGATACACCACCGTTGCTATGGCTGCTATACATGTAGTGTCCCTACAGCCATTACGTACTACGGGAATCATGACGAGACGAATTTACTTTTTAAAATAGAACTACCTGCAAATAATTGCTTCCAGGTGCCGACCAGAATCAACCATTTCAAAATTCTTTATTTAATAGTTCGGTACTAATCGTTTCGCTGACGACAAGATGATGAAATTTCAAATCTAAATTTTTGTCTATTTAAAATATATTTATTAGAAAATATGCTGATAATCCTATACTTAAGCGACATAAAATAAACTGCAATTCCCTGAAAGGCATAAAATCAATAAATAAATACGTTTATTACAATTGAACATTCTTACAACGAGTAGTGGTGGACGACGCAGCAAAAAAAAGCTAAAAACACGGGACTGTTCGTGTACCGCTGACGTCACACGAATTCATGAAGATGCGATGTGAACAACACCTCAGATGTACCAAACTGTCGACGTAGCTTACGCTTGACGCGCATCCAAAGTGGCAACCTGCTGTTAGCAAAGAATGAATCATCTCTGACACTTCGACGATGTTTACATGATTTGTAATACTAGCAAAAACCATCTGTTGCCTCTCGACAGGCATTTCGCCTCTAATGGCCGCCGGCACATTTTGCACTGTTTCGAATGAGCCGTCGTTGTGTTAACCAACACAGCACAGTTTTAGCTCTCCTGAAAGGATTCTTGGGAAATATTTTCTGGTGACAAAAATTCATTTGTATCGAACGACTGGCTGTGGGGTACTCAGTAGTCTACAACGTAATATGGCTGAAATGGAATGGTTTATTTTACGCCACGTGAAGCAGAAAGATTACTTTACGCCGATTATGTGAAGGATTACAAATATATTCAATTTAAATACAGAAGTACTTATAAAAATGACTCCAAACGGCCTGTATATACTTTTCCCCGTTACCCAGTGGTTGTTGCCAGATGAAAAGGGAAATTAGCCCTTGCAACACAAGCCTATACTGGCAGCAAATCGCTTGCATACGAATAAAAAATGAGTTCAGCAGATATACAAAAATAGAAAGGGGTTTAAGACAAGGTTGTGTCTTCTTACCGGACACTTTCAAACTATACAGTGAGGCGATTCTGAGAGAATTAGAAGTCCTACCAGGATTCATTATTGGCGGCCACAATCTTAACAACATAAGGTATGCAAATGACACAGTGTTGGTAGTAGACGCGGAAAGAAAACCTCAAAACTCCTACAGACGGTAGTGAAGGAAAGCGAGAAGAAAGGATTAAACATCCACTGCAAGGAGACAGAATGTCTGGTTGTTAAAGGATGAGACCAAAATGCAAATTACATATTGGAAATACCAACATCAAACGGGTACCAAATTTAAATATGTAGGAAGTGTTTTAACAGAGGACGGAAAGTGCGACACCGAAATCAGAAGACGGATTGGGATAGCGAAAGATGCCTTCCAAAAGCTAAGCAGTGTATTAAGAAATAGAAAAAAATCATTAAAAACAAGGAAAAATGTACAGAACTGTTACGTTATATCTATCCTTCTATATGGCAATGAATGCTGGACAATTTTCTCAAAGATGAAGAAGAGACTTGAAGCAACAGAAATGTGGTTCTACAGAAAGATGCTAAGGATACCATGGATCGAAAATGTGAGCAATGACGAAATTTGATATAAAACAAAAAGGAAACTTATACTTAACATCAAAAAGAGACAGTTGAAATTTCTAGGACACACAATAAGGGAAGGGGGCTCGGAAAATCTGATACTCATAGGACAGATTGAAGGCAAGAGGGACAGAGGAAAACAACGCATAACATACTTAGTGAGCTTGACTAAATGGATAAAGGAACAGGATTTAGTAGAAATAGCAAAATGACAAAATTTATTAAGAGTTACGAAGGACAAGAAATTGTGGAGAGCCATAATCGCCTCTGCCTTGAAGAGACACGGCACAAAGAAAAACACAAATGTCCATTTCAATTTAATCCAAATTTTGTATGTACATTCACGTTTACACGTGTATATTTTAATTCGACGACACACTAAAGAGAATTTCGAGAAAACTTGTTGGTTAAAAAAAAAAAAAATGAAATAATTTAAATAATTTTATTGATTACCGAAAAGTTCAATAAAAATTTTATCATTATCTGTTTTATTTTATTTTTAGGGTTTAATTTTTTTTTTTTTTTAGTTTTATTGCTCAGCCCAAGGCAGGGTTTGTCCAGACAGATTAGGAATATTATTTCAAAATTAGACAAATTATGTCTATGCGTGTGTCTGTGCGTGTATGTGTGTCTTTGTGTGTGTTTCAGTGGCACAAGCACAACACAGGAATACGTATATACATTAAGTCGTGCATGTAGAGTCACACGCATTGTGTAACGGACAGAGAAATGGCTTTGTTTTTTTCTTTCTTTATAATATAGATTGTTAAAGTTGA